>CM028358.1:77929923-78274923 GCA_016618105.1 Dendrobium huoshanense | reverse complement strand
ACACGTATTATACACAACATTTGCTTGTTGTCAAATCCAAGATTGGGTTTAATTTGTTTTTATTGTGCTTGAATGCACTTAATAATGCAACACACACCACCATATGCATTTTCACAATAATGATGTGGAATTTTATTAATATTTATATACATTATAATGCACTTATTATTAATGAATATTATTGGTTGTCATTTGTTATTATATTTTAATTTTATATTATCAACACTACATAATGTGTCATATGATGTGTATGAGCTATTATAAAGATTACATATGTATAACAAAAGTTGTTTGACTATGAGGGTGTTAATGTTGGCTCAAATCTATATTTTTTCTTAATAAATCTTTATTATGACCCATAGCGATTTTAAGTATCTTAACAAGCTGATAGCATTTGCCAATTTAAATTGAGTTTTCATTATATGAATGGTAAGTTAAACCATTACTTGTATCTGTGTACAGACACAAAGAGAGCAAAATTGGTTATTTAAGATCATTGCTTAGAGGGAAATCATGCCTTAAAAAATATACTTAAAAACAAAACATATGATTAAGATAAAGTTGCTTAAATATTAGAGAAAAATATATCAATCCTTAAAGAACCTGGTGATTAATAATAGTTGTTGACCAATCTTATCATGTGAAAGATTTATAGCAAAAACAATTTATTGCAATTAAACTAAAGCAAAGTACATAGTAAATATTTAAATAAAGATTATGTGCAGCTAGGTTTCTGCAATACAACTCAAGGTGATAAAATATCAAAATATGTACTCAAATTGCAAGTCTATATATAAATACAGTTTGTATGTGGAACTTCAACTTCCTCCACATGTACATTTTTGAACATCTTGATCTAGATTTAATTGACTTTCATAATTGTGTATTAATTATGCATGAATTCTCTTCCATGCTTTTGCTTTATAGATGTAAGTTATATATATATATATATAAGATGTAACTTTTATAAAAGGTACATCAATAAAGCAAAATCATAGAGGAGAATTCATCTATAATATAATACACCTAACTTTCCTCTTCGTATGATTGGCTTAACATAATTTTGTGCTAAGGTGGTATTTTTTTTGGCATTAAATTATATTATTGGGCCTAATATTTAGTATATATATCTTCTTTTATGACCAATGATGGTTATAATATAATTTATTGATAATTTCATAATTAAATTATGGACGTCATGATTTTATAGGTTTATGGACGTCGTGAAAGCTCTGGTCAACACCGGGGATCTTTCCGTGGCGGCCGGCGTGGTGGGTATGGGAGCGGGACTGGGGAGGGCGGATTTGATCCTGAGCGTCCTCAAAGAAGAGTTTATGAGCGTCGGAGTGGAACTGGGATTGGGTATGAGATGAAAAGAGAGGGTGCCGGGCGTGGTAACTGGGGTACAGTCACTGATGAAGTTCATGCACAGGAGACTGAGGATGGAGTTACTCTTGATGTAAAGGTTGCTACTCCTGATAAACAAGTGGAACAAGACGATGGAAACTTAGCAGATGCAAGCAAGGATAAAAAGGAAGAAGCAGCCCGGGAAGCGGAGAAAGAACCAGAAGATAATGAGATGACTCTGGAAGAGTATGAGAAAGTAAGGGAGGAAAAAAGAAAAGCCTTACTTTCTATGAAGGCTGAGGAGCGAAAAGTCGAATCGACAAGGACTTACAGTCTATGCAACAACTTACTATCAAAAAAGGAAACGATGATGTTTTTATCAAACTGAGCTCTGATAAAGACTCACCTAAACTAAGAGACAATGCTGAGAAAGAGGAACGGGCCAGAAAGGCTATGAACATCAATGAGTTTTTGAAGCCAGCTGATGGGGGGAGATATTACATTCCATCCAGCCGTGGTCGTGGAAGAGGTCGCGGTGATCGTGAATCATTCAGAGGCAGTTACACCGGCGGGGCATCAATCTCGCCGGTCATCCCTTCAATTGAAGATCAGGGACAGTTTCCAGCTCTTGGTGCCAAGTAAATTAACAGAGCAACAAAAAAACTACATGATTTGAATGTTTGTGTTGAACTTTTATTAACAAATTCTCTAGTGATTCAACCTTTTTTAACTGGATGGAAAGGAACCGTCTCTTCAATCATAGCTCTTTTTCAATTTTTCTACTCTGGCAATCTGTGCACCACCTTAGAGGAAGAGATTATTTAAGATGAACTAAATGATCATGTTGATGATCTTCACTTTTGATTAAAAAAAAAAAAAAAAATAAAAAAAATAAAAGGGATGAGCACAAATACAATCAACCATAGGGTGAATCATATCTTCCTAAGATCACTAGGTTATAATGATGAGATAGTGTATTATAACAAAATATCTAAAAAAAAATATTAATGCATGCAATTTAAATGGGAACCTTATTATTTCAAAAGAGATTAAGTGATTTTTGTAGTTTTTTTTTTTTTTTAAATTGAGTGATTCGAAAATATGATAAAGCACTTAGTAGGTGTGAACATAATCTATCCCGAGGATGAATAGATCACCCCCAAAATCCTAGGATATATTTTGACGATGCATAGACTATACTCTACGGTGGACTAACACATCAAAGCAACCAAAACGGTTAAATAAAGCTTTTAAAATTTTCAATCAAATTTAATTTTGTTAAAGGGATTATTTGTTTTGAATAAAGTTATTTTTTTAATTGTTAAAATGTGTTTAATGCGTTAAAAGTGTTAAAACTATAGAGAGAGTTCAAAGTTAAATTTTGGAGGCCAAGTGGTGTCATTATTTAGCCTAAGTGAAACATCGCATTTTTTAAATGAAGCAGTTTTTTAGTCAAAATATGCAGAAGCAGCATAGCTGGAAAAAAATTTAAGAACGAGCAAATACGCGAAAGAGTTCAGCGTATTATTAATACGCCAAATATATGGGCGTATTTGAGTTAGAGAGAGAAAATGAGAGGGATGAGAGAACGGCTCTGTGAGAGAGAGGGGAGAGGTAGATGTGACAACGGAGAGAAAGTAGAGAGTTTTAATAATTAAATATTAAATATTAAAGTAATAGTTTAACTAATAACTATTTTAACTATCATTTTAATTATTATCTAAATAATTAAATATTTAAAAATAGTTGAAATAATATTTAAGTATTTAATAATTACTTAAAATATATTTTGACTAACATTTAATATAAAACTAAAAAATAAATTTTTAGATATTTATAATATTATAAAAATAATTTAGATATTTAATAATAAATTTTTAAATATAATTATGCTTTTTTATGTTTAAATATAATATTTTTATTATATTTTTTGTTTACATATAATATAATTATTTATACTCTAAAATTATTTTTTAAGAAAATATTTTTAGAATTTAAAATTAGTTTGATTTTTTAAAATATAATTTACTAAAAGATAAATAATTAAATTTATTAAAAGAATATAATCTAATTTATTGAAGAGTTACAGGTCTCTTCCTTGCCTAAGCCCTAATAAAATATTTATAAGTTTTAATTAAATATAATAATTCATAAATAGTTTATTTAATTAATTAATTATCTTTTAATAAATTAGATTTTAAAAAATCAAAATAATTTAAATTCTTATAAATATTGTCTTTAAAAAATAATTTGAAGCATAAATAATTATATTATAATTAAGCAAAAAATATAATAAAAGTATTATCTTTAACCATAAAAATGCATAATTATATTTAAATAATAAAATTTATTATTAAATATCTAAATTATTTATGTAATATTATAAATATGTAAAAATTTATTTTATATTTAAAATAATTATTAAATATTAAATATTAATCAAAATATATTTTAAGTAATTATTAAATATTTAAATATTATTTTAACTATTTTTAAATATTTAATTATTTACATAATAATTAAAATGATTATTAGTTAAACTATTATTTTAATATTTAATATTTAATTATCAAAACTCTATGTACTTTCTCTCCCCTATCACATCTAGCTCTCCCTCCAATCATCATTCTGCTTTACCTCTCTCCTCTCTACTCTCTCTCACTCAGCCATTCTCTCCCATCCCTCTCATTTTCTCTCTCTAAGTCAAATACGCTCATTTATTTAGCGTATTGAATTTTAAATGCGCCAAACTCTTCCGCGTATTTGCTCGTTCTTAAATTTTTTCCCAATGATGCTGCTTTTGTTTATTCTGACTAAAAAATTGCTCCTTCTTAAAAATCCCCCAACATTCTATCACTGGCTCTAAACTCAAATAAAGGATTGCTGAAAGGTTTAAAATTTTTCAAAACTATTTTAAATGTTTTAAGTGGGTTTTAAATTGACGAGAAAGTACTTTGAAAATTGTGCAACATAATTAACCAAATATTCTCCAAACATCCTTGAACATTTGTGATAAGTTAATTAAGTTTTAAATGCCCCTAAGAATTAACCTCATAATTTTCAAAATTTAAGGGCTTCAAAATTTACTAAGACTTAGAAATGCCATAATTAAACATCAAGGTTATGAAAATCAAGTTTAATATTTTTCCTAGATAGAGTTGAACATGTAGAAATTTAGAAATCAATTTCATAATTTTTACTTAAAATGTATGAGAATTGCTAGGGTGGGACTCAAGGTGAGCCCTTGGTTATGATGGAAAATCAAATTGGAGCACTTGATCAATGATCAAGTGGCCTAAAATAAATGTGCATACCATGATCAAGTACTTAGGTTAATATTGAATTAAATATGGGTTATCAATCTAATCAAACTAAGAATTTATACACATAATTCCATCTCCTTCCTCAGCTAGAAGCTACAATGTATATTCAAGGTTGAGGCTTCTAGAGATAATATTCAGCCACCACTTTACCAAAATACTTGATTCAAAAGGAGCACTAGAGTGCTCTACAATGTTGTAAAAAAAAAGTGTTATTCAATGTGTACTTTCGATGAATTAATAAAGAGACAAAGTAGGGTTAAGTAAGAGATACATGACCATAACATATTCTAATAGAACTAATATGTTGAGAAACTTCATCTCCCTAACATAACCACAACAAGGACTTAACCAAAGTTTGAGGTGTTCTTGATGAGTTTGTTAATGAAAATGCTTCATAAAATTTACTAAGGTTGGTTGGGTAAAATCTATAAAAGAGTTATTAGTCTCAAGAAATGTTTCAAATCAACTCAAAATGTCACCAAAGTGCTCCCTTAATGTGAAACAACATTATAGACCCATCTACTCTCAATTGAGGTGGAAAGTGAAATGATGACCCATCCATGCCCTTTGATTTAATCAATAGAAGGTGTTAAGGTGCTAAGGAGGTTAGCCAATTTGAAGGCAATGGCCAAGAGGTTCCAGTTTGAGGTTAGGCTGGCCCAAATAGTTCAACTTGGGATCAATATGGGTTTAACCACATTGAGGCGAGCAATAATAAGTCAAAGGTAGCCTAACACACCTAGTGAAGAAAATATGAGTTTTTAAATGTGTCAAGTCAATCAAATTTAATTTAGCTTAAAGGATCACATCAGGTCATGTTGGCTCAACTTAGGGTTCATTATGATTAAGTGCGCTAGTTCAATCAAATTTGGTGTACATTTTAATACGCAAAGTTGATTGAGACCAATTAAAATTAAAATTGTGTTTAATGACCAAGTTGATTTATGTGGCTTCAATTATTTAAATGGAGTAAAGTGGGCTCATTTGGATTAATTAGGTCAAGCTTCTCATAGCTGGGAGCTAAGCACCTATATATTAATGCAAATGATCTACCAAAGACATAAGGATCATGATAGAGCTTCAGACTAATTCAATTTGAGTTTGGGTTAACTAAAGCTAGGCTAATGTATATGTTGCATTTGATGGGCTAAGTGTTGGTCAAATAAAAAACACTTGGGACCTATGAAAGGTTAATCAAGGTGGTCAACATGAGCTTGATTGGTCAACTAAGTAAGTTTAATCATGATTGGGTCAAAATTGGTTAAAAGGGTTCTAATGCAGGAACTTAAGATCCACCATATCAAGTTATAGACCCAACTAGATAAATAAACTAAAATACTTAGGATCTACCTAAGGTGTATATATCAAGGATGAATCACAAGATTAGTTCTAATAAGATAAACAAAATAGTTAGAAAAGGAAGATCGCTTTCAGTTAAGTTAGTTCAAGGCAAGGTCAACCATATTAAAAGGTATTTATAGAAGCTTAATTGGGTCAACAAGAGTCCATTGAGTAAGAGTTTAAGATCAACCACCTAAGATCTAGGACAAGTTAGTCTAGGTCATTATTGATCGAGCTAGAGTTATGGGTGAAGGCTATAATATTTTTAAGCTCAACCCATATCAAAAAATGAGGTCATAACTATATGTAAATGATCATGTTCATATTATTCACTATGACCTAAATTGAATGGTAATTCAACCTAACCTAAGCTATGAGAAGGAAAAACAACGATGTAACAAAGAAAATTTATTGACCAAAATCTTGTGGAGGAATTATAATTAGTGTGAATTAACTTAATATATTGAAGAAATGTGTGAGGCATTCACAGAGTTATTTTAGTATGCTTGTGTAATTTTTATAGATAATAGTTTTATCTTCGAGAGCATAATAATAATACAAGGATGAGTAAGTTTGTTATACATAATTAATCTTAAATTAATTATGATTATTTTTCAATTCATAAATCTTTTGAAAAGCTTACTTAGTATGAAAATATATGCATCCTTTTGAGTAAATATATATATTTCCGAACGAATATATGAACATAGGAGAAGCATCTGTGAAGTAAATTATAGTAAAGTATACATATGTTCTTACTAATACATATACATTCAAGTCAATTTATCATGGGTAATTGAATTTAGTTGATAATATGGGACAATGACCATAATTTATGTCATGGAACTCCCAATAGGTCGTTAATGGTGGTCTTAAAATCATATTGCAATTGGAAAGGCTACCATTTTATGTATTTACTTTGTTTAAATCCTTATTAAAGTGTAATTTATATGAAGAGAGAGAGGGAGAGAGGGAAAGACAAAGAAAGACTGAACTACTTACTAGTTTGGGAAAGCCAAGAGAAGCCCATAGAGAATAACTTAAAGCCAAGACACTGAACTACCTCCTAGAACTCATCCTTCTTAGTGAACGGTTTTTGTTGGCCTTGCCCAGCACTCTTCATCTCAACGACTGGTCCCAAGAATTCGAAAAATTATTAGGTCAGGTGACTTGATGTAGGTCTACGTCCGATAGCCAATAATATATCGTCACGTGCTCTTATTCTTTACTGCGCTTTGTGAAGACCAATACCGAACAATATCAACTTAGGTATTGCTTTGTATTACTCGGTATTGCTCGGTATTGCTCGGCATTGCTTGGTATTAATCTTCACAGTATGATATTTTTCATTTTTGTCGAACAAAATCAACCAATACCTAGCAATACCGAGCAATACACACTCCCGGGTCCGTTCCGGGTCGGGTCGTCGGGCCGCGCAGTAAATAGTTTCACCCTTCACGAGGAGTGATTTTGATCAGCATTGCTTAATGGAAAGTCGTTTCTTTCAATTCATCCTTCTTAAGTTTCGTTTGGGACAGTTTTCGTACTACTTTTTAAAATAAAACTTTAGTACAAAATTTTCAAATTTAAACAAAATTTGTGCTAGAAATTTATTTTAGAAAGCAATAAAAAAGCCGTCCCAAACGAAACTTTAATCATTTCTTAACATGATTTGAGCTGAGCATTTCATTTGAATCCATTAGCACCATTTCGAAAGGGACCTATGGCACCGCCACATATCTCCCTTAAGTATATAAAGGCATCCCGAACTTTATATTATCATGTAATAATATTACAAATACAAACTCAAAATATAAAAACACAAAACAATGCATGCATAAATTCATATGAAAACAGAGAATCATGAGCTAAGCTCACCTAATAATGTTCCCATGTTTAAGAGCAAAAATTTATGCTACTCCTGCAAGGTTGGAACCGCAAAATCACATCAATAGCCACAAAATTGATCAAACTGCACAAATAATAACATATTCTTAAAGAATTAAACAGGGCTGAAGTATCTTTTAATAACATTACAGACACCAATCGAAGCATAATAGTACATTATATCACACCCTGACCCTGCTTATTCTCACCATACTCCCAATAACCAGATATTATTAATCATTTAATCAGCCCTTATGATGAAGAAAATGGCAGAAAATTAAGCATGATCTACAGGAAAGCAAGCGCTAGACTAACACAAGAAAAGACTAAGCTTAAACAAGATTGCTTCGTCTGAAACCACCCAACAAAGGAATCATCTCTGAGAAGGCTCCACAGTCCTCACATTTGCGTTTGAGATCCCTTCAAGCCTGTCCTTGGTTATTTCGACGAAGTGACCAAGCATTTCATGAAACTGCTTCAGCGCAGACAAGGGCAAGATGATAGATGAGCGGTCAGGACCAGCCACCTGCACTTGCATATCAAAAGCGATTTCATAATGGAGCTTTAAACCATTAAACTCTATTTGGAGCACTTCATTATTTGTAGAGTAAGGAACAGAAAAAAACCTAAGATAGGTCACCCTGATATCTAGACCTTAAGCAATTGCAATGAAAACAGAAAAACAGTAATTTTATTGCAAGAATCAAATAGATCGGAAGAAAACAACAAAATACAAGTGATCCTCTGTTCGAGTGGAGTATCGATCTCTCCCAATCTCTAGACGAAATTAGAGCCCAAAACCTAAACCTAAGAGATCCCAAAATCAGCCAAATTCAAGATGCCATAATCCCAGGAAAACAAAATATTTAATGCATACAAACCTAAACAGTCCCTATGTTCAAATTTCCCTCCCAAATCTCTCAAAAATCCTTCCTAAAATGCGTCATTTGCTTCGGCGGCTTACGCGGCACCTGCAGGAGACGGAAGAGTTTCGCCTCCGTTTCGTGAGCTGGTCCAGTCCAATGGACTAATCTAACATTATAATTCAATCTAGACATTTCAGGAAGAACTTGGGTAATGATTAGGTTGCCTCCACGGCCGCATAGTGATATGAAGGTTATGTTTGAGTCATGAAAACAACCTCTATTAAAATATGAGGGTGAATGCATAAACGTCTCCCCAGATCCTATATTGGTTGAGAACTTCACATACAAGATCGACCTTTGTTTTTTTTGTATTCCAATAGCTGAATAGAGAAAAAAAGTATATGATACATTAGAGCACAATTCAAGCTCCTAGAAAGACACATGAGTGAACAAGTTCATGCATAAGTATGTGTGTTTCTTTACGTTCATCAACATCTCATGTGTTCATAAGAGTTTAATAAGAAATCCAGATATGCTTGCTTTTGTTTGTTTAGTATCTTCTTTGTCAAGGAATAAGTTCTTCTATAAATCTGGTTTCCACTACCAGCATTTTCAAGTGAGGTATTTTGTAAATGTATACTTGAGTGGACACTTATCCTGAACACAGCAAGCTAGCTTGGTTAGTTACATTTAGTTCAATATAAAAAGTTCTGAATATTGAAAGATTCAGAAGATACTAACTCAATTACATCAACCATTATAAAAGCTGCAATTTGGTTTAAGTTTGACTATTTATATAAAAAAATCCCAATGTAATCGATAATATCATTTTTTAGCTAGGCTCAAGCACGAAAAATAAAAAATAAAGATTGAGCATATTAACACTGGGGCACAGTTTGCTGTATCTATAGGATTTGTACTAGAAAACTCCCCACGACAATAGACTCCCGTTCCTCCAAAAAGCAAAAGAATTTTGTTTCCTATTTTCATAATAAAATCACTATATTTCTTAGAAATTAACATGCGCCTGAGGTACTCTTCCAATCAAGTGAGCGCCTTGCAAGGTTTGTGCCTGCAAGTTGAAATAAGAGCAACTTCCTAGAATGCCATAATCCAAGTTTTTGTGTGCCCTTAAGAAATCTAAAAATTTGTTTACAACTGCTTAAATATATTGCTGCATCAATGGTAACCAGATCTTGAAATAAACAGCTATTGAAACTAGTTGATTACCTCTGATATCCGCAGGAAATGACCCCTATTATTGCTTCCTAAATCAAAGAAAAACCTTTTTTGGTCAGCTCTGATAACTTTGGATAGTCCCATGCTCCCAACTTCATCCTGTGGAGAAAGCTCAACTAATCTATCAACATTTAAGTCAGATCCTGCAACCGGTTGACTGCTATGGCCAGATCCTGATATGAAACCAGCCCCCACATCATCTGAAAGTCCTGGAACACGCTCTGAGGATTCAAGGTGTTGCTGCTTCCAAGAAAATATGATCAGAACATTATGGACATAAAGTAAAAACTACTCTATTTCCATGTTTATGTATAAAAACCTGATTTGGTATGAAGATCCGGGACACTTCTTCGTTTATTTCTAGTAGAATGTTTCTGAATGCTGACCATCCTTCCTCGCCAGAGCTTCCAGCCGGAACAATAATTGTGCTGCGGTTTCTACTGACTGATGCTTCAGAAACCTATTCATTGAGCATCTGTCAGCCTTTGACACATTAATCAAAAAAGGAATATCAAGTTCGATAACACAAATCTCTCTTTTGCAGAGTGTGCATGAATAAGAAAATATTAGAAGGTAAAATGAGATTGCATAAATTGAATATAAATATTATGGATGTCTTATTGAAAGAACTAATAATTTGTAAAGTATCCAAAGTTTAGGTGTTCTACTTTATAAAATTCCTGAAGCAGAATACTTTAGAGTTGAAACACACCATATTACTCGAAATAAAATAATCTAGCCTTCACTTTCCAAAACAGACAAACAGCTCATTAATATTTATTGATGGCTATTCAAACAATGAACATAAAATAAACTAAGATGTTTACAGACAAAATGATCTTTATGCAATTGGATGAGCTGACTGAAAATAAATTAATTCCACGAAGAAACCAAAGGTCATGCTCAAGGCTGATTCCACTGGCACATACAATTTCATTAATTGGGCCAAGTACCATCACTCTTCATGGGCAAAAAAAGTCATGTTTATTCCTTTAGGGCTCATCTGATTGCTTGAAAATAGAAAACACATCTTAAGAAATAAATAATATTTTCATTTTCACTTAAAATAAAACTATTGCATTTGAGGGCATTTTGAGGAGGTTAGTGGAATTTAAAACATAATATTGACTTCTTAGAATGTAGAACCAAATGAAGGAATAACCAAATTTTGACGTCAAAGGAGTTTTCAACTTTAAAGCAACCAAATAGTCCTTCACAGAAAAGAAAAAACTTCAAAGATTCGTCAACAGAAGTGCAGCTTATTATCTAATTTAAGCTAAAATCCATTTGCTCTATAATATTTACTTTGATAAAACAGAATAAAAAAGTGCGAGTATAAAATATGAACTGGCAATCCACCCTCTAAAATCATATATAATTAATTTTGAAATTCACATCTTAATCAGAATTTACCAGAGAGATTTATAGAGAAATATAAAATGGATAAAAGCAATAATATATACGAGCTAAAGGAGGCCTTCATTTAGGTGTCCAAAAAATTTAGACCATCTTAAAAAGCTCAACAGGCTCGTGCTTTCTTCCGCACATGTTACATGCCTCAACAGTAATTGGAAAACTTTGAAAATAGAAACACATTGCCATTCAAGTATAATTTATACGCAAGTAAATTAGGATGTGGAAAAGTTGGTTCGCCTGTGCATTAATTACAATTTAGTACAGTAAAAGAGAGCTTAAACGTATATTGATACGGATGCAAAAAAAGGTGATTAAATACAAATCAAGACATGCAGTTAAGTTGGGTGGAATTGCTTCAAGGCTGTTATCCGGTAAAAGAAACAATGGAGATTTAGATTTCAAAAATTTGCTACCAGAGGCGCTAAGTGATAAAACTCACTTATAACTAGGGGTGTAAGTGAGCCGAGCCAGCTCGAGCTTGACTCGTTTATGGGCTCACGAGTCGAGCTCGAGCCGGCGCGGCTCATGAGTTCGCGAGCCTGCTCGAATAAATATTAATATTTTTAAAATAATTTTATTTATTTATTAAATTTAAATATTAAAAAATTAATAAAAAACACCTAACTTTTATTTAAATGTTAAACATTTCATATTTATTTTCTAAATTTTGACTAAGTTTTAAAAATCCAGCTTAATTTTAAATATCATGCCTAAATTTTAAAATTCCCTCCCATGGCTCGCGAGTCGGCTCGAGCTCGTTTACAGTGAGACGAGCTCGAACTCGAGCTCGCTTTCCAACTAACGAGCCGAGCTCGATAAGGGCCTAAACTCAACTGGACTCGACTCATTTACAACCCTACTTATAACCAAATTTAGTGCAGTATAAATAAGAATATTAATATGAATATATGATAAAATTGGAAAATCAGGTAGTAGAAGATGACCTAACAAATAGAATGGTAGAGTTTAACAAAAGATTATTCACGAAAAATAGTTGAACAAAAAGAGAAAGTAAACTCAACACCAACATAACACTCAACATGATGAAGGAAGAGTAAGGACTCATAAAGTCGACACAAAAAAATTAGCATATAACCAATGATGAAATCAAGATAATCATTGGTGTCGATGCATCTCGCCCTGTCGTTTTGAAGATTGCTCCACATAGGGGTGGTAATATTTGACCCACTCGGACCCGACTCAAATTATTGAAAATATAGGACACTGACACGGGTTGGACATGGCATTATAATTTTTATATTTTACAAATAATATATAAAAATGAATAAGTATGTCATTAAAAATAATTTAGAAATAATAAATCATTTAACTAGAATTTGTGCTTAAAATGATTAATATTAGGATGACGAGAGTCAGAAGTCGATAGCGTGTATCAAGCATTGAAAGAGGAGACGACAATATTGTCAAGAGTCAAGCATCAATACTATGTAGTAAGTATTGGACGTCGATGTCAAGAGGGCGTCTGTCGTCAATGTAGAGTGGGCATTGGTCGTCGATGTTAAGATGATGTCAGGCAAAGATGAGCTGCCAAGTTGTGGGTGTAGAAATTGCTAGCGTCGAGCATCAATATCAGACTTTGATATTGAGATGACATCGGACATTATTCTAAAACCAAAGTCGCAACCCGCCAAAGAGAAATGAAAATGAGAATATTCGATAAATGAGGTTTGAGCGCGGGCGATTGATTTGGTATTATGGATAGAAAATAAGAAATTTATTTTTTCTATTTTATATAAATAAAAAGTTAAATGCAAGAAATTATATTTTTTAAAAAATAATAATAAAATAATTTAGACACGTGCCTCAAACACACTTGTCCAATTTATATTTAATATTTTTTTAATCGAACATGTTTTTAACGTGTCGAAGGAATGTAGGATGCGTGTCATGTGAAATACGTGTTGGACACTAAACGCCTCTTTGAGGAGAAGTTTTGATGTATCATAGATGATGGTAATCCTACCCTAAAAGTTTTTTTTCAATTTAAGCTGCAGAGATTTAAAAAAATGAATATGTAAATTTGTTCCTGTCCGCAAGCAGGCCATAAAGAGTAGGCTCAACAAAAACATATTCGATAGTTCTGTGAGTTAAGAGGTAAACAATAAACCATACGCCCTCCCCCTAGCGACATGAAACACATCAAGAAGGAAAAAATATGCATTATATATATAATGCTCATAAATTATGCTTCCTACAAAAAAAAATTAATAAAGCTATTTTAACTTTCAACAATGTCTTCAATATATTGAACGAGCAATAGCGTATACAAAAACAAAAGGAAAAAAAAAAGTATTTTACTATTAGATTTAGTGTTCTATGAAATGAAAAAAAAAACACAGGCAGTGCAAGTTAAATCAGACAAACTAAATCAAAACAATCAAATAGACAAAATGTTCTTCCTGCCAATGTTTGAGCATTACCACAGATCCATAATCATATAAAAAAAACAGATAAATTTCAAAAGAAATATAATTCATTCCCGTGAAATCATCTATTTTTTAAATATGAACAACTCATTTGAACAACAAATTGAACAAGTTGGCAACAGTAATCTCGCACCATTAAAACAAAAGATAAACATAATGATCAAAGGATATAAAACAATATCAGCGACATCTGGAAAAAAGTGGAAGCAAATCTATCTGTCGCAAGTAGGCCTTGTGGGTTTGGAGAAGCTAGTGAGGTAGGTGGAGTTTGATGGGCTAATAAGGTAGCAGCTGCTGGTGGTGTTGGAGAGGCTGCTGCAGTTGGTAGGGCTGGAGCGGTGAGTGGGATTGGAGAGGATATGTAACCATCCGAATTTTTGAAAATAATTTAAAATGAAAAAAATCTGAATTTCTGTTTGAATTGCAGCACAGTAGAGAGAAGGGGAGAGAAGATTTTTAGCGGCCAGATCGCTTTGCCACTTTTGTAGAAATTTCTTAGATAACTCTAGGTGATTCTAATCGAAATTTCTCAGATCACTCTAGGTGATTCTAATCATAACTTGGTTTTAAAAAACAAAATTGATTTTAACGATTTGATTCTCCCTAAAACTAATTTTATTGCATTTTCTCAGGATTTATTGAACTTTTACAATTAATTATCCAAAGGCATTTTTACTGTAACATTTATTGAATTTTCTCAGGTAAAATGGAAATAACATTATTTTGTATTGTTTCTACTAATTGAATAACTGATATTTTTACTGTAAGCGTATAATTAATACAAGCATTGGAAATGAATGTTAGTATGTGGTTGAGAAATAATTGGTCGCTATTATTGTTATAGTATTGTGATAATGTGTAAAGACAAGTAAAAGTTGGTTTCAGAGATGTTCGCTGAAGACTTACTGACTTATACAGGATGGCGGGCCGAGGGACTTTCCTTTAAATACTATGGTTTGGTGTTATCATTTGCTGATTCACGTGATATTGATTAAGAGTTATTATTATGTCAACGGGCAAAGAGTAACGACTGCGTGTACTGAGCCAACGGGATATTGATACAGATTATTGCTTACTGAAAAAACAACACTCAAACCAAAACTTCATACTTGTTTAGTATGACTACTAAAATACATATTATTGATTCATTGTTATTGTTATCATACGATTTTACTTCTTTACTATTATTGTTTATTAATTTATTGTCACTGTACAGATTTACTGCTACTGCAATGCCTTACTGTTATTGCCACGGATTTTACTAACGACATTGTACTAATATTGCTACCGATACGAACATCGATACCGTTCGATATTACTATTGATTCACTCTACTGATTAATGATATTGATTCACAGTACTAATACAGAGCATGTGATATACTTAACACATAATTAAGATACTAATTTGATACATATATAGAATAATTGGATAACATGTGTACATTATTATAAGTTTTACTATATTGATATGATTCTAGCAATCTTTACCGATGCTTTGATTTTACCGTTTTATACGATTTTTTTATTGATTGATAGCATTGATACAACTGCTTTATCGATTCGATGCCCATATTGGTTTCCCCATTGTACTACTTTATTGACTTTCGTATTATATTGTTTTATTGGTTACAACTTTTACTGCTCTTACATGTGTATTTTATTGTTTCTGTATCAATTCATAATCATATGATTGTTACTACTATGAATTGAGTAACGAGAGACATACTGCTTCTTTATCGTACTTTGAGTCAGTTGTATGATTGAATGATCTACTGTGCTTTTTAGCTCATTATATATGATTTAAATGATTTCAAGTTAGAACAGAGAATCATAAGTGTGATGATCAAGATTCTCCAGGTTTATTATTATTTTGTTTCTTTCTATTTTATTGTTATTCTTTTGTACTCAAAACTGGAAAGATATATCGTAATTATATAAATCATAAGTACTATAAATATTTTTTTAGAAAATGAATACAAAAGTATATATTAATATTTTGATCGATAATTCATTTATATTGGTATTTATATTGATAAAAGAGATAGCTCTGGTTGTTGTATATTATAAATAAAAGAATAATTCTTCTAAATTAAATTTTAGAACATATGTTGTGTAATGTGGTCGATAGAAATGGAGAGTTTGGTAGTGTAGTAGAGTTGGGGTTAAAAGGGAAGGTGAACTTTTGGCTATCATGCAGGAACTTTTTGTTCAATCACAATTTCCTTTATTTCCTTATCATTAGCATGCATGTTTTCCTTGATGATTGTGGGATTGGCGAAATGAAGCATGTGGAAAATAGTCATGATGTTGAGTATGCACGCAATTTATATATGATTTGTAATGTTTCCTTTGTTGAACACATAAAGCATATGATTCATCAAATTATTGTTCCAAATGTTTTGAGTTCATGTTTTTCCAGTAAGACACATATATCTAGTCGAAGAGTAAGGTAACCAGCAAAAATAAAGAGAGACGTGAGTAGTATTACATTCCTTTCAATCAAAGCAATGCATGTTAGATTAACTAAACTTGGATGCCATTATCTGATGCATAACAATGTGCTGTGTGAACACCGTTGGAAGTACACAATTGTGACTAATACAACGATTAGGATGCCGGTTGGATGCCAAACAGCTATCAGCCACAGTGGCCGCAGGAAGCGGGAACACAGCTGTGAAGACTACAAAGACTAAAAGATGCAAGCAGGGTGCAGTGAAGTGAATAGGGTGTTACCAGGGTGCAAGCAGTTGCAAATAATGTAATAAAAAATGTTAGGAACCCGTCAGACAATATGGCTATCCAACGCCCAAGGCGTTAGGCACTACCCTAGACACTACCAAGTGAAGTGAGGTGCTGGCAAGAAAGAACCATTTCAACTAATAAATTGATTTCAATTATAAAGAAGCCTTTTGAATAGTATAAAATAATCATTACTTTAAACTATGTTAACAAAAATAATAAATTTTCAATTTTTGCTACATTCCAAAATAGAAACTCGTGATGAATAGATAAAATTATACAAAAGCATGCAAAAGACATTTATTTAACTTAAATAGTTAAGGATCTACTTGGGATCACTTTTATTTTTTGTTTTTTTGTTTGTTATTTTTTTAAAAGAAGTTTGCTTACAGTGTATTTAAACTATTCTTTTTTTTTTTTTTTTTTTTTGCTTTCTAAAAAAATTAAGTTACTTTTAAAAATATTTAAAAATAGGTTTAAAGTATTTTTCAAAATAACTCCATTATCGACTGCCACCACTATCATTGTAAGCAACAATTGCCTTCATCATCACTTTGCAAGTGACCATCGCCACCACCAAATAAATCAACTTGGTTGATATTCAATAAAAACAAAAGCAGATTTTTCATATATACAAAATATTTTTATTTCATGCCAAAATATAAACAAAATAAAATAAAAATAAATAATAAAATTAATCCCAAATGATCCCAAGCTACATAAGCTCATTGCATGTAAAACATGAATCATTTATCCTTCATTACCATATGTTTCATATTCATCATCTCTCATACCAACTTCATCATGAGAATCATTATAGTTCATCTCTTCCTTTTTATTCCTGAATCATATTCTTCCTTAAGTTTCAATATTCTAAAACTTGAAGGCCTTGTGACTACATTTGATCAAACTTGTTCTTCATTGTGCATCATTTTTTCAAAGGTTTGTCGCTCTTTTGCATCACCTCATGTTAATTTTTAATTCTATAACTTATGTAATTTTTAATATTTGATGTATTAGCACTCATATCTCTAATCAACGCGAAGCATTTACATTATTGTTTAGTGCCTTAAAGTAAGGCACTCGAGAATAGTGCAATGACACAACAGATTGTGCACTTTTGTAAAGTGGCTTGTGAATAGCAATAGGCAGCAGTAGCATGCACAAAGGTCAAAATGCAACAAGCCACAACAAGTACGCATTGACTAGCAACGTTCACAGATGTGAAGGCGGGACTATAGTAATGTAGCAACGACTAGTGTGCATGACAGGCAATATCAAAACATGGCAAGCAAAACCACTACAACAACACAAATGCATACAACCCTCGTTCTCAGCCACTTCACCAATTCTATAGTTTCTTCTCTCAATCGCATGTAAGAATGTATAAACTTGGCACCCCGTCCACAATCGCATCCTTTAATCACACTCGTTTCCCTTGACATATAAGCAATGCTTTGAATCATATATTTTGCAAATAGCAACCTGATAGGAAATACTTGAGTTTGCAAGTAAACCTAAGGGAATTACTTGAGTTCGCAAGCAAACCTAACAGTAATTGGTGAAAAATAGCAAGAGAACTACTGATTTCAAAGGGAAATCAGCACTACGATGCAGAATTTTCAAGAAATAGGAGAGAAAAACACAAGCAAACTTCTTTTATTCAATCCACGAACAAGAAAAACAATAAACAACACATGTTTCTTCAATTCGAGAGGAAGAAACGACTTTACAAATCTCTAGCCAAGCCTAAAGACCAAAGGAACAAACCCTAAATCTCAAATTTGATTTCAAACTCAAGATAAAACCCTAATTCTACCATTAGCAACTAATTAAAGTCAAAGGAGAAATACAAAATCCCTAAACAGCCCCTCATTCAAATATTTTCCTCCAAAGCAATTATTAATCAAGGTGTGTGCCCCATAGGAGTAGCCAGCCCCTTCCCTCTCCTTTACTTGGGCCGGCGGCTGTAGTATAAAACCGGTACACCAAGACCGGTTCAATAGGGATAGCTGGCCCCTCTTGGGCCGGCCTAACACAACCCAAACCCAAATCGCCTACCCAATCAAACAAGTCGGAGTAGGAATTGAAAGTGCGATTATTGTCTTACCCATAAAAAATATTATTCTAAGATAATGGTGGTGGAACATTGGTTGGTGATTAAGCATTATAACAAATGATTTACCAAGACCTGGATGAAGATTGTTACGGATTTACATCAAGTTGAGGCTTTATTTGGCTCTATTTGTTAATTATTAAACAAAGCACAATAGAGCCTGAATTAGTTTCTGAGCTATAAAATCTTATGACTATTCATTTTGCTGATCAGCGAGTTGAACACAAATAACAAGCACAGTCGGTACCATCAAATACATCAATATCTACTCAATTGATGGTTCTGATTCATGGAAAAAGTATTTTGATTTTCACGTTGCAATGTCCTTCAAGATGCATAGAACTTCAATGTCCTTCAAGATGCATAGAACTTAATATATACGATTTTCATAATGTTTTTTAATAATAAATATACATTTCAATATTTAATATTTTTACATATCAAATTATTATAAAACTAAATATAATTTAACTGAAGACCACAAAGAAATATTTTACTTGTTTATCAAACAAATAAAAAGTTCTTGTTTAATATTCAGCATGCTTAATTAACAAACGAATTAAACATCAACAATTATTAAATAGAACATGTGGTATTCATGAACATCAAGCCTTTTTAAAACATCTAATTTGAGTTGAAAGTGAAAATAAGTAGGATGGGGACAAAAGAATCAACTACAAAAGACTTAGCTAACACAATGAATAAGAAAAAGAACTGAATCAAGATAGATGTTCTCATTTGGTTAAAAGTTAACTTGCATTACATAGATAATTACCTCTAACCATTCTTCAACATAAAATCTCAATGATAGCCTCCAATCACCAGAAAACATAGGCACAACAATTTCATCAAATAAGTATTATCCTTTGCACGAGAAATTAGGGTATCATGGCATCCCTAGTTAGCTTGTACTCCGTCACATCAAGACTACAAAGACAACCATCTTATCATCTCTCCTCCAAGTATAAGTGCATTTAATTGAAACTTCATGATGCATTTTATTATTTGAAAGATTAATGGGGAATCAAAAGAGGATGCACCATCGAAATTTGGTTTGCAATATGTTTCAACCTTCTATCAAAAGCCCTGTTAGAGGGGAAGAGCTTAAGATGAGGCACTAACATCATTCTTTTGAGCTAAATGTGAGCAGTGCTACAATAGAACTGGAGATATTTAAAGCAACAAAATTATACTAACCAAAGAAAGGTCTCTAATCCACAACAGTTTGGTGAATATTTGGGATACTTTGTGCCACTTTGTCCAATGACATATCACGAAGACAAGCAAATCGACAAGAATCCAAATGCACAGATCAACAACCCCTTGTCAAAATCCAGTACTATGCTGATGGGATGTCGAACTTAATTGCAACGCTGAAGGAAGGTTCAGGTTAGTGTACAAGGCATGATCATAATCAAGAAGAATCCAAGCTAAATCATAGTTTTGAGGGAGTAAGTGATGTAGAACGGAAGGAAAAAAAGGGGACATTTGAGATTTGAATTTCTTGTTTTAATTGAGATCAAAATATTAGGAATAATTAAATCAAATCAAATCCAATTAGAAACCTAATTTGATTTAATTTAAGTAACTTTCCTAAAATAGGCTATCTTAAATTAGGAAAGTATTTCAAATTCAAAATTACTTAGAATTTGAAATCAAATATTTTCCTAACTTAAATTATTTGATAAAAGAAAAGTAATCGGGGGAGGGGCCGATGGAATTAAAAGGGGATTAGAGGTTATGGAAAGAGAATTGAAAAGAACATTGATTAGAACCTTAAATTATGGAATAATATTTAAATCACATCCAATTAAATAATTAACCAGACCTAATTCAAATACTTTCCTAAAATAAGAATCCTAATTTTAGAAACAAAATTCAAATTCAAATTAATTTGAATTTTAAATTTCAATTTGTTACTAAGTTAGAAGGGCTAAAATAGGAAAGGGCTTTGAATGTGAAGGGAGATTTGTGGAGCCAAGGGGGAAAAAGGTGGGCGGCGGTTTGGTGAGACCGGCAGCTAGGGAGGTTGGCGGGGGGGTGTTGGAGGTGGAGCTAAGGCCGTGGGGAGGGAGAAGGGGAGGCCGGTTTTGTGGAAGTGGAGGTTTATGGGAGAATCGGCCGGTGGAAAGTGGGAGATTTTGGCTGGCGGTCAAGAGAGGAGGAGAAAAGGATTTAGTGAAAGAAAAATACAACCGCGAGCCCGGACACATCATGCAGCTGACGGGTACTACGTTGCCCTTCATCAAGAGACTTTAGGTCACGAGCCCGGACACATCCTAAGGCTGGTGGAAGCTACAAATTCCTCTCATAAAAATCTCACCCAAGGTTCTTCCCAAAGAACACAAGTGCAAACATAAAATCTTATTAATCATCTCACATTACATTACACAAGCAAGAGCCTCTATATATAGGCCTAAGAAACTAAAACAAGACACATATGCCCTAGGGCTTACATAGAATGACCCTCTTAAGGGTAAAAAGAGAAAATTCATAATAAAAAAAAAATTACAAATAACAATTAAGATAATGTGGAATAATCTCGGTCGTCGATCGTCGTCTCCTCCTTTGAAAATCTTCATGATCGGAAGTCCGCATCATTATCCCGAGATGGAAAAGAGCTCAACTCCGTTGAGTCCGCACTCCATGTAGCCATGCTCTGATACCAAACTGATATAGAACGAGAAGGAAAAAAAAGGGACATTTGAGATTTGAATTTCTTGTTTTAATTGAGATCAAAATATCATGAATAATTAAATCAAATCAAATCCAATTAGAAACCTAATTTGATTTAATTTAAATAACTTTCCTAAAATAGGCTATATTAAATTAGGAAAGTGTTTCAAATTCAAAATTACTTAGAATTTGAAATCAAATATTTTCCTAACTTAAATTGTTTGATAAAAGGAAAGTAATCAAAGGGGAATTCAAATTTTGGAGGCAAAGAGAGAAGGGGGGGGGGGGGGGGGGGCGACTGATGGCCAAAGGGGATGAGAGGTTATGGAAAGAGAATTAAAAAGGACTTTCATTAGAACCTTAAATTATAGAGTAATATTTAAATCACATCCAATTAAATAATTAACTGGACCTAATTCAAATACTTTCCTAAAATAAGAATCCTAATTTTCGAAACAAAATTCAAATTCAAATTAATTTGAATTTTAAATTTCAATTTGTTACTAAGTTAGAATGGCTAAAATAGGAAAGGGCTTTTGTTGACCTGCCGTATAAAACAAAAAAAATAATAATAATAATAATAATTAAAATCCACGTACCTGTCCGGCCACGTTCGAGCGCCGAATTCAGCACGTCGTCGCCGCATTTCACACGACGACGTCTCATCATAGACGATCGTTTCGACGCTAAAATGAGACCGAACCTCTCTCCGGCTTTTTTTTTTCGTTCGACTCTTCCTCTCTGACTCTCGCTCCTCCTTCGTTGCTGTTCGGCTTCGGTGCTTCACAGGAGGTGTAGAGATTGCAGACGCTGCTTCTTCGGCTCCTTAAGCTGGACGACTTCGCGCCTTCGACGACTCCTTCCCGTCGGATAGGGAGTTACGACACTTTGGTCGGAAGCTAGAACAGAAGCTCGCTGCTGTGAAGGAAACTCTCCCTTGCGCACGCTTGTTCGGCTCCTTCTGACTGTTCGACTTCGCTACCTTCGACGACTGTCCCTTCTCGTTGGATCGGAAGTTAGGACACTTTGATCGGAAGCGGACGGGAGCTCCACTTACCGTGAAGATCGGAAGTTACGACAATTTGATCGCAAGCAACGACGGGATCTCGCCGTCCGTGAAGGTAGCCCACTTCCTCCCTCTCGATCGCGTCTTCGGCTCCTTCGTGCTGTTCGATTTCGCCCTTCGACGACTTCCTTCCCATCGGATAGGAAGTTACAACATTTTGATCGGGAGCTTAAACGGGAGCTCGCTGCCAGTGAAGGTAACTTTCTCCATTTGCACGCTTCTATGGCCAAATCCCGTAATCTGCCGAACCGAGAGAGGTAGAGGGAGAGATGAGTTAGTTTTTAATTAAAATTAATTTTAATTATAATTGTTTTAATTAATTTTGGTTAATTGTAGTTATTATTTTTAATTAATTATAAACATTTATAATTAATTACATTTAGTTCTAATTAAATTATTATAATTAATTTAATTAGGAATAACTTAATTAATTATAATTTATAAAAATTAATTATCATTAATTAATTTCGATTAATTATAATTTATTAAAATTTAATTAATATTAATTAATTATAATTAATTATAGATTAATTATAATTAATGATATTAATTAATTTTAATAAACTTTAATTAATTATATTAATTCATTATAATTAATTATAAGTAATTAATTAAAAATAATTTCTTAATTAATTTTAATTAATTAATATTAATTGTAATTAATTAAAAAAAAAAAGAGAAGAAGCATGCTTGCCCCTCTTGCCTCGATCCTCGGTCTACGAGCCTACACCGCCGACAGCCCGCCAGAACCGCCAAGGTATAATTTCTGACTTAAACCCCGTTTTCGACGTTTGCAGCGGACTGGGGAACCACCTATACGCGCTCTTGTAGCACGGTAGGAGGGAGCCTGGTGCGAAGCATACGGCGAGGCGGGTAAGCCCTATACACGCTCTTGTAGCGTGGTGAGGACGGTTCTCGACCTCGACCTCGACATCGACACCACCGACGACTGCTACGCAAAGGTATGATGTTCCAAATCCCATTCTCGACGTTTGCAGCGGACCGGGGAACCACCTATACGCGCTCTTGTAGCACGGTAGGAGGGAGCCCGGTGCGAGGCATACGACGAGGAGGGAGAGCCCTATACACGCTCTTGTAGCGTGGTGGGGAGTCACTGCTGTTCTGGTACGGGTACTGCTGAAGGCCCCATACACGCTCTTGTAGCGTGGTGGAATGAAATTTTGTACGGCCGCAGTGTCTACGGACACCTATCATACACGCTCTAGTAGCGTGGTGGGAAGGCCCAGCTCCTTAATTTTCCCCCAAACGGGGGATATGCCGGGGTGCTGCCGAAATTTTCACTGAAATGTACAAAGACTTGAACAATTTGAAGACCTTCTTGGGCAACAATGCAGAAGATCTGTACTTGAACAATAATGTATAGAACCTGAACTAAAATGAACAGAGGACCTGTACGAAGAACAGAGGACTTGTGGACCTAATTCAGAACAAAGTCTAAATGGTTTCTAAAGATCAAACTCAAATGAAATAAAATCAAACTGGAGTCAAAATCAAATCATTTGAACATGAAATTGTACCTACAAAGACTTCAGAAGACTCTGAACAAGCACTTGAACTTGTTCTTGGAACTCGAACTGTGCAACATCAGGGGATCCGAATATAGAACTCAAACTCGAGTGAACTCAGACTTGAACTCAATTTGAAAATGGGATGAATAAAAGACCATTCAAACTTGTACTCTGAACTCAAGCTGGATCCAAGCTCAACATGAACAACGAAGAACCCAAACTTCTAAGAATAACAAGGAACTCAGTTTTACATTTGATTTGGATATCAAATGAGATGAACAAAACTTTGAGCAAAGACTTGAACTTGTACGTTGGAACTCAGACTTGGATTCAAACACATACAAGGACAAGGCTTGAATCCTATGCAAGAGAGTTCAAACAAGAACATGTGTACGGTCAAAAGTGACACAAAGCATGTTACAAGACCTCAATGCATGAACTCCTACAACAATCCCTACAAAGGCCTGTTGATTGAGAAGGCAATATGGGAGACCAATAATGGAAGGATCGTCCCCTACAAGCAAGTGTAATCATCAAACCACCAGAGATTGGTGAAAGGGTGGATATGACGCAGAAGCAATGGGTCTTCTACGAACATTTTCAGGATGTCGTAGTAGATGCAGCAGTCCCCTGCAAAGGGATTCTTGTGGATAACAACAGTGTATTGAAAGAACAATGAATCACTGTGGACACGAGTACAGATATCACCTACGACAATGGTGATCAAGATCTTCAAGTATGTCGGGTACAAAGGCAACCCGATGTACGAAAAAAGGACACCCCCTGGCACAAGGGAGGACATGTTTGAACAAATTAGAACCAAACTTCCTGGTATTCTAAACTCTCTTCTCAGTTCTATACTCAAGAAGAAAACAGCTCTGGTACCTACAAATACCGGAAATAACAAGTCTGCCACACTGAAGATCCTAAAGGGAGTCCTCCCCAAATCAGCAGCCTTTGACTCCCGAATCCAGAAAATCCTTCCCCGGTGAATGAGAAGAGGGGGGGGGGAGTCAATATCAAGACTAGAACGCCACCGGATCTGCAACACTGATACAAGCAGACAGAAGGCGTCTACAATCTACAACGCAACGCCACCGGATATGCAACACTGATACAAGCAGACAGAAGGCGTCTACAATCTACAACGCCACGCCACCGGATCTGCAACACTGATACAAGCAGACAGAAGGCGTCTACAAACCATAAATTATAACGCTAAGCCACCAGATCTGCAACACTGATACAAGCAGACAGAAGGCGTCTACAAACCACAAATTATAACGCTACGCCACCGGATCTGCAACACTCCTACTAGCAGACAGAAGGCGTCTATAAATATTCCAAAAATACCCCATGCACGTGCACTATAAATTGTATACACATAGGTACACTAAAGGGGAAAATATATTCTCAACCCGCATGGGCCCCGACGAGCGTGTTATTGGTACACACGTGACGCTTAGGGATGCTGCGCGGGTTGACAAGTACACGGTTGTAGCGACCGGTGTATTTGTCTAAATACATTCTTTTTAGGCCTTCAAAGCCTAAAATCAAGAGAATTCACTAAACAAAAGGCACAAAGCCTATGAAACCCGATCCTCTATCGACCAGTAGATAGAGTCGACAAGGTTCAATCTAGAAAAAGGAAATGATCCCAAACACCCCGATGATGGCCGTGTTGAACGAAGATCTCAACCGGAGAGGTCCACAAATATTTCAAATTCCACTCAAGTATCCACATAAAATCCATACTCCAAAAATCCAAAATCAATCCCAAAAATCCAGATATTTAAATCTGAAATTAATCCATCAATCACTCAAAGCAAAATCCATCCACCCTCCGCAACAGTCTGCCGGGGTGGACAAATTCAAATAAACTCTAGCTCACAAAGAGCCAAATGCCTAGTCGAAAATATCACTAGGATCCATTCTCAAAACAATCTCCTGCCAGTAAGGACGTGGTACGTGTCCTCTAACCGGCGGTTAGCTACCAAATGGCACCGCAGGATAAACGGTTACGATGACCCGGGGCCCTCTGAACCGAGTGGTTTTGCCGCCAAATGGCACCACGATATATCGGTTATGGCCAGAGCCAATACGTTCCTTATTGGCATCAAATCCTTGAGATATGAATCAATAGGATATGATCGATAGGGCACAAAGCCCTCTGTTAGCTAAGGTGGATTCAAATTTGTCCCCTTAGACAAACATTCAACTCCGGTCTACAAGGTCCCCTTGGACGAAGCAACCCATGGCTGCCGACAAGGATCCTTCTGTCAGGTTGGGTCGACTACCTCCTCTGACTAAGTAGACCAGGGACCACGATGGCCCGGGACGACGGAACCATGGGATCTTGATCGGGTCCATCATCCATTCCCCCACCATTCGCTTTAAGTGCAAGATGGTGCAATTTCTATTTTTAAATATCAAACTTTTCAAACCCTTCCAAACCCAAATTTCCAAGATTCCAAATATTCAAATTCCAAATCACCAATTCCTATACCCATGCTGCTACTATATGCCAGATACACGTATATTCTACGTATCTGATTGACGACTAGCCTTAATCGAAAGTTCTCTCTCGTGATTGAGAGGGGTAATTAACTATAGGGGCTTGCGCCTATAGGAAACCAGAACTCAGATCATAAAGTCCTCACAAAATGAGGGCGAAATCTCTGGGTAGTGTCTTATCTACAAACCCATCTGCCTTCCAAAATTTACCCCGGAACTTAGTTCGTTAAAACTCCGTCGCCGAATAAGAAAAGCGAGCGGAGGCCGGGGCCGAATTTTCGGAGCCCACAGCTTTGAATGTGAAGGAAGATTTGTGGAGCCAAGGGGAAAAAGGTGGCATGCGGTTTGGTGAGACCGGCGGCTAGGGAGGTTGGCGGGGGTTTTGGAGGTGGAGCTAAGGCTGTGGGGAGGGAGAAGTGGAGGCCGGTTTTGTGGAAGTGGAGAGAATCGGCCGATGGAAAGTGGGGAATTTTGGCCGGCGGTCAAGGGAGGAGGAGAAAAGGATTTAAGGAAAGAAAGATACAACCACGAGCCCAAACACATCCTGCAGCTAACGGGTACTACGTTGCCCTTCACCAAGGGACTTCAGACCACGAGCCCGGACACATCTTGCGGCTGGTGGAAGCTACGAATTCCTCCCATAGGAATCTCACCCAAGGTTCTTCCCAACGAACACAAGTGCAAACACAAAATCTTATTAATCATCTCACATTACATTACACAAGGAAGAGCCTCTATATATAGGCCTAAGAAATTAAAACAAGACACATATGCCCCTAGGGCTTACATAGGACGACCCTCTTAAGGGTAAAAAGGAAAAATTCATAATAAAAAATAAAAATTATAAATAACAAATTAAGATAAGGTGGAATGATCTCGGCCGTCGATCGTCGTCTCCTCCTTTGAAAATCTTCATGATCGGATGTTCGCATCAGTAAGAATGAGGCAAAATAAGATTCTTAAAGATGTTGGGGAGTATTGATTCCATCAAAGGTCAATTCTGAAGATCAACAGGCCAAGCTTGACAATGATCTTTATGACAACAAGCAAATATCTCAAATAGCAGCCCATGCACAATTATGATTTTCAAGGAACCTTGTTTAAATTCTCATGCATGTTACTACATGTTACTAAAGGAAATATGGTTGAAGAGGGTATGAACCAAACCACCTCCTTTGAAGAATTTCATAAGTAGAGTCCGATGAGACTGTTACTGCAACCAACTCAACAAGGACTAGAAAGCCAAGTACAATAAGGATATGATAATACAAGAATGGAAACAAGCAAATATACCATAAGGGAGCCCCAACATGATTATGTTTTCAAGGATTTTAACATGGTCAGACCCTCTATTTAACTTCTTATGCATGTTACCTAATGCAATCTTGGATATTGAGGGTAGACCACCTCATTTGAAGAAATTCACAAGTACAGACAAGTGAGGTTGTTAATGGCAAAGGCTTAAACAAAACCATTACCCCAAAGGAGCACCCACTGGGGGTCCCTAAGATTCTTACTCTTTAAAAACTTAAAAAAAAAAAAAAAAAAAAAAAAAATCCTTAGAACGACCTTTTTTCGGAAGAAGCCCTCATCAAAATCCTAAAATTAGGCCAACAGCTCAATAAACCAATTTGATCTAATAAACAAGGCCCTCATGAAATATATATATATATATATATATATATATATATATATATATATATATATATATATCTACATATACATACATATATGTGTGTAAGACTGTGTGTGAGAGAGAGACTATCATAACTATTTAATTTCTAGGATTAATGTCTGAAAGTTTATTTCAAACCAAAATACCCTACTTTTGAATAAATAGGCAAAACCCTCACCGAGCACTGCTATGCAACATTTTGATCATACGAGCTCTACAACAATTTGTCTCCCAATTTCATTTTCTGTTTCCAGCATGCGTGTTTGAGCTGCGACAACTTTTCACGGTGACAGCATATCTATATCAAGAAAGCTCATAATGTATTTGTTTGATTTGTTTAGGAGAATATTGAATATAGCAAAGGAAGAAGGCGGTCGCAGAATAAACCCTAAACCTTGATGTCTATAAATATAATATAAAGTCAAACGCTTTTAGATATGATATTATTAGAAATATCTTCAAACAATGATCGATTACTATTCTAGATTTTTGGTACTGTACATAAATTAAGCAGGCAAGTTAGGCTTAAGACTAACAAAATAAGGTTAGAGCAAAAATTGGATACTCTGACAACTATTGTCTAGAGATAGATAGAAATGGAAGAGCAAAGTACGAAGGAGGAGAGTGAAAAAGTTAATAACGAGCATGACGTGGAGATGGAAGAGGTGAAGGATGAGGTTGAGGACACATGAGATGTAAACTAGAGGTGTCAAAACGAGTTGACGGATCAGGTTAGGGTCCGACCCAAAATTGACCAGACTTGAATCCAGTCAACCCGAAACTACCTGTTTAATAAACAGGTCAAAAAGACCAACTCGAACCCAACACGCTAGCAACCCGAATAATCCAAACCCAACACGTAACCCATTTGGTTTAAAAAAAAAATTAACCTATTAATTATAAAATTTAAAAGATTTGATCAAAAATAAGATTATACCCAAAAATAAAAAAAACTAAAGAAAAAAGATATTAAACATATCATTTTCGAATCAAAAGCAGGTTCTCAGGTTAACTCGAATCCTACTCGTTTAATATATTTGTAGAAAAACACAAATTCGAGTCGGTTATCAAATAGGTCAGTCAAAACCCAAATTTTTTAGATCAAGTCATCATTTACAGTTTGGCATCCCTAATGTAAACCCATCACTTGTCATTATGCTTCAAGATAAATAAGACAAGAATGAGGAAGTTGTAATCTCATTTAGGGGTGCAACCAAATCAAGCCGGTGCGGGCTCGACTCGTTAACAAGCTCATGAGTCGAGCTCACGAGTTGAGCAGAATTTTGAGCTCGTTGTATAATTGAACTCGAGTTCGATCCAACCAAAGCTTGGCTCGATTGCTCACGAGCCGGCTCGAATGCCTAGCGGGAACCCAAAATATCAAGCGAGACTCAGGAAGGCAGAAGGTGGAAGGCGGGAACGTGAAATGTCCGATGAGAACGCGGATGCCGGGCGGAAACTCAAGTTCAGACATGGGACGGAGTTTGAACATGGGCGAGTTCAGACTTCGGATGCAGGATTCGGCGGAATAGAGGTCTAACACGATCACACGGGATAGAGGTCGAACGCGAGACGCAGGACGGAGTTCGAACGCGAGCGTGCTGGGAAGCAGAAGAGGACGCAACGGAGCTCGCATGTGTCGAATTCGTTTCAATGGCACGAGCCGAGCTCGAGCTCGACTTTTGAGATCAACTCGAATTCGAGCTCGAGATTTGGCTCGTGAGTCGAGCTCGACTCATCTCGTTTACACCCTAACCTTATCTCTTATCATTGTACCTTAAAATGGGGAGGCCGAGAAGGCAAGAGATGTAATCCCATCTCGAGCTATTATACCTCCAGATAAGGAGATCAAGAAGGCAAAGGATATAACCCCATCCCTTGTCATTACACATAAGAGTAATGTATAATTGATCGGGCAAAAGAAAAAGCCAAATAATAGCAAAAGATAATTGATTAGGGATTTACAAATCTATCAGAGAAGATGCACAAAGCCAAAAATTCATGGACCATTGATTTACTTTGCCCTATAGATTAAGAATAGCTATTTATCTTCAAGTCTTGGATGTTATGATTAGTTTATAACTCCAAGGAGGAGCTAGGAGTGGGCACTGCTGATGCAATATTGTTTCAAAAGTTAAAAACAACGATATTGTTGAATAGTAAGATGAAAAATATTTTGTTTCATTGAAAGTTTGAGAAATTGATTCATTACACTAACTTCAATTTTCATACAAGGGCGTGAGTATGACGCTACACAAAGACCTATAGACTAGGCATAATTGTGTTGGATGAGTGGTTTGATCACCGATATAAATAGCAATTGTGATGCACAACAAGTCAGAAAGGAGAGACTCCTTCAAGTGGCCCAAAGAAGCTCTTATGTATGTCATTGGAGAGGAGAAAAAGTTCATAAAGCCATGGAAATGTGCAAAGTTCATATATTTTTTAAAGAATTGGAACAAAGTTCATTAGATAAAATATAAAAGCTCTATGTCCACAAAGGTTATAATGTTGTATGTCCTGTACCTCAACGCACAGCTTGTAGATAATGATGAATCAATTATGTAGATGTTTCCCTAAGTTGTTTGGGCAGTCTCAGTTATTTGACAATAGATAAAGCAACTCTCCTCCAAATTTCAATGGAAGAAGTTCCAAAAGTTGTCGTAAGATAAGTCCATCGTTTAAAATTGCACAATATGAGGCTCGCCTTGAGGCCCAATTCCATTGAAAAACACCTCGAGGCTTATGCTTTCAGCTTTTTTATGAGACTTGCACCTCAACTTGCCTAAGGCCCGCCTCACCTTGCTGGTGTGAGGCGTACGCCTCATCCTTGCTGGTGTGAGGCGTACGCCTCATCCTATATATATATCTGTGTGTGTATATTATTACAATTTACTTAAATCCTAAACTAAAGCCCCGAACAAATCATGCCTTCATGCACTCATGAGCTACAACAACTTTATGTCGACTGCTTCAACCTCCAGTCCACCGCCTTCGCCGCAACCACTACCATCAGGTATGACTTGAAAGGCGCACACCACCACTGCATCCTCCTCTAAAAATTTTGGAGTATTACTCTTTTCTTTATTTTGATGACAAACATTTATGAAAGATGAAGATGACTTGAGTAAATGAAAAAGCAAATTGTGAGACATAGGACTCCAAAGGATGAGGCAGGGGAGAGACCAATTTGCTATGATGACGACTCAAACAAAGACCCCATCAGTGATAACAATACAGAAGATTTCTAATTTGTTGACAATTATTGCAATTTCTTTAGGATAAATGTGGATTAGTAGGGAACTTTGAAAGAAAGAATTTGAAGTTGAAGTTGATGTTATATGATACTTTTATGAAATTCATATATTTTATGTTATTTTGCTCTTGTAATATTTAGATTTCAATTATATTTCACATAACTTATCACTTGCCACTTTACATCTTGTACAATTTTTTTGTTTCAATTATATGTCAATTTGTAACTTTATAGTTCAATATAAAGTTAATATTGTCATCTTTTAACATCTTATTTGGGTATTATATTTAAAATCATTTTTAACATTTCTTTTCACTTTACGTAATTTTTTAATTTTAAGGCTTACCCCTCAAAATTCCTTGAGGCTTACACGCCGCCTTACGAACAAAAAATGCCTCAGTATCCAACTGCGCAATTTTAAACCTTGGATAAGTTATTTGATAATTTAACAAAAAGTAATTATAATTGAAACAGTTCTTGTATATATAGTTTGATGATTCATTTAGAATCATTTACATCTTATTTGCAATGGTGATTTCAAAGTACATACAAAAACACACATAAATACCTTATTTCAAAGATGAATCTTTTGAAAGTTACATTTAATCATGTACAATTCTATAGGAACTGTTTATGAGTAGATTTATTTCACAAGAATGTCAATCCATAAGTTCATTCAAATGTATATTGTATACATGGGTCCATTCAAATGTGCATTTCTTTTCAATTACACATCATACGTTACTTGGAAGGGAAGAGAAGTCTCAATTAATGAGACTTAGCAAGCACCATGAAATGGAAAAAGAAGGAAAGTGGATGGAGGTCTTTGCTAAGTTATGCATTAATCATGTTACTCCAGTTCATTATCATATCAACACAAAAGCACTTCATTGCCTTCTAACTGCCACAAGAGAACCTAACATCATCTAAGCAGTATCATTGCCATAAAATGAGTACAGGATCCCTTTGCATGAAAAATGAGGTATTGTGCTATCTATAGTCAACTTGTGGTATACCAATGATTGGCGAAAAGATAGCTTGTGTGTTAGACATCATCATCAAGCTCACTGGTGCATCATAATTGCATGACACAATGATGATTTCCTGATCATCTCTCACCCCATTGAGGATTTATAGTATGCTTTTTAGATGTAGTTTATTCTTTATTTAATCAATGAGGACTTATAAGGGGGATGCCTCATCCTAATTCAATTCAAACTACGGTGCAAAAACACTAACTTAAGGGTAAAAGAGGTGCAATCATCTTACATCATATTTTTTGTTGATCGAGTGAAGGGCCATTTTCAGAATAGATATGCTCAAAGCAACAAAGTTTTAGTAATCAAGGCAGAGCATATTGATCGACAACAAGCATAAACATAAATTTTTTGAAGAAGACAATGATAACCTTCCCCCACAGGAAAAGTAAAATTCATAATCAAGGATATAAATCAACATCTGTATCAAAACACTAAGAAAATTCAACAAGAAAAAAATTCTTGCAAACTGATTATTTTGTCCTCGAGACAATTTCAGCAAAAGAAATTCCACATCTTCCAAGTCAAGTGGGTGCACTAGAAGATAAACAACACTTATTTCTTAGTATTGCTGAAGTGATCTATAAGTTCTGAAATGCTATCCTACGCACCGCCACTAACTAAACACTAAATAAGCTTTAAGCGTCACAGTTAGATAGCTACAAGAACCAGACATTCCTAGCAGCCTTTTAAAACAAATGCCAAAGCATGAACATCGGATTGATTTCCCAAAGTAATGGGAAAATTATAACAATATTTCAAAAAAAAACATAAGATTCAAAAATACATAAACTACAAAGGAACGGAAATTTAACAAAATACTTTGAAACAGATAGAATCACAAAACCTGGTACCTTCAAAAATCGGCCCCTCTTATTTTCACCAACATCAAAGTAAAACACCTAAACACAGGAAACCCACAAAACAAAATCAGATTGTCCTGCGTCCACGAACGGAAGAATTCAGAACGCTCACCTTGGTGTCGAGTTTAAGCTCCTTGCTGAAGGCATCGCGCTCGTCCGTATTGACATAATAGTTAAACAGATCAAGGAACCAAGCGATGCCGTTGACGGGAACGATGATCGTGGATCGCGTCGCAGAGGTCTTCTCAGAGATCTTAAGGTAGCGTCCACGTGGATTCTCCTTCAGATCAAAATAAAAGAGTTTGTGCTCGAACTGCAGCGTCTTAGACATCAGCTCCACGTCGCTTCCGCTCGCTGTCCCCTCCATCCTTTCCCCTTCACCTATCTCCTCACCTCAACCAGTTTCTAAGTCGAGAGCCGAATAAAACACAGCAAAGGAAGGAAGAAGAACCCTAGCGAAAACACTAATTAGGAATGAAATTGGACATATGGCGGAAATTGGGAGTCGATAGACGATTAGGCTTAAGTTTAGGGGTGAGCGGCGACTTGAGGGTCGGAGCCATGGGGTTTGACCGGAAGCCATTGTTCACACTCGATTCGTCCCCTTATTAACGCTTTCTATTTCTTCTCACCCGTTCCTTGCCTTTGTTCCCTCCCCGAAAAAGCCGGGAAGCCCCTTTTTACAGCGCGAGAAGGTTAGAAATAGTAGAATTTCCTTTTTACTGCCGGCGGCCGATTGTAAAAGTAAAAAAATAAAAAATATAAAAATGTTTATTTATTTTTTTTTTGTTTTTTTTTTGGACATTTAGGCCATTTAAGTCAAACTCACACACACAACGCATACACATGGACTCGAACCTTGGACCTCTTAGTTGAAAGCCTAAGCTCTCAACCAATAGGCCAAGGAGAGTTGTGTAAAATATAAAAATGTTGATTTGGAACATTTTTCCCGATAAAAATTGCTCATGGTCGGGGCTAACGTGCGTGGCGAATCCAGGAATAAATGCGGTTGGATTTGCCAGCATGGACAACTAATTTAATATTTTAGTATTTCTATCAGGAAGATAAAAAATAAATTAAAAAAATATTAATATTATTTTTTTAGAAGATTTTAAAAATAAGAAAAAATATATTACAAAATAAAAAAATGTATTTCATTTATTTAAGTTTTAACTCTTCTAGCATTTTTAAAATATCTCAAAAAAAATATTTAATGGTACCAAAAAAAACTTTAGTATAATTTAAATGGTAAAACGGTTCATTTAAAATAAACAAAAGTTAAATTAATAAAAATGATTAGTGAAATTAACAATTCTCGTATTGTATAAGATACCCTTCGACATATTTTATATAACATTTAATATTATATGACATAAAGTTTTTGGAATGGATGCATTATTATAAAGTTGGTTATGAAGTTATTATTGAAAAATATAACATAAATATCATGTATAAATACAATATAATATATCATATTATTCATATATATTGTATGCCATTGTATCAATCTTATTATATACATGTATCAGTCATGTCATATATTATCACATCAATTATGCAATTTATCATATTATTTACATATATAAGCAAGGTAAGACATCTAGTACCTATATTATTTTTTCTTGTATGCAGACATATAGGCCAACCTTATATAAATTTGTTTCAATTATATCAATCTGTTGCCCGAAATCTATCTCATGTCACATATTAGAAGTCACAAGTTATGTTATTTTCATGCAAGAAGTCATCACTTTTTGCTCGTTGGTGTATCCTATCTGCATGGTGGATAATTATGGATAAGGATACTGACAAGGACATCAATTACTAAAAATGGAAGAGATTATAAAATCCCTTAAATAAAAAAAAAAATTTAAACATCGATGCACATTTTTTATGTAATTGTTGATATTTCATTAAGAAATTCAAAGATTAAGTATGCTCGTGTTGGAATAATTCTATGATGGGGACCTCCTAAGAAGTTACACCAACGAGACAAAATTGTAAGGTCGTTAAGTCAAAGTGGATAATGCCTCAATAGTCAAGAGTTTGAGTTGTTACAATTATACTAAATCAAATCTCACATTATCAAAATAATGAGAGTCGGAAATAGGTACATAAATAGCAATTTAAATAATTGTGAAATAAGCTTTATTAGTTTGCCATCACTATGATTGCTACAATTTTTATTCTTGCAACATTATTTACCCCCTTCTACATTTTCTCACTTCTTGTTATTATATTCGCCCTCCTATTGCGCTATAATTTTCCACATGTGAAGAGCTTCTCTTGGATTTATTGATTTTGTCATAAGAGGGTATCTCATCTTTAGACTTAAAAGGGAGGCTCTGCCAATTTTTATCTATAAATATTCTTATAAGTTAATATTGAGCAATCAAATTATATTTTTAATAGTTTTTATAAGATTTGTGTTAAATGCTATATTTAATGAATTTTCAAATGCATTTAACTTGAAATTATCAATTTAATTTTTTGCACTAAGAATCAGGAAAAAAAAACGTCTCAAATAAAGCCTTGATTACTACTCAAATAGCCATTTTATTTCCACTAAGTAATAGGCTATGATCTTTATTAGTCTTTAGCAATTAGGCAGATGAGGAATATTGGTTGTCTTAATTCCATATCTTTCTAAGTTCATAAGCTCTTCAAAAGATTAAAAAACCCACTTGTTCCAATTCATTTTCATTTTCTAATAGACAAATGATAACAGCATTACAAATTATTTCATTGTCCATTTCATGCTACATGAACAAAGTTACATTCTCTCATTTTTATCTTTGCTGCCACAGTAACCATATTTTGATGCTCCAAACTTTATACTAAAATCGAGAACTCTGCTTAGCTGACATAATTTATGGAGGACAAAATTATGTTAACCAATTCACAGCCATTAATCGGAAAAAAATACTAATCTTCCTTCTCTCCTGCTGTTGGGTCTTTCTCAGGTTCAGAGCTTACAACAGGCAAGCTTCTTTTGTACTGCTGTGATGCCAGTCTCCTCTCAAGAGGCGTCTTCCTCTTACTGACAACAAACCTGTTCACTCCCTTCCTCATTGGCATAATTTGGGGGAAATCTTCATCAGGTATCTGGCTAAGTTCTGAGATATCCTTGATTTGAGCTGCCCGGCGAAACCATCGCTCAGCCTTTGCTTCTTCAGACATATCCAATGGATCAGGCTCTTTCACGCAAGATCCTTCCAAGCTCTTACCTGAATAACCATAATTCCCATTCAGACTTTGGTCTTGAGCAGGCAATCCATTGTTCGCCTGAGGAAATCCACTACTAAAACCTTCTCTGCTGTTGTTCCATGTACTACTTGATACCGGATGTGGATTTGCAGAGGCTCCAGGAAACGAAGTGCTGCTGTTATTCCATCCTAAACTTGACGCCTGGTTTGAATTTGCAGGATATCTGTGATATGAATCAGCACTGTATCCGACATGAGAATTGTTGCTGTTCATGGAGCTTGTAGATGGCTCAGTAGATGAATTTGTGTTGGGCCAACCAAAAGATGTATTGCTGGTATTCCAAGAGTTGCTGGATGGTTGAGTTGATTTCATAAAATTCTCGCCATATGGAGTATTGAAATTGTTCCATGAGTTGTTGGGTGCCTGAGGTGAATATGCAGTGGATGCACCATAAGAGTTACTAGATGGTTGCTTTAATGCCTCATTGAATCCACCAGGTGAAGTATTGTGGTTGTTCCATGAGTTACTGGGTGGCTGGGATGAATTGGAAGTAAATGCAGTTTGAGATGCCTTGCTGTATCCATCATATCGAGCACTGTAGTTACCCCGATAGCCGCCGGGCGGTTGAGATGAATTTGGAGTGGATTCATTAGAAGATATGTTGTTGTTAGACCAGGAGTTACTTGAGGGCTGAGTTGAATTTGCAGTATTGTAGTTGCTCCATAAGTCTCTGGGTGGTGGCTGAGATGGATTCACAATTGATCCACCATAAGGTGTACTGCTGTTACTATTTACAGTGCTAGATTGTTGGGCTGAATTCACATTGTATCCAGCAAAAGAAGTATTGTAGTTGTTCCATGAGTTGCCAGGCGGAGGAGATGACTTTGCAGTGGATCCACCAAAGGATGCCCCGCTCTTTGTCCATAAGTTACCAGATGGTTGGGTCGGCTTCCCAGTGTATCCGCCATAATAATTAGTGAAGTTATTTCCCAGGGGACTAGTTGGCTCACTCGAATTTATAGAGCCATAAACAGCATTGCTCTCATTCGGTATCTGTGCATTAGATATACTGCTAGTCTGAATTCTATTCCATGATTCTACATTCTTGTCCAAAACGCTAGTGGAAGGCTGAGCTGGATTTTTTATAAAAGGGTCATTAGGTGTGCTTATACGGCCAGTTTGTGATGATAGAGTCACCTCACGTCCTTGTTTCTGGTTGAATATGCTGTTTCCGTATTCTTTGTCAGTAAAGTTACACGAAGCATTCAGCTGACTTTCTGATGCGGCAGATGATCGACCTGGAATCCTATACAAACTATGGTTAACGCGGTAGTAAAAAAAGAAATTTGAGCCACAAGAAATCTTAAGGTGAAGATAAGAGCATATTAATTAATTTTAAAGACATAAGAATAAGAATATATATATATATATATATATATATATATATATATATATATATATAGAGAGAGAGAGAGAGAGAGAGAGAGAGAGAGAGAGAGAGAGAGAGAGAGAGAGAGAGAGAACTGTGATTGGGTTTAAAGGAAAAAAAAAAGATTATTTACCATAGAAAAATGAATAAAATCACGAACTCCATTATAGAATGATTAAAAAAATAGAGTTATCTTCGAAGAAAACGCAAAAGAAAAAAACTGTAGACTAATTGATACCTACTGACATTTGTAGACTTACAGGAAATATATAAAAAAATTAAAAAAAAAAATTTTTGAGATAGCCCTGATTGGATTTTAAAGGAAGAAATGTTACTTATTATAGCAAAATGAATAAAATCATGAACTCCATTATAGAATTATTCAAAAAATATAATTATCTTTGAAGAAAACGCAAAAGAAAAATTTTTAGACTAATTAATACCTAGTAAGATTTGAAGACTAAGGCTTCGTTTGCGACAGCTTTTTTATTGCTACTTAAAGCGGCTTTCTAGCACAAAAATGTTAAATTTTGTACTAAAAAGTCACTTTAAGAAGCAGCGAGAAAGTCGTCCCCAACGAAGTCTAAAATGAAAATATAGGTGAATTTTATGAAGACTAGAAGGATCTGAAATGATTGGGAAAAAAAGTGTTTTGATATCATGTTTTAAGAACAAAGGTGCTGGTAAGCATTGTTGTATGAAAGCAGATTTAAGAGCTATTTAATTAAACTGCGATAAAGCGCAATTGAACTGTCGAGAAAAGAGCTTGAGGGCATGAAAAAACAATTAGATTTAGAGCTCGAAAATCTACAATGGATTAAACTTTTGTGCTACGAGCCAATTTGGCTTGTTGCAAGTGGGTTGCACCGTAAAGTAAAATTTCTGTAAAATAAACATGAATAATTTTGCCCCACATCTACTTTGCAACAAATTCTTGAAGAAATGAAAATTGAATTTTGCTTGCTTCATCAACTTTAGTTTGAAATAAGCACACAAAAAAAGCTTTATCAGTACTTTAAGAACATTTTCAAAGAACTAAATATCCCACACGGCAAGGAACAGGAAAATCTTGACAGCAACAAAGCCATCTTCATATGATTTGTGTCTTCATATGATTATTGTTGAACTAGACAAATCATATGATCAAAGCCCAATGAGCAATAAGGAGAAAAGGTTGACTATAAAGAGTATGTTTAAATTATTAAAAATAAATATTATAGAATAATGAACAGCATTTGAATAGTTATAGAGTATGAGAAATATAACATTAACATTACATAGGTATCTTTTAAATAAGTAATCGATACCCATAAAGGATGTATCAAGCGAGACACCTTCAAGTACGCTATTTGAAATTATATAATTATTATAGGCTAGATCTCTCATGAATTAAGGGAAAGATTAAAATAATCGAGAACATTTTTAAATAGAAATAACTTTAGATTACTTAGAAAAAGTTTAAACATATGGCCTGAATTTGCTGATTATGAAATATAATAATCATCAAAGAATAACACAAAAAAGATTAAGTGATGTCAAAATTTTAAAATTAGATTATTTATAAAATTAAATATTAAAAGGAGAATGAAAATTTTTTAAATTAGCAAAACTGATCAAGTCGCCACATGGACGGCAACTTAGTATTTTTTTATTATGTTAAGTGTAATACTTAATAGAAGTTCCCCAACATCATCCTCAAAGTTCAGTAAAAGATGCTTCTCCCCACCCTTTGCATTCAACGGATAATACTTCTCCACAGACTGTTTAAAATCACAAGCCTGTTTAGTTTCCCAACATTACTCAGCAGTAATGACTTCTCAAACATATGTTCTTTCTCACAGTTCATACTCCATTCCTTCACCAAGCTATTGATTTTGATGGCAATGGTAGAATTCCAAAATTGTTCTGTTTGTTAAATGAAGTGGTTTGCACGCATGGTAGGAGGAAGCAGAAAAAGAAAAAACTGTGTACAAAGTTTCTGAGGATGAGAAAGTTGTGTTGAAAAACAAGCACATATAAAATGAAATAATACCAAGTCTCCACATGGACGGCAAGGGCAAGTCACGGTCCACATGGCAACTTTGTCTGTTTTACTAATTTAAATTTTTGCTATCTTTATTTTATATTTAAATTTATAAATAAATTTATTTTAAAATTTTTCCTTGTGTTCTGAGGTATGATACATTTAAGATCATAAATCAATAATATGTTAGAGCAATCCAAAAATAGTTGAGTTTAGTTAAGTTACCTTTTTATAAAAACAGATGCATCAACCAAAAAAAAGTTGGGCACAAGATGATGATGTAGCGATTCTAAGAATAACTTTTGAGTTATTTGAGTAACAATATAATTTTAAAAAATTATAAATATTAAAGGATGTTAATTATTGGAGAAGAATTTGTACTCAATTTTAAGGAGAATGGAAATGCATGTAATATTGATAATTATATAGGGGCATCAAACTATGAGTTCATATGATTAAATTCTAAGAGGCTAATAGAACAGAACAAGAAAGAAAACATCTATCTCAAAGCTAAAGAGTGACTTAAATTTATCTAGCAAGGAAAGGTGGTACATATGGCATAAGGACAGAGAGGAGAATAATTAATGATTACCTGCTATAGGCCTGAATCTAAGCCCCAAGGCCTAGGAGTAGAGATAGTTGTAACGAATCTAAAGGAAGAGATAGCGGAAGAGACTGAGAGATGTTGGAGATTATTAAGTAATCAGTCATAATCCTCCTAAAAAAATAATATCAGAACCTATGGAGGTAGCACTAAGATAAGAAGAAAAAGTTCGATCAATTGTGAAAACATGCAGAGTAGTAGGGGTAATCGAATTTCTCTAAAACATGTTCAGGAATATGATTGGTGTGGCTAAAATGAGGATAAAGAGAAAAGTATTAAAATCGCAATAATGATCGCCACTAGCCCAACGGCCATGTCCAAGACATCATCACCTGCCACTCCTAGAACCCAAAGCTTAGTTTGGGTCAATGACGAACTCAATGATCCAAAGAACTCTAGAGAAAAATTGCAAGGTCAAAAATAATTGATTATGCCATTCATTAAGATTGTATAAATTGTAGCGAAGCACAAAAACCAAAGATAAATTAGGCAACAAGAAATTTTTTTTGGACTACTTGTGTCAAATAGTCAATCAATAATGATGCGGAAGTACTAAAGTAACTCATACTATTTCCCTATCAACATACCATAGTACTACTAGTTCCGCATATCATTTTGTTGGCCAAAAAACAATCTCAACAAGCATAGATAAAAGGGAATTTGCTTTCCTGAAAACAGATCTAATGTAAAAAAAACTTGCAAATCTCCTTAGTCTGGTCTTCAAACATGATGGAAATAACAAGTGATAGAAGATGATTGTGCTATTTCCATTTCATCCAAGTGTCTTTTTCTGAATTGTGCATCCAAGCTCAAAATTTTGATTAAATAAAGTTACTGCTTTTTTGCACAGAATCAAACGGCTTTGTAAATGTCTTCACCACATTTCCTCTTAGTTCAAGGATTCAGAAAACAAATAGCATTGTATAGGAGCTTGATAGATCATGAAAAATCTTCTGGCTGTAGTTACCTCTTAGTATTAGTCTAATCAATGCCAGATGAGGGTATGATGTTTAAGCAGCCAGCGATGACATGCATAAACAAGTATCATGTATATGTCATAGTCATAGGTAACATTGGCAACTGCTATTGTTGATTTGTTGTCTCAAACTTCCCATAGATGATTTTAAAAGCATTTCAGAAGCTCTCAACTCTATTGGTATTGTCAATTTTATAATGACACATTCACAATCATTATTACCTGCATCTGGAGATCAATTTGGTTCTCCATCGTAAGCTGCTAATGACTTTATAATTGATTTGAAGGTAGGTGAAATTGATATAGAACACTCAATTCGTGAGTCTATATCTGTGAATCTGTTACTGTCATCATTTAAACTGAAGAAACGTAGTCCAACTGATCTTCAATATGAACTTGCCCTTTGCCATAGCTAGCATTTATTTGAATTTTATTTGCAAGCTTGTAGTATTCTACTTTGTTCTCCAAATTGTATGCATTTAACGACCGAATTGTTCAAACCATAATTGCATACGGCTAGATAAGTCTCCAAAATGATCATATTGCATGTATTTATTTTAATCAATTGCTCATATGTTGTTTGCAATCTTCAACTTGATGTGTTATTCCAATTCTTTATTTCTATTTCGAACAGGATGCTGCCAAGGAAGCTACCAACAGTGTGGTTATCGGCATATTTGAAATTCAACAAAGACTTGTTGGACTCAGGATTGGGGCTGCGATTGAACAGTGAGCAAAGACGTACGAATGGATTGTAAAAGTTGCGAGATGACAGGCGCAAGGTGAGTAGGTTGCATGCAAAAGTTAATGTTGGGAAGAGGATTGGCGAAATCAAACATCTATGAAGAGGGTGACTACTACGTAGGGTAGGATTTTTCATTACTCTAATCCCACATTTAGGAGAAATGTTTTCATCCATATCTTATTCACTAGAGAACCCCATTGCTTACAATAGAGGGATGAGAAAAACATTTAAAAAACACAACCAATTAAATATACATCACTCCCTTTGTTTAGAGAACTCTCCTATTTTATTGTTTCCCTACAATAAAAATGATGATGATGATGGGTCAACAATATGTTTATAACTTTTTATGTTAGAAATGAAAATGCATATAATGTATATTCAAGTATTTTTGTCTATGTTATTTGCAAATGACATAATTCTCCTTAGTGAGAACTTCATTGAGATAAACAAATTAGAATGACAAAAATATGCAATTTTAGCTTAGGATTATTAAAAAAAGAATTAAATAAGCAATTTTAGCAGGTATGAAATTGAAAACTATTAGTCACCTTTTTTGAAAAATCAAGTGAAATCAACCTGTCATAGCTTTAAGTTCATCATAATAGAAATATGAATATTCATAAAAGGATACAACTTTTAGCATTAACGTTGATTGTTGAATGAGATGTACATCAAAAGTAATATATGATAAAAGTAAAATATAGAAACTTGAAGATATTTTTATACTATTTTAAATAGATCAATATAAAGAGAAGAGAAATGATTTGAATTTGTATGTTTCATTGGATATTTGGATGACTTGCCCCTCTATTTATATAGTAAAATTCATGATTATAATTGACAAGTTCTACCTATGAACAATGAAAATAAAGGATGATATTCTATAACTTGCACAAATTTATTTCCCTACATCTTATTTTGATATACTAGTAATAATTGAGTTCAAGGCATATTTTTCATTTTATAATCATATTCAATAACCAAAAGCAATTTAAATGAGAATTTAACTCTTAATAGGACACAATGGAGTAAAAAAATTTATGTAGCCAACTACACGTAGTTGGAGAAAGGCTTGTTGTTGTTGTTGTATTCAATAACAAAAAGTGCACCTTGCTTGGGTGTTAAGAATTTTTTAGGTTGAAAAAAATGAGAACATTAAAATGAATGTGCGATAAAATAAGAAGGATAAATTAAAAATGAATATGATGAAGAGATGGTGGGAATAACATCTATCAAAAATGTGGTAAAAATATAGATTTTGATGGTTTGAGCGTGTTCAAAGGAGGATGAAACATGCACCAATAATACATAAAGATAAAATTAAAATAAAAGGACAAAAAATTGGGAGACCAAATGTTTATAGAAGTCGTCCAAAAATATTTACCCAATATAAAAATAGCATTTCATGAAGAACTCATTAAGAATGTGGATAATGAATATTCAAAAAGTAAACTTTAAATAATTGAGATAAGGCTTATGATACTGATGATTAGCATATCATTTAACAAGTCCGCCACTAAATTCAGAATATTAAGCCCTTCTAACCACAATTTACCAAACACAAGAACTTACATTATGATGTAAAACGTACATGCAAGGATGATCCAAGTAATCAGAAAATATGGAGTTCCCGCGACTGTAGGAAGGCTTGGGAGGAAGTATGTGGCATCTAAGAACCTTCCTGAATGTGTGATTAGCAATCTAGAAAGTCCAGGCAGCATTTGAAGTCCTTCCAAATGGCTGGACAGCAAGAAAACATGTGCAAACTTCCCTGGACAGTGAAACAAAACCTTCAGACAGCTGGTATGAAAGTTTGGACAGCACGCCTTGACCTTAGGAACCTTGGCAGCAGCTCTAGGGGTGATCGGATCTCAGGACAATGCATAAAATCTGTCCAGAAAATTTTAGACAGCAGTTTGGCATGAAGAACTGCTGCGTTCCGGCTTTCTGGATGCAGAAATTGAAAGAGTGTAGCAGAAAAATTTAGAAATAACAATGGGAAATAGTCTTGAGATTAATTTACTTGCCTAGGCGGCAAGATTAATTAAATCCCAAATCAATTTGGGGGAGAGAGAATGGAAATCTGAAATTAATTTTCAGATTAAGCGAAATTGGCGGGATGAATTTGAATTTAAATTCAAATTTTAATGAGGAGAATTAAATTGGATGAGAGGGAATTGTGGGAGGTAATTAGGGAGGCTTAATGAGGGGGGCTATTAATGAAATTGGAGAGAGAAAGCTCATGGAGAGGGGCCGACCATAGAGAGAGTGGGGAGAGGGGAATTATGGCTAATTAAGTGGGGCCCACACATCATTCAAAGCATTAAAGAAAATCTGAATTAAAATTCAGATTTTATTTCAAAGAGGGGTTTCCTAATTTAAGTGCTAGTATTTGGAAAGCTTTGGAATTTCAAATTTGAATTTGAAATTCAATTAATAGCTCTCTTAATTACTTTGCCTTATTTTAGGGAAGCAATTAATGCCCTTTTGAAATTTGAATTTCAAACATGTGGGTTGTGTGAGGGGGGGGGGGGGGGGGGGGGGGGGGTAGAGGAGTTTTCAAATAGGTAATGAATATTAGGAAAGAAAAATAATAACTCCAATTTGATTTATGTTGAAATTGGATTCACGAAAAAAAACTTTCCTAATTTGGGATTCCCTATATGGAAAGAATTTGAAATTTGAAATTTGAACTTCAAATATGATGGAGTGGTGGAGAGAGGGCCGACGGGTGGAGGGTTGGAGGCCGGTGGCTTGGCCGTCCCAAGGAGGCCGGCGGAGCCGCCGGTGGCGGGATCGGCTTGGGGTGGCCGGCGGTGGGAATTGGGAGGAAGAGAGTTTGGTTAGGTGGAGAAGAAATAAATTGGGTTTAAGAAAAGAAAATCTGTAGCTACACACCTCGAGCAACACATCCAATAGAACTCACAAAGAGATCTACAAGCGTCACTTCCTCAAGAACTCACAAAGAGATCTTAGGAATCTCGGAACTCACAAAGAGATCCTTCCACTTCCTCAAGAACTCACAAAGAGATCTTGGGAATTTCGGAACTCACAAAGAGATCCTTCTCCTCTCATGAACTCACTAAGAGATCAAACAAGTAGAATAAAATTTCATTAACAACTCATCATCCCATTACAGAAGAAAGGGCCTCTATATATAGGCCTAAGAAACTAAAACAAAACACATATGCCCCTAAGGCTTACATAGGAGGACCCCCTTAAGTGAGGGTAAAAACGGAAAATTTATAATAAAAGTTTAAAAATTACAAATAAAATATAAGATAACGTGGGACGATGACAGCCGTTGATCTTCAGCTCCTCGGATAGCCATAGACGGTTGGATGTTCGCATCACATTATGTACTAAAGCAGTAGTTAGTGAACAACATAGCAAAGCAACATTCCACAAACATATTAAACATGAGATTTTATTTCCATGTTTAGCGACATCAAATTTGAGGAAAGCATCCGAAAATGGAGCAATGGATCCAGAGGAGCGAACCACCGAACTAGGCATATCAACATCAGCTTACTAAAGGCCATGTCTAACTACATTCAGGGCAATTCATCTTCCAAACAAAGTTTGTGTGAGTTACCAAAACAAAGGAAAATGTAGTGACTAAATTAAACACATCAAAAAAACTACCTAGGGACTCTTCGCACCGCCTTTCGTTTTTTGACGAGAAGAGTTTTAACGGATTTAAGTTCCGGATAAATTTTTAGAAAGTAGATTTGATTTTAGATAAGACAACACCCATAGATTTCGCCCTCATTTTGCAAGGACTTCATAATCTGAGAGGTGACATGATTGTAATTTGAAATATGGTCCCCTCCGGTTGAGATTTTCTGTCAACATGATCATCATCGAGGTGACATGATTGACATTTGAAATATATTTGTATTTTGTACAAATTTGGGAGGTATCTTAAAAGTTTGGGATCTCCTTCGATTGAGATTTTTTGTCAACACGATCATCATCGAAGTTAAAAATGATCAGTTATTTGAACCTTGTTAAGTTGTTAACTTTGTTCACCCGCTAACACGGGATCAGGTTTAACAACTGATGATTATGCAAACGCTAAAACCGAAGGCTTATGTTTAATGACAAGTTTCAACTAGGGAACTTTTGAAGTGCTATGGTAGATTTGTGATTCATCGTTCGTTTGCTAATTCAAGTCATGTCGGCTCCAGTCCTTTCGAGGAGGATAAAATTTGAATATTTGAATCACGTAGCATTCTCGAATCTTGAATTTAAGAGTTCAAAGCAACGGTCGGAGGACATGCAAGATTTATATTAGAATATAAATCAGGATTATTATAGGCTATTGCCTTATGTCCGCTCGTACAAGTGGGTAATGGATCTGAAAGCTTGAAGATAAATTAGGCTTCTTTTAATAATAGATAAGAGAGACACCTAGTTCATTTAACTCAAGCAAGTTTATCATTTAGCATAGTTCATAAGTGATGTTTACTTGACATATAGTAGGAGATCTAATGGCGACATCAGTTGGAAAGTCTACCGTCGACGTGGCCGTAGATCAACGGCCACGATTTATCCGATGTACTTCTGATTTTATTATTGTTTCCTTAGTGATGTATTTTTATTTCAGCATTTTCCCTTTTTACCCTTGCTTGAGGGATTGAGTCATGTAGCCCCTTGAGGGTATTTGAGTCCTTTTGTTTTATGTCATTGTAAGAGGCTATTTAAAGCCTTCATCTTGTTCTTTTGAGGTTAATGAATGATAATCAAAGAAATTTCCTGCAATTGTATTCTTGAGGCTTAGGTGAGAGCTTGAGAAGGAATTTGAGAGTTTGGTGGATCCTAGGAGAGAACACCTGATGGGGACATCAGATCAGCGTGTAAGGTTTATCAGAGACGTGGCCGCCGATCTACGGTCACGATCGAGTCCTTGTATTTCTGAGTCATGATTGTATTTTATTTATGCATTTTCTTATTTGCTTAGGTGTCGTTATTATTTCCCTTTGTACCCCTTTCATGGGAGTGGTCGCATGTAAGCCCAAAGGGCAAGTTGGTCTTTTATTTTCTTGAGTCTTTGTGCCCGGCTATTTATAGCCTCATTTCCTTTGTTTTGAGCTAATGGATGATTATTTGAGAATTTTGTCTTCTTGCTTGGAGCATTGTGAGAACTTGTGAGTTCAAATGGAGAGAGATCCCTAGGAGAGGGAGATTTACGCACTACCCACCAACCTTGGAGACGGCCGGGTTCGTGGTTCGTTTTCTTACTGGATTGCTTTGACTTCCCCATCACCTAATCTGCCAACCTCTCCACCCGATCCTTCTTCTTCCCTCAAGACCACCGCCAATATCCTTCCCCACGATCTTCACCCGAACCACTATTCTCCCTCCACCCGAGCCCAAACCGCCGGCCATAGATTTTAGCCGCCGGCCACATTCAAGCGCTTTCCCCTTATGAGTTTCCTACTTGGGTGTGAGGAGATTTGGGATAATTTTGAATTTCAAGTCCTTGAATTTGAATTTCAAAATCCTACCTAAAACAACTCATCTATTTTAGGGAAGCTTCTATTTTAATCTAATTTGAAATTCAAAATTCAATTGGATTTTAATTAAGCCTTTCCTAAATATAAAACCTGAGTTAAGAAACTTTATTATCCCTCCTTAATATTCCCTTGATCAGAAATCCCGCCAGCTCCCTATGGGGACCACTTAATATTTATTTCCTAACTCCATTCACTGCCTATGGAAATATTTCCCAAAACTCCTAAACCTGAGCCGATTTTTCCTCAAGCCCCACCTCTTTAATATTTCCTATATTCTCATTTTAATTTAGGAAATAAATTTGAGGATTTCTCCTCTCTCCCGTAACAGCCAACATCCCTATTGGGATTTCCTTAGAAATCCCTCGGTAGTGCTTGATCTCCTTGTAAGAAGCGTTGAAAGCCATTACCTGCTGCTGGCTGAATTTTCCACGGATCATCTTGGCTCTTCTCTACAAAATTTCCATAATCTATTTACAAGAATCTGAAACCAATTTCAGATGTCAGCGTTTGGCCCTTTTCCCCCCACAAGGCAAGAGCAGCTTCTTTCTTATCAAGATATCTGAGTACATCATCAAGGAGAAAGAGATTGACCATACTATTGAAGAGGACGTGGATGGCATCTTGTGCGTTCTAACGGAAGCCATCAACGAGCATGACGAAAGCCTTGATTGGAAGATCTTCACATCGCCTTAACAAAGGTTTTCCCTTCTACTTGTATTCAATTTCTTCTAAATCTAAATTCTCAATTGGTTGATTGTAATCACGAAAGCGCCTTCAATTGCTCTTGCCAAGCCTAGTCATTTGTAGGAATTGAGTGTAATCTTCTATGTATCCTACGTCTCGTTGTTAGATTAGGGATTTAACTTGAAAACTATTATTTTGTATTGCTTCTATTTTCTTAATTATCTTGATAGTTCAAACTCGGAGCATGTGATTTAGCCTACGCAATTGATCCACTCATTTGTTTTAATTGTCGTTTGAAAATTGCTTGTAATTTTGTTCTGAAATTGTTCTAATCTATTAGTTGTGCAATGCCCACATGAATCCATAAGCATGTCACCTAAGTAGTCCTGCATCAACACCTGTCGTACCCAACAGTCACCACCGGTGGCTCTTGGTTTTTTCCTCCTTTCTTCTTCCCTTCTCCTCCACTTCCACCGCCGGCCATCCCCACCACCAACCACCACCCCATAACCCCTCCTACCAAAGCTCACCTCAATCTAACCATCAACCTGATCCCTTTTCTCCATTTGCTCTTCCACCCGCCCCACCCCACCCAAGCCATGCCCACCGCCAGCCACCTTGTTTGTCTCCATGGATGAGGAGTCAATGCCACCTTAATGCTTACCTAAAGAGTTCAAATAATTTGGGAAATTATTTTCATCATTTGAAATTCAAATTTTGAATTTCAAATAGTTTCCTAAATTAGAAAGCTATTTTAGATAAGTATTGAATCTCCTTCATGATATAATTCAAATTTAATTTGGGTGGAATTTTTCTTCTCCTAAATTAAAGAGACCAAATAGGAAGGAGATTTAAATTTCTCCACAAAACCCCTCTCCCCCTCTCTCCATGCCGTCGACCCCTTACATGGGCCCCACTCCTTGAATGCTCCATTAAGGTTCTTAATTGTATATAATTTGAAACCCAAATTCAAAATATTTTCCCTCCAATTCTACTCAAAATCTGAAAATAATTTCAGATTTGGAGATTGGAATATTTCTCCTTTCTCTCAACCCAATTCTATCCCAAACCCTAACCCTTTTCCCCCTACAAGCCGCCGGCCTTCCCTCCCCTCCTTTCTCTATTGGGCTCTCTCTCTCTCTCTCTTTGATTATGATGAACGGCCAATCCGGAGCTTGATTCCGGCCTTGCGTAAGATGATTAAACTTTCGTGGATCTTCTCAACTTGCCGTCCTTCGACTTGAATCCAAACATTGATGGGTTCATAGAGAAGTCCGCCAACTACATACTAGTTGTTTTGACCAAGGCTATGGAGGAGAAACTATCGGACGATACGTGGTGAATCAAGACGAGAAGACGAGCTTCTTCATTGACTCGTGTACTTTCACATTCTACTTACTTCGTAGAGAGATTGTGTTTAATTATCGTCATCCATTAGTAAGCGTAGGTTTGATACTTCTTTGCTTTTGGATCTCATTGTTAGACCAAGGTTATGTTAGAAATTACTTCGCATGCAACGCTTTGATTTTCTTAAATGTTTTGATGTCGCTTAGTCTCTTGCGTAGCTTAGCCTAAACGAAAGTGACCACTTATTAGTTTTATTTTGTTGTTTTAATCGCTAATAACGAAAATCCAAAATAGCTCTTTAATTATTTTGTGCAAGTTTCCTGTTTTGCATATAGTCTTGCATCAAGATCATGCTCTTGCTTATAAGAGAAATACATTGTTCATTACAAATCTTATATGGTCTCGCCTGTGGGCAAATTGATTTGTTTAATACAAACCCCTTGTTCTTACCTATAAGCTAGTTGTGTACACTACGAATTCTCTGCTCCTGCTAACAGATAAATTGTATTATTTTATAGGTTTCCTATCTTTACTTGCAGACTGACTGCCTATGAATTAAGAATCTCTTACTCATACCCGTAGGCATTACATGTGTTCTTTGCAAGTACACTATTGTCATTCACAAGCAAGCTATCATGTTTGTTATAGGTTTCTTGTTATTGCCCCTATAAAATTCATAAATTTCATTTAAATTACATCTTTCGTTTGTAACTATAAACATATGATCAGTTCTTTGTAAATTCATTCATTTAATTCTTTCTTTTCGTTACATTTTTAACTGAGCAGGTCAAGTCTAAACTTCTAAGTTCAATTATCATTCAAACGAAATTTCGGCAACCTCCTAACTTCCCCTCCCCACAAAGGGATGTTGGGAGGGCACTTGCCCTTTCAATCCACCAGGCTGGATAGGATTAAACTACCTAGCACTTCAAAATATTGATTAGTCCCGGTATAGGTCTTCAGGTTAAGGTACCTGTTAATTTAATTTAAAAACACCTTTTTCATTTCCCTCGAAAATCCGACAGCCTTTCAGCTCCACCTCCCCAAGAAGGGAGGTTGGAAGGACACTTGCCCCTTCAATCCTCTTGGCCATATAGGATTTGACGGTCGGGCTTCATGACGCTGATTAGTCCCGATACAAGTCTTCAGCGATCCCTATATATATATATATATATTTATTTATTTATTTATATTTATATTTATATTTATATTTATATATTTATATAGTGTGTGTGTGTATTACAAGCACTCTTGCATACTCATATACTCATGTCGACCAAATGCAAGTCGAGAGCAGACGGAACAGAGAACGGGAGAGGGAGATCGGCTCGACTGGGGTCTTTTGTGAGGAGTGAGAGGTGGGACCAGGCGCACAAAAGCGTGCGGATTCAGTTGGCATTCATAACAGAGAGAAAGCAAGGGAGATGGGCTCAGCCGGGGATGCTACGTGAGGAATCGGAGGCAGAATCGGGGAGGAGATCATGTGCGGCAGATGGAGACATGTCGCGAGTTTTAGTTGCGGGAGCGTAGAACAGACTGGAGTTGGTTAGATCGGACGGGATCTTGGTTGGCTGAAGATGGGACCAAACTCATGAGTGGCTGAGGGAGATTGAGCGAGAATCGGAATGAGACGAAATGATCGATCAGGCGTGAGGAACTAGCGACGAGGTTAGCTCTCGAGATCGAGTTGGAAATTGGATCGGACGGCGAGGTTGGAGCTAATGTGCAAAAATAGGAGAAGAGACGGGGGAGTCGGGTTGGTTCGGTTGCGAGGTCGTGCGAGCAGAGGGATCGGGAGCAGGAGAATGGATGATCACCATTTTCGTGTTATGTCTTCAGTTTTAAGGAAACGAACAAGTGAGGGAATTACGTGTGAATGTGGGTAGTGGGTGGTTGGAGGTCTACGGTCAACATAAAGCAACCAAACTGCATCATTTTAAAATACAGAAAAATCCTACACACACGCGCACAAGACTAATAGATATACTGATTAATAAGCTCATAAATTTAGCCTAATTTTTGTGAATTATGAATATCAAAGAATTCAAAAAACATATTTATATTAAAACCTATAAATCAGTTGCATAAAACTATCATGGTATTGAAATAAATTTTTCAGATGATCTAACACAAGAATATTGGCTAATTCGTTGACAATCAAAACTAAACATTCAAACAAAAAGGCATGGATCACTTCTCTAATGGGTACGAATTACTTGAAACCACAAGAGAAAAAGATGATGAAATTAACTTGCTATATATGAATTTGATAGTCCCAAAATCATTACCTTTACTACACTTTTCCCATGAAAATCACCTACATAAAGATAATATCGGAAGCAATTCATCAATTAAGATGATCAACAAATCCTAATATCAGTTTCAAATAAATGAAAGGGATATTTATTTGATTCACTTATTCGCTCACCAATTAGTCTGTACATTTTGATTGTTAACCTTAATTGGATTTCAAAGGCTTTCATTTTAAACTTTTAGCCTTAATAATATGACTTCTGAAAGAAATGCGAGATGGCCTATTCACGTCTCTCATTACAAGAGATCAACGCACAGCAAAACAACATATCTAAATAAATTTGACTTGCAAAAAATACGTGGGAGGAACTATGCCATAATGAAAGACAGAAACAACTTACTTTGGGTTAATCAAGTCAGCAGTTTTCGTTTCAATATATTGCCCAGGATGCCCGGACAACTTATCATTGCTTAAGGGAAGCTCTGTCAAGGTTGCATCTACTGATTTTGGTTTCCAGACAGTTCCGCTCAAATTAAACAACTCACACAACAATTTCCGCACAGATTGTTGAACATGCTCGTCAGATTTCAAGTTATTGTCATGTGATGAAGACAAAGGGCCATAGACATAGCTCAAGAGATATCTCATGATATCGATAGTTTGAGCCCTCTCAAGTTCCAATTCCTGATTGGCTCCCAACAATAAAAGCAGCAGCATTACTACGGGAAATCTTACAAAAAAGGAAAAATATATGAAAAAAATGCCATGAAATTCACTTCATATTTAACATTGCTAAATATAAACTGATAAGGTTTACATGAAGAGAATTTCACCAAATTTACTACTTATGAATAACTAGTTTTTCTCAACCAAATGGCATATATAAAAAAGCATGGCATCATAGAACGAATCAGACTTTTGATAGCAATAATAAATGTATTGGAGGCTTGGAGCTTATCAGTGGATCCAAGAGCCAAACAAAAAGACTCAATAACAAAATAAAGAATATTGATGAGCCACACATCCTCTAAAAAAGGTCAGTTTTGAAATCACAGTTTCCTAGTTTCCCAAATCCTTTTACCAAGCATATTGTTCAAATAGTAAAGGGAATTAACAAAGAAGGAGAATTTTGAATTTGTAAATTTTGTATATCCCCACCAATCGCACTGTCAAAATTAAACTAAGCTCCAAGCAAGCGTAGGTTTGATCTAGCTAACTAAATCTATGGCCCTGAAAGGGAATCCACATCAATGAAACTATAAGTGGTTGTGGCCTTGTGGGCCAACAAATTAAAATTTAAAAAAAAAAAAAAAAACATGCAGTCAACTGAATTCCATAATCCCTTCAATTAATCCCGTATCATCAATATCCAAAAAGAAAAAAAAAAACTCTAGAGCCATGGCTTGCAAAAGGATGAGGGGCACACAATAAGAGTATCTTTTCCAGATTTACAAAATTCCATGGGGAGATAGAAGCACGGTAGACATACTGTTGTGTAAGATTCATATCAGGATTGTCTACAAATTGAGTTAAAGCATTCTACCAATCCTTGACTTCAAGGGCGGATCCCCATTCATTTCAGGGTGGGCAAATACTCACCCTCAAAAAAAATTTAATGGATCAGGGAGGCAATTTTAGAATTCTGCCCCCCCCTCAAAAATAAATTTTTGCTCAAACATGACCCATCTGGCGGCTGGCTGCCCATCCATCCGAAGCTCCGAGCCACACGTAGCCTTTGGTGTTTCCCTTCCCGGAGCAGGTTTCACAGGCTTCTATTGCTGAAATCAAACCAAAGTGCACAAGAAGACCCGTCCTTATCCACGACGGGAAATCCATTAGTCCCTCATCATCATCGAATACATCGAAGAAGTCTTTCTCGACAAAACCAACATCCTCCCCTCAGATCCCTACGCCCGATTATGGGCCGATTTCATCAACAAGAAGGCAAAATCTGCACATTGGCCGGGTTCTTCTAATCCTCCTTGTGATTATACTCTTTCATATAAATTAAATCCATGGTTGGGCAGGTCTATGACTGCGGATCTAAGCTGTTGATGTTAAAAAGCAAGGCGTTGGAGGAGGTGAATAAGGAGTTGATCTGGATCTTTAAGACGCTCGAGACGGGGCTTGGCCAGAAGAAGTACTTCGGCGATGATGCTTTCGATCTGGTAGACATCGCCATAACTCTTTAATAAAAATCTTTATGGAAAAGTTATTTCATGCCACTCTACACCTTAAGGAGAAACAATTTCGAGATAACTCCACATCTTCAAGAATAAGCTACTTCAAGAATAATTTCAAATTTCTTATGAGAAGTTTCGTCTACCTTTATGATGTCTTATACCCAAATACCATGGGCGATAAAAAAAAATTTATATGGAGGATAAATTTGCATTGAAATTATTTTTTATTGTATTGTATTGAAAACCAATTAACTTTTAAGTATATAATTTCTATCTAAATGAATTTATATGGCTATTTTTTCAATTTTTTTATTGATTTACAATTTATGAAAGAGTGATTCTTAAATCCATTAAATATTATGCATATTTTATGATTTAATTATCCTTTTTTTCTTAAGTTAGATAAGATTAAGTTCATTTATTATTCTTTTTCTCAAAGTTAGGGCCTAGCTTCAGCATAACATATATGATTATACTCTAACTTATATTATTACTGAAAACAATATTAAATTAAAAGATAAATGATAAAAATTTCTTCTTATAAATTTGATAGCATTATGTTGATTAATTTTTTTTTTTGTTGTTAATTTTATTATTTTTAGCATTTGATGTATTATTATTATAATATCGTTATCGTTATCGTTATCTAATTAATTAAAATTTTGCCCACCCTTAAAAAAGAAGGTGGATCCGCCCTTGCTTGACTTATAGGAGCACACATTTTGCTCGCCTGCAAGATGCTATGAGCAAGATCAACTACTGAAACACACCTTTAGTGGCATGATGGGAGACCCCTTACATTTATCATATTATTTTTATTTATAATGATGCTCTCTCGAGAATCATACACACCTTTAGTGGCAAGATGGGTAGATGTAATGCTTCTAGCTAGTGTTCTATGTACCAACCATAAATGCCTTTAATGGTGTAGTGGAAAGCTGACTGTGATGTCTTAACTAATGACTAATGATTAGTGTGCCACTGTCTGCAACCATATATATGTCAGATCATGTGTGTCGGATCAATGTATAAGTCATGGAGGCACCGTGTCTTTTCTAAAAAATAAATTTATAAAAATAGGAAAAAAAAAATAAAAAATATATATTAGAATATTCAACAGTAAAATGAAAAAAAAAAACTAAAAAATTCAAAGGATATAAAAGTTAAAAAAATGAATAATAGGAAAAAAGTTAAGAAAATTTGAAAAACTGCATAAGTACATCAAGATACTTCAACATAATTAAAATAAATTTTGAGAGTTGCATTTAGTGCCCCAAACTTCCCAAGTTTGTTTTAAGACGCACATATTCCGTTTTTCACCCACAACAAATTATGCAGATGCCCAAATTTTTAAAAATATTAAGATTTGGGTATGTAAATTGAAGAAAACATAGCATCCACTTGGAAATGATCTTTTGTATATCAAAGGAAACGTTCAAACAGTCCATGGTCCAATAGCAACTAAAGATAACAAGATAGACCCAAACCCAGAATTGATCAAACATACTATTCTGCCAAAGACTCAGATCCCATTAGCAAGTCACAATTGATCAAGCAATGCAAGTCAAGCTCTTAGGTCACTTTAGACATTTGAGGGTACTAAAGAACATTAGCATTGGTGAAGAAAAATAATTGAGAAACTGAAAATGATAATGATGATTGCAATTAAACTAATGCAGGTGGTTGTTGCCTCAATTCACAAGCTAAAATGCCAATTCCCTACAAGTTCAAGATATGAAAGAATATCAGTACAACCAACTCTAACTAGATGAGGCACCTGGATCAACTGAGTACAAATCATGCTCAAATTTATACAATAATTTGATGTCAATCCCCATAGCACCAAATCAAACAACAAATTCAGTAGCAAAAGAGAACCTCAAATGACACATGAAGACTATCTCACCCCATTGATGAGCACGATTTTCAAAATATCATAATCAAAAGAGTAAACATATAAGAAAATTACCAACAAACTAAAAGAAAAAAGCTCTAGGGCTCCTCACCCTGATGAGGTGCACGATTATCAAAAGATCATAACCATAGGGTCTACTAGCACCATAATTGCGATTATACACAGAAAATTACACTATAGCAGCCAAGAGTATTGTCGCTACGAAATCCTAACAATTCAAAAAGCCACAGACCAAGAGGATCATATTAAGCATAAAATCCACTTTCAAAATGATAAATACTCTCAAAGACTCCATGGCTTCAATGATGGGTAAAATTCTTGAAGATAATAAATTTGAATAATCGATAACATAAGCATTTGCCTACCACTCAAATCAATTATGGACCAACCTTCAAATGCAAAATTAACACTCCTAAATAAAACAATGAATATTATAAGGCTCTATTTCCCAGTGATGTGAAGGCAAAAGATCAATCACATCTAAATGAAAAACTACCGTACTCTCCATAATCCTTGTAAGCAAAACAATGCCATGCTTGAAATACAAAGAACTCCAAACCAAAAGAAGAATCTCTGAGGTTTTCAACTTCTCAATAATGGTGCAATCAACAAATATGATAATAGGAGGGATCATCGCAATCGTTGATACTTCACACAGCATATAAACTGCACGTATCCTCAAAGCACATCAACAACATCTTAATAGGAGCTAGTAATCATACTCCTACTATTTTACCCGAGTATACGAACATTGTCTCTCTACATAACATCGTAGCAAATAAGATCATAAAGGAAGTCATTGTAGACAACATTTATAGAGAATGATAACTAGTCTCAATTGAAAGTGCACTTTTGTGGCCAATAAGAAACCTCAAACTAAAAATGCAGAGTCTTCAAAAGAAAGAGAAATATTTAGGTAGTATTTTATCTACTATTTAATCTAACCTTAAAAGTATTCCTTCCATGATCCAATGGCCTAGGATTTCCTTTTAGTGCCCACACCAACTTAACAAGCATATTATTCATAAATTTTACGAAACACTTGAAGAAATAACAAAATGCATGAAAACTATGCTTGGAAGAAAAATGCTAAAAGATGTTTGCATCCTTTATTAATTGTTTTAATACAAATATGAGATACAACAAATGCAATAACTAATTGAAAAAAGAATAAGACAAGAAAACAAATAAATCAAACCTTCACTTGATAAAGTTATATTTTCCTTCACAACTTACAATGTGGAAAAAAATTTCTTTGGAGATGGGGACAAATAAACATAAGGATAATTACCTACAGGCTGGTGAAATTATTTTAAGTTTTACATGTATCAAATAGGGATTTGTTTAAAAAGCAATTCATAAACAAATTAATATTTGATGATTTTTTCATGGAGGAAAATGAAGGTAAAATGATTTTATATTTAACAAATGGATATTTTTTATGTAAAAATACTTAAAAAATTGCCCAACAATGTCCTTATCTTCATTAGCATCATAGCCCACAAGGAGGAATTATGCATTTTAGTTTCCAAATGGACACTGACATGCTCAATGGCATTTGCTTCAAGCCTACATAAATAAAATAAGACCAACATTTGTTCAGGAAGCAATTGGAAACAAAAAATTGGTGATTTCTTTTTTTTTTACAAATGGATTTCTTTTGTTTAGAATCACAACTCAAATGAAAACATTAAATGTTTTCAAATACGAGTAAAAAAGAATCCTTCTCAAGAGCAAATTTGAACCACCATGTGGTAGGAAGCACCTGAAATTCAAAGGAATTTCTTAGAGAACAAAAAAAAACATTAATGTCAGGCATTCACAGGTAGATAGCTTCAAGTCAACCTAGAGTCAATAGTTGAGTGCTACTAACAAAGCGACAAAGGCTAACTATTCATAGACAAGGTGGCCCAAGTTAAATCAATATGGAACCATCCAACTTATGGCGGATAGTTACTCATCCAACGCCTCGGCCACCTAAGTTGACGCCCGCAAGGACTTACCCCATCTTGCCAGATTAATCAATTGAACCAAGTATGATACTCTAGCCAAATTGCTAATGTGATCAGAAAGGTAAGTTTGTCCAAGTATGAGATATTCGAAAGGAGTACAAATAATAGCAACTCAAAAAATCAATCCAGTAGGATCTGCATGACATAATAATCCTGTATAAACTAGTTGACACCATCACAATACAAAGAAAAAAATCAAATATTATTACCTAAGAAAATCCTTCATGCCCACTCTTAAAAGACTCAAAAAGGCCAATAATGTCAGGGTAAAGCAAGCTGAACCCCAATTTCATCTTCCTATTAACATGACCTGACTGATCAATCTGTGAAAACTCAAAATGCTTGACCCGGTGAGAATGAATAAAGTACACAAAGAATTAGATGAAATGGAGATTGATAAAGGAAAAATATTGCACTGATATAAAGACAACTCAGTCTCCACTACTCGCTAAAGGGCACACATTCAGCATGCAATGTGAGATATCAGCAACATGGAACCACACATCATATGTGATATTAAGGGAAACATGATGCATATAATACAAAAGATCATATCTATACTCCTTATCTACATCAAAAAATGAAAATCATCTTGGGACTACAAACCACGCATGTCAAAAGCAAGCATAAGTCAAGAATCTACTCCAATATATATAAATAAATGGGAGCCCTTCTTTGTGAAGTGTGCTACCCCATGTTTAAAATATATAAATAAAAAATACAGCCCTTAGGGAAAAGTTTGGACCTAAAATAATTAAAGTCCACTTTTTAGGTAAGTATGTAGCAGTTTCTAGATTGTGTGACTCCATCTTCAATAGGAATCCATATTCTTTTATCAGGAACTCCTCTATCTCACCTCTCCTTAAATTATCCGAACACGTTCACTTCATTAAACAAATATATGACTACAATTGGTCACTTTGCCAATTTCATACGACAATGTTTTTTTTTTTTTTTAGATTCTTCTCTTGTTCATGATTCAGAGAAATCACAACGAAAAGCTACCAAATTATATTATAAGATACAAACATATTTCTTACTGTTCAACTTCTCTTCTCTTACAAAAAGCCCCAACCTAAGAGTCTAAGTACAAAAATAATCAACTCTATGCGTAACAAGCAAAGTATATCATAAAAGTGCTGCTTGCAAAATGGTCTCAGGAAACCCTTGCAAAAATAAAACAATTAGTGTAACTTAAGTAAAATAGATTCTGTTATTATATTTAAATTATCATATATACTTATTTATAAGAAAAATCTGCATTGTTTATTATTGTATTCTTTTCTGCTTATTGAGAATATCATCCTCAATTATATTTTTCTTTATATTGCTATCTTTTGTTGTCTATATATATAGGCACATAAATATGTGGTACTTCACAGTTCTCTCTTCCAATTAACATAAGTATCAGAGCCACAACCCTAAATACATCGCCTAACCACCTCTAAATAATGATCTACAGTGCAACATAAATATATTCATTTGTATTCCTACCCTTAGTTTAATATAATCTCAATCAATGCTTCTAATCTTTGTCATCAGCCACTATAGCACTTGAGCTCCTTCCCTATTTTTCACAAATATGTACGCTTCTATGATATACATTCTCCAACAATGATTGCAGTGGAGATTATTTTCTCACTACAATGATACTGTCTATCAATACTCTTAAATGATGATGCATTCTGATAATACTCTTTGTCAAGGCTATAGTCATACCTTCATTCAAGGATCGTATCCATATGGCTATAAGTGAACCAAAACACTTTATGAATAGTTCTTACTAAGCTAAATTAATACTCATTCAAGTTAGCGAATGAACATATTTGAACACTTTCGAAAAAACTCGAGTTTAAATGAACCAAGCATGAACTAAAATCTAACTCATTTATTTACTCCCACAAACAACTTGTTTGTTGTTCAACAAGTAAAATGTTAAAGGCTTGATATTAGGCTCGATGGTAGCTTGTATAACAATAAATTAATTTTTTTTAAACATAACTTGTTTAATTATATTTAAATAGCAACCTATTATGCATTTAGTTATTAGGCTAGAATATTTTTCGTCTCTAATTTTTCACTTCTCACATATTATCTGCACTTCAATCGCTTATAATCTCCAATCTCTAGAGACTTGAGGTCGCAAAACTCGCACCTACATGAGCTCGTGGTTAGGGTTGTGTTGAGATCACTAGTTTCTTATTATACATAATGCTAATGTTGTTGTGAATTTGGTATATAGTTTACATGCCATAATAACATCATAACTAAAATTTTGTGATTGAATGTCTTAAATTTTAGGTATGCAAAAGCCACACCTCGAGATTTCAGTAATTCAAAACCTCTACTTATTATTGAGTTAATTGTCCCTACTAATGTATACCATTAAATGACAAATTTATGCTAGAATGATTTTTTATCCAAAAAAATAGTATCCACAATGGCATGTTTGGTTATTTAGTTAACTTCGAATGCATGCTTTGACCCTAGAAAATAGTATGCACAATGGCCTTTTTCGTGACTTAGTTCACTTTGAATGGATGTTTTTAATATTGAATTCAAAAGTAATGATTTGAGAAATACTATATCAAAATAACATTTTCAAAGTGAGATGATTATTCTCCCTTAATAAATTTGAATGCTTCTTATCCATATAAATATTTATGATTGTTTTTTATCTTTTTTTTTTTCAAAATAGCTTTTTTTTTTTTAAGTATAAGTTATGAATTAAGACAACTTAATATTATTTTTTAGTCACTTGATTGTTTGAAATATGTAAACTTATTTAAAGCATGCTTGTTCAATTTTTTTAATAAACAAGCTTTTCAGCACTTGTTTACATAACATGAATTTCAGAAAGATCATTCATGAATTATTTATCATCTTGTTTGGTTGATGTCAATTAATTGTATATTAATTTTAAATTTACTGAATTGTTTATTCATTTAGAAATTTGAAATTTTTTATTAATATGATAGTCACATGAGACTTTATTTAATAAATACTCATTTATAAGCTAGCTTAAGTATTTGTTTGATTAATTTAGGCAAGTTAAGCTCACTCATAGACAATTATAAACAACCAAAGTGCAAACATATATGTGAAACCATAGATCAAACGCAAGTCAAACTTGAACAACATATAGTATGACGAGCCAAATAAGATACATGGTGAACTCATCTCGGCTCGGCTCAATTAGAACCTTACTTATTCATGCCTTCTCTTACATAGATCTCTCTTATTTTTATTTTTATTTTTTTCCTTTTTTTTTTTTTTTTGCTTTTTTCATCTAATCACATTACTTACTCTTTGACAAATAACTTGTGTTCCTCTTAACAATTTCATCTATGATTACTACTATTTTCAAAATTAAGGTCTGTAGATATCTCATCACATTACTTACTACTATTTTCAAAATTAAGATGATATCGGGGGGGGTTATATCAAAATTATTACATATGCCAACTTATTCATAGTAGCATTATGCACTATTTTTTATAATAATATTTACTCATTACTTAGGATATTCTCCTTTTTTTAATTCTCTTAACTCTATACCTAGGCACATATATGTTTGTACTTGGAAGATGATTCAAATGTAATTTTTAACAATTATCTTTCCGCTCTACCCATAACCATTAGTATTCAATATAGGTTTTTGCAAGTACCAAAAGTTTCAGGCAATAATAGGGGAAGTCATTATAAACCAAAGAAGATACAAGGGAATAGTCCCAAATGAGGGATGAAATTACCAATCCAAGTTCCATGCCAGAGTTCACAAAATTAAGGCTTATGTTCCTTCAATCTCACCATTAAATTAAGAAAAAAAAAAGACCAAACACATAATAAAAATAAAAAATTATTTATGAAATAACAATCACAATAAAGGAGTTTGAGTACTGACTATTGATGTACTAAATTCTTATCAAAATTGTCATTCATCTATTTATTAATTTAGCCTTTTGCATCCATGGATTAAAAGATGAAGTCAAAACTTGGCATACTTCATAAATAAGAAGAGCGTCAGTCAACATTCATTCCAATATAGATAAAACCGTTCAATCATGCAGTTTGAAGAACAGGAACATGGAGCAAAATCTCAACAGCATCAGTTTAGCTTGAAGTAACAACTGCAGTAAAGACTTTTCAAAGCATAGTGTTTTTTTTCAAGAAATAGATGGAATCTGATTGCTCCTTCCATAAGGAGTGAAACAAAGTAGCAAGCTCAAAAGTCACTTTTTCATATTTATAAGAAAAGGAAAGCATTTAAATATGTTAAAAACACTAATGTCAGATGGCAAGAGTTTTTTGTTAACTAGCCTAGATATCCATATGTACTAACTATTCTAATCAAGGATTCAACATGCCTTGTTTGATGGAGAAAATGCATATTAAAACATTAAATATCCCTACATAAATATATACTTACATTGCTTCCCTTGCCACTTAAGAAAAATTTCATCCTTCTGACTGAATTCTCACCGTTCTTGAATAAGAACGGTGACCCATTCAACACGATAGTTTCCATATTCTTCTTGGCAAGAAGCCTGCTAAAGGAAGGCAACAAGCAAATTATACAAAGAGAATAATACATGGTGCACCACTTTAAATTGAGAAATAAAAAATAATAGTTAGTTTTTGCACACACAATGACGATACTAGGGAGTGCAAACAAGTCAAGTCGAGTATTTGCCAACTCGAGCTAAGCTTGTTTAGTTCTTGTTGAGCTCCAACTCAAGCTCGACTCGTTAAAAAAACTATAGGCTCGAGCTCATTCGAAAAGCTCGAGCTTAACTCGATTATTGAGCTCGATTTCTTAATTTTCAATTAAAATTTTCATTGTTTTGAATTTTTTTTATTTTTAATATAGAATTCATATGAAAATATTAAAATATATTATATAATATTAATTTTAATTATATTTTAAGTTAATTGAGTGGCTCAACGAATTTTTGAGCGGAGCCAAGCTAAGCTCGAGCTCGTTTGATATATGAACTCAATTATAGGCTTGAGCTCGAATTCGCAGCTCGATAAGTTCGATTCCTGAACTCGTTAACAAGTAGAGCTTGAGCCGGCCCATGAGCGCTCAGCTCACTTACACTAGGTGGGAAGTCAAAATTGGCTTTTGGGTCGGGTTCAAGTCCAACCCGAAATTGGCACTGGCCCAAAAGAGTTGACCCTAATCCGACCTGGTTTTGCAAACGGTTCAGAAATTCTAACCCTGACTCGACCAGCCAACCAAGATCTGGTTGACCCGAGTTGTGCGAAAGAGAAGGAAAGCTTGCAGGCGAGCAGCGAGGCTTGCGGGCGAGAGCACACAGGCACGGAATGTCAAACAAAAGTGCTGCAACACATGCGGGTGTGGTACAAGGCTAGCAGCATGTGCGGGTGCGGGGCGCGAGACTGGTGCCAACTGGAAAGTCGGATCGGGAGGCATCCGAGTCAATCCCGGACAATTTTGGATTTTCGAGTCAACCGGAACCCGGTTTAAAAAATGGGTCAGTATATTAAACCCGAATCCAACCCACTTCTCAAACATTTTGACCCAAACTAGGAATTTTTCGGGTTGGATCCGGGTTAGGTTTTGGGTCGGGTCAAATATTGACACCCCTAACATTAGGCACAACTAAAGGCGTCAAAATAGGTTTTCATATAATGCTTGGGTCCAACCCGAAGCCCTACACGAAATTGACCCACATTTAATTGATCCAACCTGAACTCAACCCGATTGAACAAATACGTCAGAAATTCAGACACGGACCCGACCCGTCGGGTTATCGGTTTGACCTGAACAGACCCCCTAACTCGTGTGTGCAAGCAATAGGCGAGTGTCAAGGGCGAGCAGCAATGCGGGCGAGACTATGCGACTTTGAGCTTGGGCGGGACCGCGCGATGAGAGACCGGGCAAGCAGCCGAGTGGGCAAGGGGGCGAGTAGCCCGACTACGCAAGCATCGGTGCGAGCCTGCGAGGCTGCAAGCTCAAGTACGAGCATGGATTATGGTGCGGATTGCAAGCGTGAAGCGGTGTAGGACACGGGCATGATGCAATTGCAAGACACAAAGGGCAACGTAGGCAAGTCGCAAGCATGACACTGTGCGGGGACACTGGTCAAATTCAGGTCATTTTCGGTTAGTGGATTGACTCAAATACGACCCAATTTTTCAAAGGGGTTAGGCATTAGGACCTGAACCCGACTAGTTTGTTTAACAGGTCAAGTTGAGGCCGAATTTTTTGGGACGGGTTTTCATGTTGTGCCATTAATTGACACCCCTAGGCAAAACCATTGACATCGGGTAGCTCTAGAGTCTAGCCCTCCCTAAATATGGATTAAGGTTTTTTGCAAATATATACATTATAAAACCTTAGTTAATAAAACAAGTAATAGCTACATATAATATGGTATATTCTCCTCCCTTCAATTTCAGATAAATCACATTGCCCTCTTCCCTTCATGAGCATTTCATCATCACTCAGAAGCAAAAACATTTTCCCAATGCATGGCTTTCATTGTATGAGAAGATAATTACAAGGTTTTAAGTATAGAAACTTTAAAATGGCGCATGATTAAGCGCATGGGTTGTTGATATGAATAAGTGCGCACATGATGTTTTTTAACTAGTAAAATGCATAAATAAATTAGACTTTTGAGTGAACTTTTATATGGTTTTCAATGATCTTTTTTTTTTCAAATGATTGATGAATAATTAAGTTATTGTGAAGATGAATGAAATTTGATTGACATATATTTTCGTGCTGTGTCTGTGTTATCTTCAACTTGGAGAACATAAAAGGCAGTAGACATTAAAAAAAAAATGAAACAGAAAGTTTCCGCTTCTAACAGTCAACCGTCGGTTACTCATTGAAATCAGGCATATCCATCACCTTAAAATATCTGGCCGATCCCTTGCAAAGCCTAGACAAGCCTCGGCAGCTTTCAAAAACTTCTCCGGTAAATTCTCCTCCGCAGAGAACGAGTCATCGTCATCACCAGAAGCCATGCACCGATCTGAGTAACCTTTCTCTACCAATAGATCCGCAAGCTTTGACCACTCCGGCCATGGATGCGAATTCTTCGAGTCAGAGAACGAGGTCGCTGCCTCGCCGCATCCTTCGTTGATAACTGCTTCCGAGTGGAACTGATTTATTGCTCCGCTCCAAAATCCGAGCTTTGGGCGATTAAAGACAGAATGAATGCGGCCATGAAAGACTGACGCGTAAGAAAAAGCGGCGAAAGTAGGGTTGTCGAAAGTAGGGCAAGAGTAGCGAGCAAGGCGAAAGACGAAGGAAGGGCGGAGGGGAAAGGAGGTAGAAAGTAGAGCAATAAGCTTAGATCCGACGGGCATCGGAAGGTAGAAAGGCGGACGCCGGCTTTTTGCCGAGAAGGATGGCTAAACCCTAGGAGGTTCAAGGGTTTAGAAGAAGGGTTTATCAGAACGAAATTGTAAACGAGATTTGAGAAGGAAGGATAGAACGAAGGTTACCTTGCGAGTTTTGAGAAAGAATGGTAGAACTATTGGTTTACCTAGCAGGTCACATGTTGATTGGTTCAGACCTGACACGAATATCACCCATTAGCTGGCTTCAATCGAGCTGCAAATGAATCAAGTGAAACTCCACCCTTATGGGCTGTTTGATTGCCTTAAAAAGGAAAACAATGTAAAATAAATACTTTGAAATTGTTCGGATGTGTGTAAAAGTAATATCAAGTGTAAAAAAATTGTGTCCGAATAGCCGTTAATGGCCCATGCACTGTGGTTGGCGTTGGAGGGTGGAGGTGGTGGCGGCGGCGGCCAGTGGTTGTGGCGGTGGTGGAACAGCCACTGGTGAGCGACGGACGGCCAACGATGGCAGTGATGGGCAACGGTTATGGCAGTGGTAGCTGGTGAAGGGTGGTAACATGCGGCAATAGCTAGTGATGGGCGGTGGCGGGGTGGTTATGGGCGGTGTCGAGCAGTGGTGGGCAGTCAGGGCAACTGGTATCATGGCGACTGGCGATGGAAAGTGGTTATGGTAGGTGGTGATCAGTCGTGGGTGGTCCAAGGCGGCAGTGAAAGTGATAATTTTTGAAGTTGGTAGTTGATGGTGACGATGGTTGTTGGTGACAATAGTTAGTGGTCCCCCCCCCCCCCCCCCCCCCCCCTTGCAGGTTGTGAAGAATGATGACTTATTTATAGGTTTTTGAGAGTGGCATGCTTCATAAATATGAAAAAAAAAAATCCTTGACAAATTAGGAATGCTCTATCAGATGGTCTGTATTGATTCATTTGATCATAGATTTTTCATGCATCAAATATTTAAGTACATTAATGATGTTATAATGAGATGATCTTGGGCTCATTGGATTCGCTCGTTTCGACTATAAATATATCATATTTGGAAACCAATTGGTTACTAAATTAATGCTTGTAAACTTCTACATATGTTTCAGCTGCTTGAATTGAACCCATTTGGACTCGGATTTGATCGATTTTGATGTCATCGGGTTTGTCTTGTCGAAATAGTCTATTTGACTATAAACTTGCTAAGATTAGTGCTTGGATGGTTGTAAATTGAATTTTGAAGGTTTATAATTCAAACATGTCTCAAGATTCGTGCCCCATCAAGATGATTTTTGGTGATGTATAATTAGTTAATATTTTTATGAATAATAAAATTAAAAATTTATTATATTCATATTACTAGTCATTTAATACATTAATTAAAACATCAATTAAAATTTAAGTTGGAATTTTAACGATTTCATCTAGTAGTTCACTATTTCTTTAACATTTCTATTCTGTAAAAGTGATTAAAAATAAACTATTAGGTCTCTAATTATTTAAACAACAACAGCATAAAAATTCTCATGCCCTAACATAATGATATTAATATAATATTAATAATTTAATATAGGCAATGAAAAAAAACAAAAAAAAATATTAATATAGGCAATGTAGATACAGGAGCTTGCGCGGCATGGGTCCCCACCCCACTAGCCTAACATTTAAATATATATTTAATTATGCATTAAATCTAAACCTAATCTATTTTGCTCCCACACCATGCTTAAATTATTTATGCGGACGCCTTGGTAATTACTTAGCATTGTTCGTAACTTTAGGCGTAGTCTCTCTCTCTCACACCGGGCAAATTATTGGGTCAGGAGATCGGAGGCGAAAAATAAGTTCGGACACCTAATAAAAATTTGTCGCGTCATCTGCGTTTTTTACTGTGCTTTTGACTTGCGCTTTTGTTGCGCTTTACTTGCGCTTTACCTGCGTTTAACTCAAGGTTTTGAAAACCGGACCGGACAACGAACCGGAATAAGGAGAGGTTCACGGTTCGACCGGTTCTACCGGTCTAATCGGGGTCGAACCGGATGACGTAATAAATAATAAGTATTATTTAAATTTATTACAATTAACATAAAAATAATGTTATCATTCAAAGTATGAGATAAAAAATTAAATTAAAAAAAAAAATTATGAAACATAAAAACTTATATAATTAAGTAAAATGATTATTTTAAAATCTCACATAAATGCAAAAAAAAAAATCATAAATATAAGAATTTACACTAAAAAAAAAATATGATAATTTTAAATTTGAATATTTTTCAAATTTTAAATTTAATTTATATATAATCATATAATTTAATGTATATTATTATTAATTTATGTTACATATTTAATATAAATTTAATTCTAACATAAGTTTATAAATAATATAAATTATTCTTATTTTATATTAAATGATTAAATATATTTTACATGTTTATGATATATTGTATACAAAAGTTATTTTATAAATTTATATCTAAAATCATTAATAAATAAATAAAATTATTAATGATAAATTATTTTTTATTATGTATAAATAAATAAACTTTTTATTGCTAACTAATAAATAATCGTCATTCACATAAAAAATAATTAATTAAAAATTCTGTTTAAAAATAGGTTTTATACCTATTATATATGCTATGAACTCATACACTCCTCATCTCTTTTCTTTAGTCCCACATCCCTTAGAGACACTTTCTTGCTATTGTTTATATAGCATATTTAGATTCCTTGCACAAAGTAAGCATATGGGGAGGTCATCTGAAGATGTTTCATGATCATTCGAGGACAAAAGTACTTATTATATAAAATGTATTTAACTTTAATTAAATATTTTTAATATATATTAATTCATTTATTTAAAAAAATACTTAAAATTTGTGAGATTTGAATCGGCCGGTTCAAAAATAACCAGACCGGTTCCCCGGTTGAACCGGCGGTTCTGATCGGTTTAGTTCGGTTCTTTGCAAAAGCGGTTTTAGGGCTGAACCGGACCGGCCTTGAGACTGGTTCACGGTTGAACCGGTTGAACCAGCCGGTCCGGTCCGGTTTTTAAAGCACTAGTTTTACTTGCGCTTTAGTTGCGTTTTACATGCGCTTAATTCAAAATAATATTTTATTAATATTCGGAACTATCTCCGTGTCCGGTGACCGGATGCAATAATTTGCCCTCGACATATTATTGGGTCAGGTGACCGGAGGCGGAAAATAAGTTCGGACATCCAATAAAAATTTGTCGCGTCACTTACACTTTTGTTGCGCTTTACCTGCGCTTAATTTAAAATAATATTTTATTAATATTTGGATCTATCTCCGAATCCCGTGACCAGTGTAATAATTTGCCCACCAACTGACCATCGATTTCAGCTAGTTCTCTCTCTCCCCCCTCTTTCTATTTCTCCCTTTCTCTCTCGTCCTATCTGTCTCTTTTATCTTTCCATGTCTCACTCCCCTCTTTTATGATTAAGTTTACATTATTTTTTAAATATCAAAATAATTTTCAAATGAAGTTTATGAATGTGACAAATAAATTGGAGCCGTATGTGTTGCTGAGACTATTGCAATCTTCAGTACAAGTTAATAAATTCATATTATGATGGCCAATTTATTATTTATTAATATATTAAATATAAATAAACTTCAAGTTTCAATAAGATTATTGCGTGTTAAAAAATTTGAGTTGATAGAGCGTATATTTTACGCCTCAGCGTTGTATCAACACGTACAAATAAAAGCAACAAGACAAAAGAATTTTTAGCGTGAAAAGCCCGAAAAGCCCCCCAGTGTACATCCCCTAGTATCTACATTGGATTTGTTTTGTTGAGCCACTCGATTCGACTATAAGCATATCATATTTGAAGATTATTTGATTACTTAATTAATGTTTTGAAGCTTCCAAATATGCTTCAATCCTTTGATTTGATCTCAATTGGACTCGGATTGGACAAATTTTGGTTTCATTGAGTTATTCTTGTTAAGACGTTCAATTTGACTATAAGTTTTCTAAAATTAGAGTTTGGATGGTTCGAAATTTAATTTTGAAAGTTTTCTATTCAAATATGCCTCAAAGATTAATATTTGATGGAGATAATAACTTTTTATTACATATCAAAGATCAAATCAAATTTATTAACGAGTTTTTAATTCACATTACATATGAATAAATACTTTAAAAGAAAAAAAATGAATTAGATGTATGTGATAATATATGTGTGATTACAATACGCAATTCAAATAAATTCATGTAAAAGTTAATTTAGATGATATCTCTATAGATCTTGGATTTAGGAAAAAAGTTGATTATCATCCAAATGACAGGTTTATGGCCTGAAGATATCATTAAGGCTAGTTAGAGATATAGTGTCATTGAAGATGCAATTTTTTATTTGTTTTGTTATCTCTATAGGCCTAAGATTGAAGATTAAGTAAGAGGTAATAATTTTGACACAAATGGATTTAAAATTTAGAAAAAGTTGGATTGATTTCAAGTTCATATGGAACAAGTTAAAAGTGCTTATAATATTACTTGGCGAATATGAAAAAAAAAAAATAATGAATTAAGAATAAGATATAAATTTTCTTTTAAAAGATATTCTAATCAAAATTGTATAAATTTTTGAACAAAGTTAACTTTTTATCGGTGTAGATGGCATATGTTTCCTTTTTAAACCAAGGATGGTAGTCTAAGAGACATAGAGATAGGAAGATCTATAGTTAAGTAAGTTAAGTAATGGTGGTCGAAGGATCATAGTCGAGTGATAGTGGTCAGAGGATTATAGTTGGTAGGTGACTGCGATTGGAGGATTGAAATTGACAAATGATAAAGGTCGGAAGATCCGTAGTTGAATGGCGGCGGTCGAAGATCGTAGTCGAGTGATGAAGATCAGAAGATCTTAGTCAAGCGATGGGGAAATTATTCTGTGCGGAGGCCAGACGTAGCTCTATGTCCGGAGGCAAATCAGTCGTTGCCACGCCAGCGATACTGAGCAATACCGAGCCGCGGTACACAACGAAAGGGTGACGCAACGCATTCTGATTGATCTCCGTATGACGTTCGCACATAATAATTAATCGCGCGGTGGTCAGATCACTGTACTCGGCCAACGAAGAAGGCCAGAAGGACCTTAATTGGCAGGTTATAGAGGTAAAAAAACTGTAGTTAGACAATGATTGTTGAAGGTCATTAATTGGACAATAATGAGCTATCATATATGAATCTCATAGACTCATAGGGTCAATAAATTTCATTACATTAACTATAAATGTATTAAGATTAACATTCTTACGACGTTGAAATAATTTTCAAAATATTGAATTTTATTTGAAATGCTTTTTGGTTCCAAAAAATTGCAAAAAAATTGACGTTTGTGTGAACTGCTTAAGCTGCACGTTGCATGCACATACATTTTTAACTAATATATAAAATATTTTATTTTTAATATAATTTATTTATGAAACAAATGATAAATTTAAATTATTATCCACGTAAAAAATCTATATCTTCAGCCATTCTATATCCCAATTGTATAATTTATAACTGTTACGTTATCGCTGTATCATTCATAAATTAAATGGCAACTGAAATCGAAATCAAATGGCAGCACGCAACCTGATTAATTTGGACGAAATCTTCTTTCTTTAAATTTCCTAGAAAGTTACAAAATCATCACGAAAATGATAAATTATTCTGAGCAGAGGCCGGATGCAACTTTACTTTTCTTGAGTGAGAGCCGAAGACGAGTACAGGCAGAAAAGGAAGAAGGTAGAAAGCTAGAAATCTTATTTTTCATTATCATTAACGTAACATAGTACAAGGTATTTATAGAAAGCTAAGTAAGAACAGGAGAGCAAAAACGTCTTGGTGACGTGGCATAGGTAATACAAGAAAGTACGATGCTTGTATAGCTAATAGGCCCCCTCAAACTGATGACTGGGATGCAGTGATCAGTTTGTGACATAACAATTTAAAGCGACTAATGGGTAGTGGTTTGGTAAACACATCCGCAACTTGATCCTTGGTGCATATGTGATGAACAACAAGCTGATTTGAGCGGATGCAGTCTCGGATGAAATGACAATCGACGTCTATATGTTTTGTTTTGGCGTGATACACCGGGTTGTTTGCGAGAGCGATGGCGGAGGTATTATCGCAATAAATGGTAGTAGGGGATGTTTGAGGGAGGTGGAAGTCCGCAAGAAGTCGACGAAGCCATATGACTTCTGATGCTTCGGATGCCAAGGCCCGGTATTCAGCTTCAGTAGAGGATCGCGCGACGGTAGATTGCTTTTTGGCTTGCCAGGATATAACAGATTTGCCCAAAAAATTGCAATACCCGGAAATTGATTTGCGGTCGAGGGTGTTGTTTGCCCAATCGGCATCAACATAGCCGTGCAGGTTTATGCTATCCCGGTGGAGCGGTATGCCTGTGGAGGTTGAGCCCTGTATATAGCGAAGTAGCCTTTTAAGGTCATCGAAGTGGCTGTTGAGAGGAGCTTGCATATATTGGCTCAATTGTTGCACGGCGAACTGAATATCCGGACGCGTCAACGTGAGATATTGCAGCGATCCAATGAGTTGCCGATAGAGATGAGGATTGGCAAACTCGGTGCTAGTGTTGGTGAAGGTTCCGGTTTTGCAAGCAATGGGAGTTGCCACCGGTTTAGAATTCTGCATTCCTGCTTTCTCCAGAATCTTTTTGGCATATTGCTGTTGGTGAAGAATAACGCCGTAGGAGGTATTGGTGGTTTGTATGCCAAGGAAGTTGGCCAATGCTCCCAAATTCCGCATTTGAAACTTGTCGTGGAGGCTGGTTAGGAGACGGTTGATCTCCGACGTCGAGTTGCCGGTGAGAAGAATATCGTCGACGTATATAAGAATGTAGAGTTGGTTGGGTCCCGATTTGTAGATGAAAAGAGATGGGTCAGCGTGGCTAATAAGAAACCCGAAAGATTGAAGATGATGAGAGAGAGTAGCGTACCATTCACGTGGGGATTGTTTCAGTCCATAGAGAGCTTTGTTTAGCTTGCATACGTGTGTTGGATGGAGGATGTCGTGAAAGCCTGGTGGCTGTTCCATGTAGACCGTTTCGGACAATTTGCCGTGCAAGAAGGCGTTAGAAATATCGAGTTGGTGAATAGCCCATTTGAAGTGGAGAGCGACTAGGATAAAGACTCGGACGGTTGGAATTTTTGCCACGGGGCTGAACGTTTCTAAGTAATCAATGCCGTGTTCTTGGTTGAATCCTTTCGCAACGAGTCGGGCTTTATACCGTGCGACCGAGCCGTCCGATTTGAGCTTAGTTCGGTAAGTCCATTTGCAACCGAGTATGTTTTGAGAAGGATGGCGAGGTACGAGATTCCAGGTGCCTTGCATTTGTAAGGCTTGAAATTCTTGAGACATGGCTGCACGCCATTGCTCGTTTTTGCTGGCTTGGGTATAATTAGTGGGTTCGGAGTCAACAAGGATGTGAGAAAGATTAAATATTTTCTTAGGTTTGGAATTGCCAGTCTTAGATCTGGTGGCCATATGATGAGGGATAGGCTGAAGTGTAGTTTGGCTGCTGCAAGGAATGGTAGCCGCTGTGTTGGGAACCGTAGGCTGGGAGGTTCGGTTGTTGGGCTGGAGTATGGGAGTTGGTTGAGCCGTAGTGGGGATAGAAGAATTGATGTTCCGGGGTAGGCAATTGGCGGGAACGAGAAGGAGCGGGGGGATGTAAGTTGACGGTTTGGAAGTAGAAGGATTTGGAGGTATATGATTTTTGAAGGGAAAAATTTGTTCGTTAAATATGACGTGGCGGGAAGTGTAAACTTTGTTATTTTGAGTATCGAGACAACGATACCCTTTCTGTAGTGGAGCGTAGCCGATGAAGACGCACGGGTGGGAGAGAGGCGATAGTTTGTGTTTGGAATACGGCTTGAGCCAAGGATAACAAAGAGAGCCAAAAACCTTTAAGTTCTGATAATTCGGTGGTTCTTGGTACAGGATTTCGTGAGGAGATTTGTTGTGCGTGTTAGGGGAAGGAATTTTGTTAATGAGATAGACAGCGGTGAGGAGAGTGTCTACCCAAAGATAGGGAGGGAGAGAGGCTTCAATAAGCAAGGTTCGGGTGGTTTCGGTGACGTGGCGATGTTTGCGCTCGGCGACGCCGTTTTGGGACGGCGTGTAGGGGCAAGTAAACTGATGAAGAATACCTTGTGTGGCGAGATAGGTCTTGAATTTGTTGTTGATGAACTCGCCTCCGCCGTCTGTCCTAATCTTACGAATTTGAGCTTGAAATTGTACTTCAACCATCTTCTTGAATTCTAGAAATTTTGTGAAGACGTCACACTTTTGCAGTAGAGGATAGATCCATGTGTATTTGGAGTAATCGTCTATGAAGCTAACATAATATCTAAAACCGTAGTTAGAAATAATTTGGGCCGGGCCCCAGACATCAGAGTGAACTAACTCGAAAGGAAAGGAACTATTATTAACAGATCGTTGAAAAGGCAAACGATGGCTCTTGGCCATTCTACATGAATTACAGTGAGTGGAGGAAGAGTTATTACAAAAATGAGAAAATTGCTTCCCTAATTGAGACAAGATTGCCGACGAGGGATGACCGAGGCGCCGGTGCCAGAGATTGTGGACGGTCTGGACGGATATGAGGGCTAGCTGTGGCGTTGATTCGTTCTTGTTCTTGGATGAACGGAGAGGGTACAGTCCGTTAATACACGGACCCGTTAGAAGAGTTGTGTTGTTCGTCTGATCCTTGATGACGTAGCCATGCGAGGAGAAGGTGATGTTGCAATTATTATCGTTAGTGAGTTGATGAACAGATAGTAAGTTAAAAGAGAGATTAGGAACGAAGTTTAATTGCGACAGTTGGAGATTACCTTGCGGGGTGGGTAACAGACCTTTGCCAGTTTGATGAATAGGAAGCTGCTGACCGTTTCCTATGGTGACTTGAGTAGATCCCGTGTAAGGGTGGTGGTTGTGAAGTTGAGACGAATCTGATGTGAGATGGGAGGAAGCTCCGCTGTCGAGATACCACTCTGTAGGTGGCGAGGGAGCTTGCGACGTAAAGAGAGCGGTGTTGGTTTGTTCGGTATCGTATTGGTCGTCGTGACGATGCCAACACTTGACGGCCGAATGACCGTTCTTGCCGCAAATTTGGCAAGTGACATTGGAACGAGGTGGTCGACCTCCTCTGTTGGTAGAATAGGAGTTTCTGTTGGTGTAGTGGGAACGGCCACGGGAGGAGTTGGATCTGCCTCGGCCACGTCCACGTTGGGCGGTAAGAGCTGTGGAGTTACCGGATATCTGAAGCGAGTGGAGCTCGCGAGCGGCTTCATGTGCGAGGTTTAATTCCTCGCTGCAAAGTAAGGTGTAGAGATCGTCGAGGGATATCGGTTGCAAATTTGTGCGGATTGATGTTTTGAACGATTGATATGTGGAAGGGAGGCCGTCCAACGTATAATGGATGATTTCCTCAGCGACGATGGGGGCGCCGGCTGCAGCAAGTAGATCAACCTTGGTCTTGATTTCAAGAAGGTATTGCGCCATGCTTTTATCCTTCATGGTGAGAAACTGAAGTTCGTGTTTGAGCTGGATTATTCTTGATCGAGAGCTAGACTGAAGTCGTCGGTCAAGAATGGACCAGATTTCGTGACAGTGCTCGACGGAGAGAACATAGGGGAGTATTGAAGGCGAGATGACGGAGTAAAGGGCTGCCGCAAGATTCTGGTCAATCAAGATCCAGTTGGTGTGGGCGGGATTCGGGGCGATGTTGCCAGAGGCGGAGGTAATGTTCTCCGGTGGGATGGATGAAGAGCCGTCCAAGAAGCCGTGATAGCCGTTTGCCCGGAAGAGTTTGAGTACCTGAGATCGCCATAGAGGGTGATTTTCGGCTGTAAGAGAGTTGGCGATGATGTTCTTGACGTTGCTCATGAGGAACTTGAGAGCAGTGGGGAATGAGGGATTATTTTGCGGTTGATCGTCGGTGGCGAGGGAGGGAGGAGCAGAGGTGGCCGTGGAGGTTTCCATGTAGAAGGGATGATTGATTTAGAGGGAGGGAGGGAAAGAAGAGGCTATTGCTCTGATACCATCTTGAGTGAGAGCCGAAGACGAGTACAGGCAGAAAAGGAAGAAGGTAGAAAGCTAGAAATCTTATTTTTCATTATCATTAACGTAACATAGTACAAGGTATTTATAGAAAGCTAAGTAAGAACAGGAGAGCAAAAACGTCTTGGTGACGTGGCATAGGTAATACAAGAAAGTACGATGCTTGTATAGCTAATAACTTTCAGAGATGAATAAGGTGCAGGCATATCAGCAGTATAAAGTTGTGGTACCGAGCAGTAGTGCAATATCGAGCTGCAGTACAGTGCTGTGGTACACGACAAATGAATGATGTGATGCATTCTGATTGATTTCCAGACGACTAATCCACCAAAACGAATTGGTGTTATTTTTCTTATTAAATTATAAAATTGACAGGTCATTGCAGTACATTCCGGAAAACAACTCCATTTCCAATACATCATTTGAAAACTTGTAACATTCAATCTTCCAACACACGCTAAAAACAAAAACAAAAAAAAACAAGCTTGAAATCTACATTGTATTCTCTAACAATCTCTTAAACTCCAAGAAACTGATCTTGCCATCACCATCTTCATCAAAAGCTCTGATCATCCTCTCACAGTCCTGCAACCTCCTGCCTTCCTCAAACCCCAATCTCCTCATCACATTCCACAGCTCCTCAGCTGTTATGAAGCCATCTTCATTCCTATCAAACACATAAAAAGCCTCTTTCAACTCCCACTCACTTGCTTCCTTTTCCTCCAACAATTCCTCAACCACCCCCTTCCCCTCCCTTCCCCTCTCCACACACTCTATCCCCAACCTCTCCAACACCGCCGTCACATCGTCCGCCGTCAACTCCTGATCTCCACCACCACTATCGTCAATTGCATCAGTAGAGATCACAATGTCATCGTTTCGAGAGTTGCAAAATAGATGGCGATCTCCGTCGCATGATAAAAACCGAGTCAACTCAATGCGACACCGAGTAATAGCAACAACTTGTAATATGACAAAATCTACCAACTCCATTGTTGAAATTGTTGAAGGACTTGTAATAATATGTGTATATGCCTTTATATATATATATGGTCATCTGCTTGATAAAGATGGTGGTGAAGAAATAGAGGTGCAAGTGCTGGGAAAGATGCAGGAAGAATGACTGGTGAAGTTATGGGATGCCATTTGGTGATTTCTAAGGGGGTCTTGGAATTAGTTGGAAGTTCAGTGCAACGCAGTTTCCTGGAAGGATCTACCAGGAAAGAAAATGTTAGTAAAAACAAAGGAAAATAGAAAAACAAAAGTTGTGCTTGACTTGTTAGACAATTGGTTTCTCATTATAGATTATTGTGAGTTTGGTTTTATTTGACTATTATTAATTTGCTGTATTGTTGATATGAAGTCTATACTGATTATGAGTCCATTTGGGACATATTTTTCGCTGGTTAATCAAGATTTTATTTAGCTACTATTTATTTGTTGTTTTTTAAAAAATTGTGTTTCAAATCAATTTTTTGTTGTAGGATTTAATGGAGATGGAATTATCAGAAATGTACCTGAATTCTAGGGGTGTCAATTTCGAGTCACCCGGTCAGGTTTGGGTCGAACCCCAAACTGACCCGGCACTATTCAGGTCAACCCGAACCTGATCCGTTTTTAAAAATGGGTCAGTTTTCTTGACCCGAACCCGACCCACTTCATGTCCGGGTCAACCCGAAACGACCCGAATGACCCATTTCCAACAAAAAATTGCTAGTTTTTGGGTCAAAAAATAAAAATAAAAAAAGGGGTATATCTCCTCTTTTTCGGGTCAAAATAGGGTTGCCGGGTCAAAATTGGGTTTTCGGGTCAAAATCGAGTCAAAGGGTTAAATCGAACCAGGCCGATTTTTTAAATGGGTCGAAATATTGAACCCGAACCTAACCCGTTTCGGGTTCCTGTTGATTATAACCCGAAATTTTCAGGTCGGGTTCGAGTTGGGTTTTCGGATCGTGTCAAATATTGACATCCCTACTGAATCCATTGAAATGCAGAATTGAGCTTTTAGGTCTTCCACGTTTAAAGCGGCGTTCTCCAAGAGAGTGAGAGACCCTTCTTTTTCACTCAAGATGAGAAATGGTGTAAATGAGAACTTAACCGCTTAAACTGGATACCACGACCCTTTTATATTTTAAGAGTATTTATTTTATTTCAGCTTATCATTAAAACAAAAATAAATAATCGTCCTCTACACAATAATTAATTATCTCCAAATTAAATGAGCTGTCACATAAGCCAAATAATTTAATTTTTAAATAGATCACAAATTTAATTGGCTCAATTTTAGATAGCTTTTAATGTATAATAATTTATTTATATTCACATATAAAAATTTTCCAACATTTGTAAGTTGTAACCATAATAGTTAAATTATTTTTCCCATAATAACTTCGCAGCCTAATTTATAAAACACTGCAAGCATCCCAAAAATAACTTATATTACAGTGATTGCTATAAAAATTGGCCGATCAGTGTGTTTATTTCTTGTGATTAGTGTTTGATTGGTAAGCATTAAAATCAAAGTGAAAGATATAAATTGAGATCAGATGGATTAAAATTAAAGCAGAACAAAATTGAACCATATGTGCTGGACTTCAATTTGATTCTGTGGGGTTTTAGTTAAAAGTCAGGAACGGTGGATTTTTATTTGAGTAATTAGATTTATTTCTATACTTTGGTTCGGATTCGATCAATCTAATTAATATAAATTCACGATAGAAAAAGAAGTTTTGTAGTTTGTAAATGGAGCATTAACTCTTTAATTTTGATTAGATATCATGATAGTTCAGTAATAATAATTTTCTATTTGGCTTGTTCTAATTCAATTATTCAAAACATCCAAAAAAATTCAAATCAAGTGCCTGAAACATATTTAATAATTAATGAACATTAATTAAAGGATCAAAAGAACTTGAAATTTTATGCGATTATAGTTAAATCGAGCGGCTTAACAAGACAAATCCAATGAGCCCAAGATGATTCAACTCTGACATCATTAATGCACTCAAAATGTTGGATAAACAATCGATGATCAAGAGGATCAATATGAATCATTCAACTAGATGTTTTGAATTTTAATTAAACTTATCAAAATTTCTATTTCAAAAAGTTATAAAATAGGCCCTTATCTTTGAAATGAGAGAGGTTTAAGAGCATAGACAGTTGAGAAACTCTATTGTAATTTTTTATGATCACCGCCGATGACCATCATCAACAATCACAACCACTATCATGAGACTTCTATCATCTAATTACTATTTGACTATTAACATCTAACATCATTATTGAGAAATATATGTTTATTTGTGAACATCCATTTTTTGTATTATCCATAATTGTAATTGGACAATTATTCTCAATTATTTATAATCTTTATTTATTTGATTATAACAAAAAGTAAATACTTATACCTACAATTATATAGTGGATTATTGCAACAAGGCCAAATCCTATGATTTTCCCCTTCTTAGATCTTTCACTTAAGAAATCAAAACAACAAAACAGGGATATCATCAATTAAAACCCTAAAAGACATGTACGCGTGTATTAGCTAGCTCTCTATTTGGGATGACTGCAGCGTTTTATAAAGTTGATTGTGAAGTTGTTGTGGAGAAAACAACTTCGCTATTATAATTACAGAAAACAACTTCCTACCATAAATAAAAAATAGTGAGAAATCAGTATCTAAAAAAAATTATGATTGTTGGTTGAAAGCAAAGTAACAAAAAAGTTGTCTCAAATATATATCAATATACATCAAATATCGAATTAGGCTATGAATCGCATGCAAATATAGAAATAAGATAAATCAAGATATTCTAATCAAATCTAATTTGGATGGATTTCAGAGTCAATAAATTTATTTTAATTTTGAAATAAGTGTAATATAAAAAAAGTGATATAAATATTATGATAAAAAATCAGATATAATAACAAGTTAAAAATCATAATAAACTATTATGCCCAATCAGAAAATTAAAAAAAAACATAATAATTAATAACAGTTAAATAAAAAAATTGTAATTTAGAAAATATATTTTTAAATTTAAAAAAAGAGAGACAGTTTTATTTATAAAATGGGTCGGTTTTGGATATAGTAGGTTCAAAGCGGATAAATAATTATTTATGGGCCCCGCCACTGCATTATAAATGCGGCATAGGCTGATGGAACTTTTATTCTATCCAGTGAACGTACGCAGAGGAAGGTTCGGTTTCGGTTTTATAAAAAACTCGGTATAGGCGCTTTTTGCCTAAAACCGAACCTTCATCTGCGTATGTTCACTGGATAGAATAAAAGTTCAGGCTGATGAGAAGATGTGGGTCATGATCGGGTTCCAGCTTTGGTCTTTGGCTGCTGCGGAGATGATCTCGAGCATAAATAAGAAGACCTGTTAGAGGACTTTAGATTAAATTGTTTAGAAAATGTGCAAATATAAGTTGATTGGAGTTTAAGAAGTTATTGTGGGCTCCTGGGCTTGAAAATATAATATAAATAATTAAGACTTCTTATGGAAAAAGAGCAGTGGCTGTCCCTCTCAATTAACTGTTTGACGATATATGGTTTTACTGTAGCTTAATTTAAAGCTGAAGAGCATTCACACGATGGGTGAAGTTCAAATCAATTCAATATGGGCTACAATCAAATTTTATATAGGAGCAGCTTAATCTTTAAAATAAACAAAAAAAAGCATGTTTAATACAAAATTTAAAAACGATTAAATTAGTCAAATAAAGTAGTGCATTCAGAATGCATCAAAATAAATAGGGCATTCTGAATGAGCTATTTTGTGACCTTTTCACCTCAAATAGGAGAGATAAATAGAGCTTGAGAGAGAGAAATGACTACTTAAAAAAAAATAAAAAGATTGAACAATTACTCAAATTTTTTGATGTATTCTCCTCACTTGAGGATGAGAGAGAGAGAGTCTAGATGGAGAGAGAAACAGGTGAAATTTTTTTAATTAATTTTCATATAAAAATAATTAAATTAACTTTTTATTTTAATTAACTATTTTATTTAAAGTAATTAATTTTTTATTCAAAATAATTCTTTATTATTATTGTGTCCTGGAGTATTCGCGGCGGGAGAGAAATACAAAGTTTAGCGTCTTAGCGTTGTACGAAGATCCAACACATACAGATAAAGATAAATTGTGTATCATTAATAAAAGACACCAATATTTTTACGTTATTAATCCCTGAAAAGGGGGAAAAATCACAAGGCCTTGCCCAGTTTGAATGAATCAACTAGTATTTGTAGTTGATTACAAACGAGGCCCTTCTTTGGGGGAAGTCCTTAGCTTGATGTACACCATATAGAGTACAATTACATGGTAGGAAAACAAAGAATTATTGTTGATGTGTTTATTTGGTCAGAATGACAATAGTCAGTGGGCAACGTAAGTTGAAAGGATCATAGTCGGCGGGCGACGTAAGTTGAAAGGACTGTAGTCGGTGGGCGGCGTAAGTCGAAAGGACTGTAGTCGGAGGATGATGGAGGTTGGAAGGACCGTAGTCGGCGGAAGACGGAGGTTGGAAGGATGATGTTAGGTAGAAGTCCGTGATGGACATAAATCCAGTGTTAAATAGAAGTCCGACGAATGTTCGGTGATGGGCTGAAGTTCGAAAACTGTTAGAAGTCCGACGTTGAGTAGAAATCTAGTGATGAGTGGAAGTCTGGCTTCGGGTAAAAGTTTGGCTTAAGGTAGAAGTCCGACGTCGGGTAGAAATCCGACAACGAGCAGAGGTCCTGCGTCGAGTAGAAGTCCGACGTCGAGTAGAAATTCGGCGACGAGCGGAGGTACTGCGTCGAGTAGAAGTTCGACGTCAGTCGGTGTCCGGACAAAACTTCAGCGTTAGATTGCATTCTGGCAGAAACTGCGACGTCAGTAGGCTGCTAGGTGAAAGTTCGACGATGGTCGAGGAGTCTCTTCCTTGCTTTCTTCTCTTCTCTTCTTGCTTGAGCCTCCTTCTTCTCCCCCTTTTAAGGTTCCACTTCTATGTGAAATGAGGGGTCTATTTATAGTTTTCTGAAAGTGGCATGATCAATAAATATGAGGAAGATAAGGGGTAAATTGGTAGTGGTTTGAATGACGGCTGATGTTGAATCCCTTTGATCATGGACCGTATATTGAAGATTTGAATGTCTTATTGATACCAGAATTCAGTGATCTGGGGCTCGTAGGATTTGTCTCGTCGAGCAGCTCGATTCGACTATAAGCATGCCACGTTTGGGTACTTTTTGGTAATCCAAATTATTGTTTTGAACCTTCCAAATGTGCTTCGGTCCTTCGATTTGGACTTATTTGGGCTCATATTGAGTCAAATTTTGTGTCGTTGTGTTCGTATTTTCAAGACGTCAATTCGACTGTAAGTTTGCTGAAATCTAAGTTCAGATGGTCTCCGAATTAACTTTTGAAGTTTTCCAATTGATTTTTGTCTCGAGATTTGTGCCCGATCAATACAATTTTTTTGATGATGTATCAATTCTAATTATTTAAATTAAAAATTTTATAATATTTACATAATTTAAATAATATTTATAATGCTTTTACATAATTTTTTATCAATTAATTTTAATATAAATATATTATATAAGTATAGTTATAATATATAAAGTTTGATAAATCATGTAAATTTCAGAAATACGTGTTATTCACAAATTAATACAAAATGTAATAGTAGTGTTGTACCGAAAGCACAGAAATCCGTTGTAGTCTAGTTGGTTAGGATACTCGGCTCTCACCCGAGAGACCCGGGTTCGAGTCCCGGCAACGGAAGTCTTTTTTGGCCTAATGCGATTGGTTTTTTTTTTTTTTTTTTTTTAAATAATACAAAATGCAAATTAGACACTCGTAATATTTAAGAGCGCCTTGCATAGCATTTAGAAGAAATATTTTTCTCATAATTATTTAATAACTATCTTAAGAAAAAAAGTTGCAGCCGCTTTAGGTGTGGTTGTTGTCGAACTTTTATTACGTCCGGTGTAAGGACGTAGAGGAACGTCCGGTTGGAGGTAAAATCCCGCAAAAAAACTCAGTATTTGCTTGGTACAACTAGGTATTATTTGATATTAACGAGAAATACCTCTCTTTGAAAACCAATACCGAGTTATACCGAGCTGTACCGATAAATACCGAGTTGTACCGAGTTTTCTAGGAAAAACTCAGTATTTCTCGATTTAGCTCGGTATAACTCGGTATTTGGTCTTCAAATGATGGTATTCCTCATTATTGTTTGGTATTGCTCGGTATTTGCTCGGTACAACTCATTTTTTGGCGGGATTTGGCCTCCGACCGGATGTTCCTCTGAGTCCGGTCGGAGGACGTAATAATTGTTCGTTGTTGTGGGTGTTATAAAAATTTATTTTATTTTTTAAAATTTGGCAATAGCTTTGCAGATATTGTAAAGAGTAGTTTAAAGTAGTTTCATATCATAGAAAAAGTTGCAGCCAGCTTCAAAGACCTGAAGGCCGGTCTTTGGTCTTTGGCCTTTGTACGTTATAATTTTTTTTTCTTAAAAGAAATCAGGCGATAGCTTCCTTACAGCTATCATATAACGTGTCTTATTATTAAAAGTTGCTTCACATTTTTTTTTTTTAATAACGAAATAATAATAATCAAATTGCAGCTTAATGAAACTTTGATTGTGATTTTAAATGCAAAATAATAAAAAAATTGTCTCAAATAGTACGTGCGGAGATCGGACACGAAGAACTGTTAGGTTATGTTTCTGTGAATAGTAAAAGCGTAATGTCGAACTGTAAAAGCATAATGATGAACAATAAATACGCTTTTATTGTTCACAGAGACAACCGAACAGTTCTTTATGTCTGATCTTTGCACGCAAAAATTTCTCCCCAAATAGACCCTTCAACTTACTTTGAGGTTTCCGTACTCTCAATTCATTAGATAAGTTATCTTAAGGTTTTATTTGGACAAATTTTTTTTATTGATTTTTAAAGTAATTTTGTGATACAAAAAGTTCTAGAAAAACAAATTTATAAAACAATAAAAAGGTTGACCAAAACAAAGCCAAAATCTAATTACTTTTTTCTTTTTTCTATTCTTCTATCATCAACTTCATATCCCTATAATTTGTTTATCTTATTTGCTTCAATATATAATATATCCAAATCACAAATATATTTTCTAAAAGTAAATTTATCAAGCTTTTAATGTATATATGAAAATAATATGTCAAACATGGCTCTCGATGCATTTTTTTAAATTACTTTTGATGCAATCTTAGAATTAATTTTTTTTTTGGAATTGACTTCAAAACCATTCAAACGTTGATTTCAACAAATTGATAAATGAACTAAATATCTTAATGAGATGAATCCAACGTAATCAAAATCACTATTTTGAATCTAAATAAGCCAAAAGTTAAGAACTTGAAATATAATTGAGCCCAAGATCACTCAATTATGAGAACATTGAATAAGTTATATTAGGACAATCAATATGAGTTATTTAATGGAGTATTTTATGAGATTTTGATTAAATTACTAATGCCCTACTCTAAAAAATTATAAATGGACCCTCTTTTTTTTTTTCAAATGAAGAGGAGCTTAAGGATAAAGTTTGTTGCGGGCTAGGATATTTAGAGCGGTAGAGTGAGTAAATTTTTTATTTTAACAATGCACAGATATCCAAAACACAAATAGAAAGAGAGAAGTAAAACACCAAATCTTTTTAACGTAGAAAACCCAAAGAGGAAAAAACCACGGGGTTTCGTCCAAGTGAAAAGATTCTACTAAATTTGAGTGAATAACAAATATTGACCTGTCCCTTGACTTAGGAGCGATCAAATTGCATTAGTTTGGAGAGTTAGGCCAAGATTTTGCGACTGTTGGGCGAAAATCCGATAACTTTAGGGCAGAAGTTCAGATGACGAGGAATGATCCAACAAAGGTCGGGTGAAAAGTCCAACGATGCTCGGCTGCTAGGTGGAAGTCCGGAGGTAGTCGACGGTGATCCGACGAAGGTCGGGCTGAAGTCCGGAGGCGATCGGCGATCGGCGATCGGCGATCGGGTGGAGGTCCATTGACGATCGACGATCGGGCGGTGATCCGACGATGGTCGGGCTGAAGTTCGGTGGCGGTTGGAGGCAGGACGGTGGTCAAGTTGAAGTCCGGCGGAGGTCAGCGGTAGGGCGGTGGTCCAATGGTGGTCGTGTTGAAGTCCAACGACGGTCAGCGGTTGGGCAGTGGTGCTGGAGCTTTTGAAGCTTCATAGCTCTCTCCAATCTCTAGCCAAATGTCCCACGAGAGGGTCTATTTATAGATTTTCATGGGTGGCACATCCCATAAATATAGAGAAGACCCGAGGTAGGTTTGGAGTGCTCCATCATATGGCCCATATTGATTCCCTCGATCATAGAACGTTTATCGAACATTTGAATGTCTTAATGATATCGGAGTTTGATGATCTTGGGCTCATTAGATAGTCTCGTCGAGTAGCTCGATTCAACTATAAGCATTTCACGTTTGGAAACCATTTGGTAATCCAAATTGTAGTTTGAACCTTCCAAAAGCGCTTCGAGTTTTTGATTTGGACCCATTTGAGCTTGGATTTTGTTGAATTTGGTGTCATTGGGTTCGTATTTTTGATACGATCAGTTTGACTATAAGTTTGATGAAATCGGAGTTCGGATGATCCCAATTTTAATTTCAAAAGTTTTCAACTTGATTTTGCCTCGAGATTCATGGTGGATCAAGAATATTTTTTGGTGACGTATCAAAACTTTTACTTGAAATTGTAGAGTACTCAAAGATATGAAAAACTATAGAGCTTCACTTGACATTTGAGCTTTATGATCAATTCTCGTCATCAAAATGAGTGCTCCGATGAGAGGAATTCAACGAACTCGAGATCACTCAATTTTAGGGTCATTAATACACTAAAACACTAAAAGTATTAAGAAATTAATACAGGATGTCCTTGATGTGCTTTATAGATTTTGATAGAATACTAAAAGTATCACTAAGTAAATTACAAATAAATTCACATTCTTTACATGAAAAAGGCTTGTGGCTAAGACCTTGATTTGAAATGAGAGAGAGAAGATTTGAAGATTTCTAGAGCTCCATCTAACATCCGATACTGTCAATCAATGCGAGCAACCGTTGTCACTTGACTTTTATTGCCTTATCACCATCATCCAATCACAAACTCTCAACTATAATCTCCTAATCACAATATTATAATATCTTGAACACTATCATCTGACTACAATCTCTTTCGAACTTTGTCATGTGCCATAACAGATCTCATAAAGACAATTTCAATGCTTCAAGATTTCTCCAACTTCTTCGATGGAATTCATCTGCAAGTGTTCATGTTTTCTATAATGTAACAATGCCTTTCCCAATTATGTGAAAATGCATCATTTATGGATTATTAAGTTCTGGCTTAAGTCAGCCTAAGCTCAAACTTACCAGACAGGATTTTGCCTCTCATTCCACTTCCCTGTTATTCTTCCGATAACACATCAGATAAAAGGAGTAGCTTAAAAAAAAAAACTAAAATCAAATTTGGAAAATAACTCAATCCCATGACTTAAATTTCTTCACTGAAATCAAATTTGATACTTAAATTTATGCATGTTAAATAATTTTTGTATGATATTGTTGCGTCATGGAGTATTCGCAGCGGTAGAGAAATATAAAGTTTAACGTCTTAGCGTTGTACGAAAATCCAGCACGCAATTAGATAAAAAGAGAGGGTGCGTCATCCATTAGAGACACTAAGATTTTTATGTAGAAAACCCCTAAAAATGGGGAAAAAACACGGGGCCTGGCCCAGTATGAATGAATCCATTAGTATTGTAGTTGATTACAAAGAAGGTCCTTCCTCAGGGGAAGACCTTAGCTTGATATACACATATTATAGAGTACATTACATGGTGAGAATACAAAGCATCATTGTTTCTGTGTTTGTTTGGCTGAAAGACTGTAGTCGGTGTGCGACGTAAGTTGGAAGGACCGTAGTCGGCAGACGACGGAGGTTGGAAGGATTATAGTCGGCGGGCGACGTTAGTCTGAAGAACCGTAATCGGCAGGCAACGGAGGTCGGAAGGACTGCGTCTGGTAGAAGTCCATCAATGGACAGAAATCCAACATCAGATAGATGTTTGGTGAAAGTCTGACAATTGGTAGAAGTCTAGCGTCAGGTAGAAATTTGGCGAAGAGCGGAGGTCCGACATCGGGTAGAAATCCGACGTTAGTTTATGGCCGAGGAAAACTCCGACGTTAGATGGTATTCGGGGAGAATTCCGGTGTTACTCTGCGTTTGGGTGAAACTCCAGCGTTACTTGGAGGTCGGACAGAATTCCGGCGTCACTTGGAGGGCGGGCGGAATTCCGGCGTCACTTGGACAGAATTCTGGTGGCGGTGGTCGAGGAGGAGTTCTTCCCTCATATCCTTCTTCTCTTGCTTGGGCCCCCTCTCATGAGAAATAATGGGTCTATTTATATATTTTCTGGAGTGACATAGCTTGTAAATAGGTGAGAGATCATGGGCAAATGTGGAGTGGTTCGATGGACGGCCGATATTGAATCCCTTGATCATGGACCGTTTATCAGGCATTTGAAGGTATTAATAACTTTGAAATTCAGCGATTTTGGACTTGTTGGATTCGTCTCGTGGAGCCTCCTGATCCGACTATAAGCTCGTCAAGTTTGGAAACCATTTGGTAACTCAAATTGTGGTACGAACTTTCCAACCGCGCTTTGGGTCCTTTATTTGGACTCATTTGGGCTCGGATTGAGTCGAATTTGGTGTCGATGGGTTTGTATTCCCAAGACACTCAATTTGACTGTAAGTTTGCTGAAATCGGAGTTGAGATGGTCTCCATATTATTTTTTGAAGTTTCCAACTTGATTATGCATCAAGATTCGTGCTCGATCAATATAATTTTTTGATGATATATCAGATATTTTATTCAATTTTTAGTTATTCGTCTTATTTAATCGAAGAATAAAATTCTTAATTCGTAACATTAAATTTGAAAATTTATTGAATCATAGGTAAAATGATTTCATTTAAATTTTAAAGCAATAGGCTTATATTTATAACTGTTGCGGACTACTAAATTGTTTTTCTTTCTTACCGATGCACGAATATCCAGTACACAAATAGATAGTTGAGAAAACAAGGAAACACAAGAAAATTTTTTATGTAAAAAATCCAAAAAGTGAAAAAAACAAGAGGGATTGCCCATGTCAGAAAATTACAAAAGTTGATCTATCACTTAACTTGGAGACCATTAAATTACAATAGTTGAAAGGTTGGTCTAACTTCGTATGTGTACTCAAGAGTTTATAATGATCATTGTTAGATGATGGAGGCTAGAACTTTGGTAGCAATGGCCGGGAGAAGGCCAAATAATGGTCGACGACCGAGGCAGGTCTAGCGTCGATCGATATCCGTGCAGAGATTTGACGATGGCTAGGTGGAGGTCTAGTAGCTAAGTGAAAGTGTGACAATGTCTGATCAGAGGTCCGATGGTGGTTGGTGGTCGGGTGAAGGTCTTTGGGAGGTCCAAAAGTGGTCAACAACTTGTAGATGTTCGACGACGGTCGTCGATAGGGCAAATGTCTGACAGCGGTTGATTGGAGGTTAGAAGGATGTCAGCGATCGAGCGGAGGTTGGTGATAGAGTGGATGTCCAACAGTGTTTAGCGATCCGATTGAGGTCTGACGGCGATCGAAGGCTCAGGCAAAGGTCCGATGATGGTTGGTTGAAGGAAGTTCGTGTGTAATGGAGCTTGAAGAGCCTCAGAGCTATCCTCAATCTCCAACCAAAGATCCCTCTCATGTAGAGTGTGATATATTTATAAATTTTTAGAACGACACAATTTGTAAATAAGGAGAAGATCCATAACAAAATTCGAAGTACTCCATCAGACGACCCATATTTTAAATCATGCATTCATTCAATATTTAATTGCCTTAATGATGTCGAAATTAAGAGATCTTGGGCTTGTTGGATTCGTCTTGTCGAGCTGCTCGAATCGACTATATGCATACCATATATGAATATCATTTGATCATCTAATTAATACCTTTAAGCTTCCAAATATATTTTGGTCCTTTGATTTGAAACCATTTAGGCTCATATTGGGCCAATTTTGATATCATCAGGTTCATCTCATTAAGACGATCAATTTAATTATAAGTTTGCTAAAGTCGAAGTTTGGATAGCCCCAAACTTAATTTCTGATGTTTTCAATTCAGAGATGCTTCCAGATACGTATCCGATTAAAGCAATTTAATAATAATAATAAAATAGCTAAAAAATCATATCATTTGAGTAGACATCAAAAAAAAAAAAAACACAGAAAGTCGTCACTTCTTAAAAAGCATGCCTGTCTCAAGGGCTTTTCACAACCACTAAATGAGATAACCACAAGTAATCAAGCCACAGAAGAGCCAATAAACAAGCTGGGAAAGGATACTCACTTTTTTTTTTAAATATTTAAGTCAATTAAAACAAATTTATATACACAATTTTTAACTTAAAACCTCTTAATTAATAGCCAAAACTCTCAACCAACATATCAAGACATGTATAAATATACTAACATGATTAGCATCACCAATATGACAAAAAGAATCTCAAACATTACACATCTTGATTGAATAATGAGAGCATTAACTATCAACTAAGAGATTTTAAATTCAAAACTTAAATCCAAACAACAAAGAATCTCAGAGCCATCAAAATCACTGCTCAGTTCCACCACCAAAATCACAAAAACTCCTACACCAAAACTTACAATAATATCTAAAATTAATTTGTTTCAATTTTAAATTTTAAATCATCAAAATTTTCAAATGAAAAAACTATATCAAATAAAATTTTAACATGATCAAATCGATTCAATTTTCAATAACTTTTATTTTCTTTAATTTAAATGCAATATACTAATAAATTCTAACTACATTAATCAATCGAGTCTAACATTAAGAAAATAAGAAAGAATTTACAATCTTAACTTTCATTTGTGACAGTTTTTTTTTATTGATTTTTAAATTAACTTTGATCTTTACATTAAAAAAAAATTAGGCAACCTCTAACCTGCATTAGAGCGCTCAAAAGTTGGATGCATGGGAAGGGGCCCAAGGGCCCACAAAAGTTGAGGTTTTGTGGATTTTAAAGAGATAGGGGCTATTTGGTTTGCAGATAAAGAAATAAAGTATATTTGAATTATTTGAATGAGTGTAAAGTGATAACATTTTTTTTTGTTTAACTTTGTTGGAAGTATTGTGAGTGTAAAGTATTTCAAATGCATGGGATTTTGAAAATATTATTGTTTGATTAGATGAAAATGATATGCAAAGTAAAGTAAATATGGAGTAAATCATTTTAGTTCATTTTTGAGGTAAACTAAACTCGCTTAGTTTTGAGTGAGAACCGGTAACATTGTAAGCAAGCTTGTTTGACTGCCACCATCACCCATCGCCGGCTACCAGCCACCGTTGCCACCATCCAAAGCCATCACCGACTACCAATCACCGCCACCATCTTTGGAGTTAACACCATATTCATTTTACTTCAAATAATAATAAAAAATCATCAACATTTACTTTACACTTATTCAAATAACTCTAAAGAATTACTTTTATATTGCATTCTTTTTTTAGCCAACCAAACAACCTCATATGAATGAAGTACAAAGTCCAAAAGATGATGACCAACGACTGGTGATAGGGCGGTGGTGGTCGGCGACAAATGATAGTAGTGGCGGCGGTAGTAACAACGACGGCTAGAACTGGGTGGTGGTCGACGGTAGTGGCCGGTAATTGCGGTTGCTAGTAATGGGAAGTAACAATGGAGATGAATTTACGGTATATTTGAAAGTCACATAAATTGGAAGAATTTCAAATATACCTAAATTAAACTAGATAGTGAATTCCAAATTTAACTATATTTGTTTTACTTCAAACTGAATCTATATTTGGAATACTTTGCACCCATTTTACTTCAAAACAAACAGCCCCTTAATGGGGAACCTTACGGGTTTTTTAAGTTTTTAAGCGCATGCAAGTATTTCCAAGGTAGGCAATAAATGCAAGGTATTTCCAAATATTAAATGCACTTGATTTAATTAAGCGTGGTAAAAATAAGATCAACATAATGAGATATGCTAATTCAAGCACATAAAGGACTCAATATAACCCAAATACCCAATGAATCACATGATAATGACTCACACAACTCATATGACTAATAACCTAACATAAGAGGTCAAAATACAATAAATAACTCATAAACAAAGCACAAGGGGTCATATATATATATATATATACAATCTTTATAATGTTTACGATGTTACTCTCAGGTATAAAGGTTTTGACTAGGTTTCATGTGGAAAAGAACATCCATCATAATAAGCCATTCCGATTAGCTACGGGCACCCACTACGAGCAGACATATTGAAAGTATCAAAATGGAAAGATTTGAAGAAAAAGCCTTTGATGAATATTCTTGAATTTTTATTTTTGGGGGTCTAGATGAAGAAATACAGGAAAGCATTCTTCTGGAAAAGCTGATGAAAGTTGACTACTTGTACCGTAAGATTTGGATGTAAAATGGTTAAATTATGATCGAAATACTGAGATCAACAAATGAGGATAGAATATTAAGTGACAAAAAAGGTTCAGATTTGAAATATACATTTGCTCTACTATAAAAATACAATGATGTGTAAACCAAAATTTTAAGATCGAGTACATGACCTAATAAAGTGAAGATCTAGGGTTTCTCACTTAATTTTAACAATACTACGATACACAAATGATAACAACAATGGCAAGTGTTGGGATTTCTTGAGGGGAGCTACTTGTTCTTCTTGGCTTGAGAGAGAGAGAGAGAGAGAAAGAGAGAGAGAGAGAGAGGGGGAGGGGGAGGGAGAACAAAAACTGATTTTTTTTTTCTGGCTTGGAGTGTAAAAGCCTATTACAACATCCATGGTAATAGATTTCGTATTCCCAAGACGCTCAATTTGACTGTAAGTTTGCTTAAATCGGAGTTGAGTTGGTCTCCATATTATTTTTTGAAGTTTCCAACTTGATTATGCATCAAGATTCGTGCTCGATCAATATAATTTTTTGATGATATATCAGATATTTTATTCAATTTTTAGTTATTCGTCTTATTTAATCGAAGAATAAAATTCTTAATTTCGTAACATTAAATTTGAAAATTTATTGAATCATAGGTAAAATGATTTCATTTAAATTTTAAAGCAATAAGCTTATATTTATAACTGTTGCACGAATATCTAGTACACAAATAGATAGTTGAGAAAACAAGAGAACACAAGAAAAAAAATTTTATGTAAAAAATCCAAAAAGTGAAAAAAACAAGAGGGATTGCCCATGTGAGAAAATTACAAAAGTTGATCTATCACTTAACTTGGAGACCATTAAATTACAATAGTTGAAAGGTTGGTCTAACTTCGTATGTGTACTCAAGAGTTTATAATGATCATTGTTAGATGATGGAGGCTAGAACTTTGGTAGCAATGGCCGGGAGAAGGCCAAATAATGGTCGACGACCGAGGCAGGTCTAGCGTCGATCGATATCCGTGCAGAGATTTGACGATGGCTAGGTGGAGGTCTAGTAGCTAAGTGAAAGTGTGACAATGTCTGATCAGAGGTCCGATGGTGGTTGGTGGTCGGGTGAAGGTCTTTGGGAGGTCCAAAAGTGGTCAACAACTTGTAGATGTTCGACGACGGTCGTCGATAGGGCAAATGTCTGACAGCGGTTGATTGGAGGTTAGAAGGATGTCAGCGATCGAGCGGAGGTTGGTGATAGAGTGGATGTCCAACAGTGTTTAGCGATCCGATTGAGGTCTGACGGCGATCGAAGGCTCAGGCAAAGGTCCGATGATGGTTGGTTGAAGGAAGTTCGTGTGTAATGGAGCTTGAAGAGCCTCAGAGCTATCCTCAATCTCCAACCAAAGATCCCTCTCATGTAGAGTGTGATATATTTATAAATTTTTAGAACGACACAATTTGTAAATAAGGAGAAGATCCATAACAAAATTCGAAGTACTCCATCAGACGACCCATATTTTAAATCATGCATTCATTCAATATTTAATTGCCTTAATGATGTCGAAATTAAGAGATCTTGGGCTTGTTGGATTCATCTTGTCGAGCTGCTCGAATCGACTATATGCATACCATATATGAATATCATTTGATCATCTAATTAATACCTTAAAGCTTCCAAATATATTTTGATCCTTTGATTTGAACTCATTTGTGCTCATATTGGACCAATTTTGATATCATCAGGTTCATCTCATTAAGATGTTCAATTTAATTATAAATTTGCTAAAGTCGAAGTTTGGATAGCCCCAAACTTAATTTCTGATATTTTCAATTCAGAGATGCTTCCATATACGTATCCGATTAAAGCAATTTAATAATAATAATAATAATAATAATAAAAGAGCTAAAAACACAGAAAGTCGTCACTTCTTAAAAAGCATGCCTGTCTCAAGGGCTTTTCACAACCACTAGAATGAGATAACCACAAGTAATCAAGCCACAGAAGAGCCAATAAACAAGCTGGGAAAGGATACTGACTTTTTAAAAAAAAATATATATTTAAGTCAATTAAAACAAATTTATATACACAATTTTAAACTTAAAACCTCTTAATTAATAGCCAAAACTCTCAACCAACCTATCAAGACAAGTATAAATATACTAACATGATTAGCATCACCAATACGACAAAAAGAATCTCAAACATTACACATCTTGATTGAATAATGAGAGCATTAACTATCAACTAAGAGATTTTAAATTCAAAACTTAAATCCAAACAACAAAGAATCTCAGAGCCATCAAAATCACTGCTCAGTTCCACCACCAAAATCACAAAAACTCCTACACCAAAACTTACAATAATATCTAAAATTAATTTGTTTCAATTTTAAATTTTAAATCATGATAATTTTCAAATGAAAAAACTATATCAAATAAAATTTTGTGGATTTTAAAGAGATAGAGGCTATTTGGTTTGCAGATAAAGAAATAAAGTATATTTGAATTATTTGAATGAGTGTAAATTAAATACAAGTGATAACATTTTTTTTTTGGTTTAATTTTGTTGGAAGTATTGTGAGTGTAAAGTATTTCAAATGCATGGGATTTTGAAAATATTATTGTTTGATTGGATGAAAATGATATGCAAAGTAAAGTAAATATGGAGTAAATCATTTTAGTTCATTTTTGAGGTAAACTAAACTCGCTTAGTTTTGAGTGAGAACCGGTAACATTGTAAGCAAGCTTGTTTGACTGCCACCATCACCCATCGCCGGCTACCAGCCACCGTTGCCACCATCCAAAGCCATCACCGACTACCAATCACCGCCACCATCTTTGTAGTTAACACCATATTCATTTTACTTCAAATAATAATAAAAAATCATCAACATTTACTTTATACTTATTCAAATAACTCTAAAGAATTACTTTTATATTGCATTCTTTTTTTAGCCAACCAAACAACCTCATATGAATGAAGTACAAAGTCCAAAAGATGATGACCAACGACTGGTGATAGGGAGGTGGTGGTCGGCGACAAATGATAGTAGTGGCGGCGGTAGTAACAACGACGGCTAGAACTGGGTGGTGGTCGACGGTAGTGGCCGGTAATTGCGGTTGCTAGTAATGGGAAGTAACAATGGAGATGAATTTACGGTATATTTGAAAGTCACATAAATTGGAAGAATTCCAAATATACCTAAATTAAACTAGATAGTGAATTCCAAATTCAACTATATTTGTTTTACTTCAAACTGAATCTATATTTGGAATACTTTGCACCCATTTTACTTCAAAACAAACAGCCCCTTAATGGGGAACCTTACGGGTTTTTTAAGTTTTTAAGCGCATGCAAGTATTTCCAAGGTAGGCAATAAATGCAAGGTATTTCCAAATATTAAATGCACTTGATTTAATTAAGTGTGGTAAAAATAAGATCAACAGAATGAGATATGCTAATTCAAGCACATAAAGGACTCAATATAACCCAAATACCCAATGAAGCACATGATAATGACTCACACAACTCATATGACTAATAACCTAACAAAAGAGGTCAAAATACAATAAATAACTCATAACCCAAAGCACAAGGGGATATAATCTTTATAATGTTTACGATGTTACTCTCAGGTATAAAGGTTTTGACTAGGTTTCATGTGGAAAAGAACATCCATCATAATAAGCCATTCCGATTAGCTACGGGCACCCACTACGAGCAGACATATTGAAAGTATCAAAATGGAAAGATTTGAAGAAAAAGCCTTTGATGAATATTCTTGAATTTTTATTTTTGGGGGTCTAGATGAAGAAATACAGGAAAGCATTCTTCTGGAAAAGCTGATGAAAGTTGACTACTTGTACCGTAAGATTTGGATGTAAAATGGTTAAATTATGATCGAAATACTGAGATCAACAAATGAGGATAGAATATTAAGTGACAAAAAAAGGTTCAGATTTGAAATATACATTTGCTCTACTATAAAAATACAATGATGTGTAAACCAAAATTTTAAGATCGAGTACATGACCTAATAAAGTGAAGATCTAGGGTTTCTCACTTAATTTTAACAATACTACGATACACAAATGATAACAACAATGGCAAGTGTTGGGATTTCTTGAGGGGAGCTACTTGTTCTTCTTGGCTTGAGAGAGAGAGAGAGAGAGGGAGGGGGAGGGAGAACAAAAACTGATTTTTTTTTTCTGGCTTGGAGTGTAAAAGCCTATTACAACATCCATGGTAATAGATTTCTTACTCGAGCTATGTTTAAGTACACAACTATCATAAACTTATTTGAACAATAACAAGCATAATGAAAGAAAAGTGATGCTAGCTCAAGCAATGTTAACCAATAAAGATGCCTGACCATAATACGTAAGAAAGAAAAGTACAAACTTAGAGAATGATCTAACCTTGTGTAGGTGTTAAACACAACCATAAATGGAGTTGGGGATAACTGAAGGCGGCTTCTACGAACAGCTATTGTTGCAATAATCTCCTTATTTTTTGGAAGTCCTTCAATATTAAGGCTTCATTTGGTTATCCGGTACTTTTGTAAAACGTAGTTGTAAGAAAAATCATTTCAGAGAGAAATTTTCTAAGGGAAAAGCATATATAAAAAGCTTTCTTAAAACATCAGAAAAATAAAAAAATGGTGTTATTGGGAATGTGGTTTGAGGAACCAAACAGTAAAGAAGAAATAAATTTACCATTTTAAAAAGGAATAAGCACAAAAAATGTCCAATCAAACTAGGCCTAAATTCAAACACTCAAGAAGTCCTTCACACAACATAAACAAATTTCATTCAACATTCATTATATACATTTACCATGGAATAAATATATAAAAATGTACATGATTTAGTGGTGTTTGAAGACTTGGTGAGAATTTTTTAAGTTTTTTTTTTAATACCTAAGTGCATGAATGCATTTTTGAACGGAAGGCAATAAATGCAAAGTATTTCTAAGATCAATATTATCTTTTATTTACACAAGAGAGATAAAGTTGGGTGAATGGGCAGTAGAAAATGATACAACACCAAAGGATGAATTGGTAGCCAAATATGCGGTGGCAGTCAAAGAACTGGCCCAAAAGTTCAAGGGAAAAAGCTGGGCTAACTCAAGCACATGCAAGACAAAATACAAGGCAATGTAACACATAATCAGGACTCATATAACTCACATAATCAGGGCAGTGACCAAACATACTGGATGTTAAATATGTAAAAGAACTCGTGACCCAAAACACAAGAGACAATATGAGCAAGACTCTAAAGAAAAGTACATGATGGAGATCCGTATTTTGGATTCTAACAACTTATCAAAGAACATTCTGCATCATTTACGTTAAAAAAAAAAAAAAGACACAATTCCTGTCCATCTGTTCCTTGCCAAAAAGTTAGAGCAGTGGGCATACTGTGCACTTAAAAAATTTAAGCATATCTGCAAGGTCTTGCTATGCAGTAGAGGATATTCCAACATAGATTCTCAAGATGTTAGTACACTTTAGTCGTGATCATTTCAAAGTTTCTGCAACTAATACTTGCCAATGGCAAGTAAAAAATGCAAAAAAAACACATTTCAACTGGTAATTAAAGAAAGTTCAGTCTAATGGCTAAAAATCACATATCTGCAACATAACATCTGCCAAGAGCCACTAAGTCTCTACAGTTCTAACCATAAAATCAACATGAAAGATGCTTAATAGAAAAATGATATTCCTATAAAGTTTTTCTACATTATAAAGCAACACATACAAGACAGGCCATAAGTAATAGGAAGCATAATCCAAATCAACAAACAGAAAGAGCCATCTCAGCATATGTTGATAATTGATCCTCATTCAAACTGCTTACCAGACTTAGTGCAAAGTCAAACCACTATGAAGAAACGAAGTGCAAACATAACGAGAAAGCTCACATCAATTCAGCAAAGCCCGGTTGGCTCCACATGGATTGAAGGCAGGAAATTCTGAAATACTTAACAAAACGTGCTCTCTGGTTCTGCAGTCCGCACTACCATAATAAAAGGTATGGAATTACAAGACTATGTACATAAGGTAGGAAAAGCTAAGCATAAAGCAAACATCTACAGGAGTTTTGTGATTAGATGCTGAGAATGAGTGCAGCTCAGTCAAGAAAGCTTTTTCATTACCATGAAAACAGAATATTAAAACGTTCCACTGAAGGTCCTAGGAGGAGTCCTAGATCTATCCCTCCCTCCTCTTATACCATCATCGCTACTAACTCCCCTCTCCCTACTCTCAACAATTGACCCACTTGAATCCTTTGACTCATCAGCAGGCAACTGAAACCTGCATACCGGGCAAGAACTATGGAGCTCCAGCCATGGAAAAATACAATCTTTATGAAACTTATGGTTACATGGCATTTCTTTAGCTTGCATTCCAACTTCTAGATCCTCCAAACAGACCGGACAGTTTATATTCTCCTGAAGTTTCACAGTTGGCAACGCATCTACAGCCTCTTTCTGTGCAGGTGGCGTGCCATAGCAGTTGGGATCATTCTCAGCCAAATGCTGGAATAGCATTTCAAGTCCGGGTCCAACAAAGTAATCTCCAATGGAGGCACCAATGGTAGTACTATCTGACTCTTGATTTGGGTTCTGATCAGTATCAAAGGATCCTTCAAGGATAACAGCCTCATTAAAAGAATTAATCAGAACCAGGCTGTCGCTTTCCCTTTCCCTCTCCACCTCCCTTTCCATCTCAGGTTCATCAGATTCCGACCTAAAATCATCTCGGAGGCTACGAAGCAGTTGATGTATGGCTGAATTCTGCCTCCTCCTCTGCAAAATAGACTCCAGTTCATTCTCAGCATCCGAATCCTCATCATCCTCATCCATCCTAGTTCTCCAAACATCCTCATCTGTCTCCCGCCGTCGCCTCCACAGAATGGATTCTAGCTCACGCTCCAGATCAGAGTCATCATCATCATCTTCTATTCTTGAAAATCTCCGGCTCCGAGACCGGCGAGACTGATTACCCATCATATCCATCATTACTGAAGCCCATGAAGAGACGGCTCGCTCGGATCCAACATCTTCGGATTCGGCCGCCTCCCTTCCGGCTATTTCTTCCACAAATCCACAATCGCAAAAAGGGCACTTAAGCTCAGTTTCCAAGAGTGGGTTCACTCTTTGCCGACACATGTGGCACCAGTGGCTAGTAGTCATAGCATCAGCCATCGCCCAATCTCCACTTTAGCCTCTCGTTCAACTGCAGTAACGAAGTTGTGAGAAGAACCAAACATAACAGAGAACGCAAGACCTAAAAATCCATTTCAAATAGTAGGAAGCAAGGCATACAAAAAATAGATCTAATCAAAATCCAGGTCACGGCTGAAAAAAATTATCATAACGGGCACAACTCCAAAGCAAGAAACCTTGTCTGAAAAAGCACATCCTAAAAGGAAGAAACCCAAGAAAGAGTATTATCTAAAGAGATTCGAAACAACCCTAAGCAAGAAGCGAAGAAGACATCCCTCCCATATGGAAAACCAAAATTCGATCAAAAATGGGTGAAATTACAACACCATGACCTCGAAGGTCGGAAAAGCTTCATAAGGCAAAAAAATCCAAGCCCCTTACGAAAACCTAGAGAAATCTCTAATAAAAATGGCAGATTGAGAACAGAACTGTATAAGCAATCAAAATCGAGAGGACGGAGAAGAGATTACCTTGTCAAACAATCTGGTGGATAACAGCCTGACCGAGTCAGCTCTACGAAACGCAGAAGTGGGCAAGTGGAAATTGCAAGGAAATAAATAGCTGGACTAAACGTTTTTCTTCAATTTGACGTTTCAATAGGCTTTTATTTCTGATGATAATTGCTCAAATGTGAAATATCTTTCTATCACTGTTTGCACTTTTTATTATAGTTATTTCCGAAAACATAACTCTTATGAACTAAGGAGGGCATTTTAAGGAAAAATTATTAGTACGATCACAATTATCTAAGTGCACTAGCAGATTTTGTCTAACATCAGCCCTATGGACGTCTATAAACACTAACGGGTTATTTGCTTAACAGTACATTTTATTGATAATGTTTGAAACCTACATGAAAAGATCATAAGTTTTTCTTTCATGCCGCCCCCTTATAATGGAATATTGATATTTGAGAAGTTATAATCTCTTGTGCTTGAATGGAAAATAGAGGCCACGCTCTTCAACATCACTTTGGACAATGCCTAGTGGTCTGCTAAGTGAACGAGCATTTTTTCATGCCCGATATACTGCACACATTGTTAATTTTATAGTTCGTGAGGGGTTAAAATAGATTTATATATTTGTTACTCACTCACATTTTATTAGTTGCTGAATAAGTTGAAGGATAAATCTGAGCTATTAACAAGTCTCCTAAGAACTCATATTTTAAAATATTATATATTTAACCATTTTTTTGCATTTAATTCTACTTGAAGTCTTGAAGATAGATTGTTCTCCACTGGAATGCGATAGATCAATTTGGCTAGAATGCAAATAGATCAGTTGCAAAATTATCCATTGAATTTATAATTTATTCGTGCATTGCTGAAGGAAATAAGAAAAATTATTCCCTGTAACGAAAATTAATTCGTGTGTTGCAAAATTGATCTTATTGGCCCTGCAAGGAAATAAAATAAATTGTTGTACAAAAAATTGATGTACAGATTTCATGTATTAATTCACAGATTTTTTATTTTCAATTTGCTATTGCTGATTTTGAAATAAAAAAATTGCTCAAATGCTCAATGTTAAGAAAAAAAAAAAAACACAAAATTATTTGTAAATTTTAAATCTGCTTAAAATTTTCTTTTATACACTAAACAAACTTTTTTATACAATAAACTAGGAAACTGTTTAAACAATTCAATTTAAAAAATAAAAATTTCAAACAAAGCGGGTTGTCGGGTCAATTCAGGTTGTCCCGAAACCCGATCGGGTCAAGTTCGGGTAAAGATAAATGATCCAAATTCAAGTCGGGTCGGATCCGGGTTAAGCCAAAACTAAGCGGGTCAAAGTCGGGTTCGACCCGAACTTGACCCACTGACTAGTTTTGACATCCCTAATAAAAACATGATCCGCCGACCCAACCTGAATTTTCCAAAAAAATTCGAGTTATGATTGACCCGTTTAATAAATGGGTTGACACACGAACCTATTTTGTATCAAAAAACGATATATTTAACATATTTGTTCCTTAATTTTTTATATGTGGGTATAAGTTTATTTTTTTTTTTTAAATATCATAAATTTTATAGTTAATATGTTATTTAAAAAATTAACCAAAATGGATAAACAGATCGAATTCGAGTTATTCAGGTAGTAGTGGGGTCCGATCATGTTGTTATTTTTGGCCCATTTATTAAATTAGTTCGATTCGAATTGACTAGACTCAAGTTGTCAATCAAGTCAACATTGGGTCAAACCCAAACCCGACCCATCAACCAATTTTAACACCCCTAAGGGGGATAACGACCATGCTGATAGTGGTCCATAATAATGATGATGACAACTACTAGTCTATTAGAGATAATTATTTTTAAAAAATATTAAAATACCTAAAAGTTAATTTGAATATTTTATAAATTAATCTTTTTATTTTTAAAAATAAAAAAAATAAATTATATATACAATTTATTCGAATAAGTTTTAATTTGTTCTCCGCCAACATTGAAATGATTTTTTTTTTTTTAATAATTTGAGGCCTCTTTTGTATTTCAGCTAAAGTACGAGCTTGACAAACCTTCTTGAATTTTCCAAAATGCAAGTACGACTCATCTTCTATCTGATGTTCTACCTAATGCACCTATGCTAGATATTTATAAATATTATTTCGATATATTTTTAGTGTATTAAAAAATTTATATTTCATTTCGTGTATAAGAGATATTAAACAACAAACAATTTTATTCTAGTGATTATACAAACTCATAATATCATAAATTTATAATCAAAATAATCATTCATTCATCCAAAATAAAAGCCAAATGAGCATAAATATGTAGTACAAAAACAAACAGAACAGATTGAGTTCAGCCTTTTCTCTCTTTTGTAGGATGGCTCCTTTCAGTGGAATAGAGATGGCTGCTTGGGTAAACCCCCTAAAAGCTTCTTCCCGTGAGCATTGAGATGTGATATATGCAGACATTTAATTATGGTTGAATGATACCTTCCCAATCCCATTATGTGTTATGTCTTAATATAAATCCTTATCATTCATGAACACAAGTCACCTACATCACAACTATAAAGTTGCATTGTTCATTGTTATAAAGCGGTATCCTTTGTTAACATAAAGTTGCATCTCTCATTAATATTAAGAGTGCACATGCATTAGGCATGGATCATAACATTGCTTGTGCCTGAATTGTCGCCTCCAAACTTGGGAATACAATCTTTCTTGCTTTATCAACTTTGACTCTAGACTTGTATTACAACTTTGCTTATGCTACATACCTACTTGTATTACACTCGTCGCCTCCAAATCCATTTCATAAACTTGTGTCATGAACATCACCTAGAGATTCATGTTGCAACCTTAATTACGATTCAAGCATCATCTACACGCCAGTGATGCAATCTTGCTCGTCCTATGATTGCTCCTTTAAGGCTTATATCATTGTCTCGTTCTCCATTCTATAATTGATCATAATGGTCATCCTACTTTTTCGCAGTATCATCTCTTAAAGCAACATTTGACCTAAAATCTCACCAATAATGCATATGATTGCTCATTTGCCAAATACACATTCACATCACTTCATTAGTATATGTGACCAATAGTTAATAAAAATATTAAGCAATTAAGATAACCCCTCTTTGAATGAAGCAATGTCAAAAACACCTAATTGGAGGCTTTAAAATTCAATTTGGAAACTTTGTTGCAATGAACCAACATATATTATATGAGTTATTATTTATCTCACACAAGGTTGAACCTCATTATTTATCCTTGTTAGTTTTACTTCATTAGAGATCAAACATCCTAGAAATGCTATGTTACGAGCAAGCTTAACTAGAGAGTTCTCATTAAAACTTCACTCATTACACCAAAAGATGCTTTCAAATAGTTGGTTTAATCTCTTACTTATATTGCCCAATAATATTTTATCATATTTTTATGGGATTACACTCTTTAACTTAAGGTGTCATAGGTCCACCAGTTCATGCTTGATTTTCCCTTAAATCATATATCATAACATAGGAGGTATTGTTATGATAGTAATTACAATGACCTGACCCATACATTTAGGTACTATAAACTTTGGCCCAACTTGTCTTGTATTAGACTAAGCCTCACAATTTTATTGGACAACTTAACTTCTTAATAAATGCTTATATTATCAATTAATCATTAAAATAACAATACTATGATATTTTTAAAAATGTATAATATTCATCCTTCTTCGCTTGTATAAACTAGAGTCTTTATAGAAGTTACAAGCATATCACTACCAGAAAATCACTAATAGACCAAATGTTCGGCGGCTTTCCGGCGGCCATTATCCGGCGGCTTTTAAGACTTTTCCGGCGGTTTTCCCACGGAATTTTCCGGCGGCTTTAAAAAAATATAATAAATTTTAAACTTCAATGATTTAACAAATAATTATTAAAAGTTATATTAACTATTATTTATTCATTTTAAAATATTAGGTAGTTAATTTTTATTTTATATTAAATATTAGTTTTTATTTTAAATTAATTAGTTCTTTTTTTAATAATTAAAAATTTATTTATTTACAGTAATATAGTTTAAATAAAAAATATTGACATTATAAACACTTTGAGACAATAGCAATTCGGTCGGTAGCCCAAGTTTCTTCCCAACTAACCCCAGTTCGATCCTCAAGGCATGCAGGCGCCGGCGCACACTGTGCGGGAGCGCGGGGGCGGGATTGTCGCCGGCGTAGCGCGAAAGCGGGAGCGGGGGGCGAATCGCCGGCATCCCGCGGGGGCGAAGCGGACACCGGCAGTGCGGGAACGGTCGCCGGCACGCGGGAGCGTGGGGGCTCGTCGCCGGCATTGTGGGGTTGCGGTCACTGTGATTTTTTTATATTATTATTTTTTTAATTTTACTGGCGGTTTATGACGGCTGGAAAGCCGCAGGTAAAAACCGCCGGAATTTATTTTCCTACGCTTTTTTCACCGGTGGTAAATTAACCGTCGGAAAACTAAAACAAAAGGTTCAATTTCCGCCGTAAAAGGCCGCCAGAAATGGGTGATTTTCCTGTGTATAGACCAAATTCAAGACTATTTTATAAATATTCTTCAATGAAACCTATTATTTCAATTCTTCTAATGTAACATGCAAAATTAAGATTTTGCAATTTCAGAAACTTATTACATATATGATGTAAGTAACAATAGATTTATTAAAAATATTCATTCTATGCAAAATTGAGAGATCGTGTAAGACCTCGTTCCTTTGCTGTAGCTGCTGGAAAAGTTTTTCCTCCCAAAGGCCAGGACGATGTTGAATCGTCCAGGCCGATCAGTGTATGAAAACAGCTGATTCTGGAGTGTTCTGGAATGATTTCTGGACAGGATCTCCAGGACGATTTGAGATTCCGGGAGGCACTGTTCACAATACCGTCCTGATCTCGCCCTGGGAATGGTCAGGACTCAGAAATTGGTCTGATCGTCCCGGGACGTCGGACGATGGCCAGGCCGATCTGAGTATGATATAAGGAAATGAGCTCGTTTTGAGGAGGAGAAAAATCATTTTATAAAACAGATATTTTGAGGAGAGAGAAGGAGCAAAAGCAAAGGAAGAAGTCCGATTTCGACCCGCGGAGCGATTTTCGTCGTTCGTTGCTGTTGGATATTGTGTTTGTCTCGTGGTAAGGACTCCGACTACTTCTGTTTTCGAAATATTGTGTTTTGACCGAGTTGTGATCTATTTTGTGTTTTCGTAGTCGACTTTTCGAATGATTTTGATTTGACAACTTTCACCGCACAACTCTTATAGATATGATTATTGTACACGATTTGACTGTATTCTACAAGATTTTACCGGTCGGAATTGATTCTAAGCGATTTTAATTGAATAGGAAATTATCAGGACTTGATTTGATTTGGATTCTTAGATTGATAGTCTTGCTTTGCCGTGGTTATTCTGTTGTATTTGGTGAAATTCAGAATTATGTCTTTTTGCAGGATTTTTGTGTAAATTCGAAGACTCCGTTATCTGCCCGATTTTCGTGCGATTTCTGATTTTCCCGGATGATAGATTGAATTGATTGCCTAACATTGATATGATCGTTCTCGATTTCTTTAATAACTATCATTGATTGATTGATTGATTGCTGAAAGACAAGTGGAAACCTAGTTGAACGTTGGTTAAAAATCATATTGAACGAACTACAACAGACATTGATATAGATTGACCATACAACAGCATTATTGAACGAACTACAACAGCACTATTGATGTTGACCACTACAACAGCACTCTTTATACAACAGCATCATGACTAGTGTTTGGGCTTGTCGAAAGACCATATCAATTAATGCATTAATGATTGAGATTTATCGATTTATTGATATTGATTGGATTTATCGATTCTAAAAGAAAAATATGAACATTGATACTACTGAACATTGATATGGACATCGATCAATAACATTGATTTAGGTCATTGATATATAGATTTTATAGATTCACTGTTACTGCTGTTCTACTCCGTATTGACTGTTTTATAGATTCATTGTCTCGTATCGCTTTTCTCGATTGACTTCATTGATTAGATCGTACAGATTTGACCGTATCGTTAACGAATATTGATTGATTGAATTGATTTATCGATCTGCCTGCCGCTGCAGTCTATTGATTTCTACCTCAAACACAATTAAATTAACCTGCATATTATTTTCAGTTTGGGTCATCCAAGTCTTATATGTGGTTAATGATTTCTTCTTTTAGGAGGGATTTTGTAGCATGGGCTAGTGTAGTATTTTCATCCTCTGCTGTAGTTTCTTTCTGTAATGTATTGTATGCCAAGAGGAAACCGATAGAAGAGATAGAAAAAAATTAGAATAGGGTTGTTTTGGGGTTGTTAGCGCACCATTAAAGGCTGAAGATGATATTTTAGGCTTCACTTTAGAGAGGACTAAAACAAATGGACATCTACTTCAAGCCTTGATTATGGGGTAAAAACAAATATCATCCTTCATTGACATCTACAAGAATACTACCATTCAAATTTAGGTTTTAAAACTCTACCAAACACAATTATTTGTTAAATTTGGGCCATCCAAGTCTTACTTCTTTTAGGAGGGATTTTGTTGGTCATCCTCAATTGCATGCCAAGTTTGGGTTGTTTAGCACCCTTATTTTAGGAGAGGGCAAGCCTTGATCATCCTTTAACCTCTAGAGAATAACTAATCATATCATACTTAGCATAATCTTCGTGTACTAGCTCAATCGCTTCCTTCAAGTAATATCAACTTCACCTTGAAGGATGGTTTAATTCACCCATTTTAAGTATCCTCCACAGCCTTCTAACATCGCCTTGCCCACTTCCTCCTAGTTATGCCACTTTCATTTATAACAAGAAGGATAACCAACATGACAATCCTCTGTCATCACCATGATCACATTGTGTTGTGTTACTTGTTCCCACTAGGTCATGCTACCTTCATATCTAAAAAAAAAACTAACTTGATCACTTACATTTACTTATTGACTTTCTTATTTTACGATCACTAAAAATATTAAAAATAATATACAATCACTTTGTACATACAAACCATATCTAAATTGACATTGATGGACCAAGTCGATGCAATGGTGACGATATGATCAATTGGAACAACATAAATACATATATAAAGGCAACTTAAAAAATAGATACTCATGAGTTAGCACCATTCAATTCATGCCCAAGTCAAAATTTACTCAAGAGTTATAAATATAAGAAATTTGGCTCATGATAATTCCAGACTTAATTTAATATTTATTTAGGACAATTAAGTAATTAAAAATTTAAACCATTTCTATAAGAATTCTTGGAAGCTTTCTCCCTCTGGAATTATTTCGGCTGTTGATTTCCTGAAAAAGAGAGCAATTGAAGGGTGCTCTTCACTTCTTCAATAAAGGATTAACATTTATCATTATGTAATACTATAATGTTAGATTTGATCAAACATATAATAAAAATCATCATTATAACAAAATGATAGAAATGACTCACTGACTTAAGAAGACATGTTCATGAAGTCTCAAATTTTGTGAATAAAGAAGTTCAACAAAATTCATAATGTCTAATGGATTCCCTTTTTCAATCGAATCTTCCTATGAGAAACTAGTAATATAATATCAACCTTACAATATTGTTAATGGAGCTTACATTGATAAGTCCAAAGTAATAAGTGGGGCAATCAACTTATGAGGTCCTACAAAATGAATCCAAATTGACATGATTATCAATAAATTCCACGCAGATCTCAAAGCAATGGGTCGGCTCCGCCACATGGTAGATTTGAACATTTATGACCTGTTAGGATCTTGATGGAGGAAGAAAAACTCTTCTTGGGCTTTTCAAAGAGAGGGAGAGAGAGAAAGAAAAAGTGAAACCAATTTTTTTTATTTTTGTCCTGACTGTATTACAGCCTATTTCATTAATTTATAGTTAAAATAGGCTATATCAATGACAATACAAGCTAAAGAAACCTAAAGAAAAGACTAAGAAAAACAACCTAAAATATGGACCAATTAACCAAAAATCTCCAACTTGGCCCAGATTTTACAAAACATTTGATTCAATTCAACCGTCTTCTAATTCTACTGTTACGACTAAACTGGCACCTGAATTGAGTCCAGCTCCTTGCAGTTTCAACAAATTAAGACAATTTTTCTTAAAGTGCCCTTCCTTTGTGGCAAAGGAAGCATTTCTTGTTGGACTTATTCCTCCTAAATTATGATCTTCCTCTTGCGATCAGAATGCCGCCAATATTATCTTCTTTCTTTTCAGGTTTTCTCTGAACATCCTTTGACAGTAAGGGAGATTTTACCTCTGTCATTGTCAATGTTTGCTTCCCATACAACATAGTGTCAACTATGTTCTCATATGTCTTCGGCAGAGAGTTGAGGAGTATGATTCCTTGATCTTCTTCATCTATTGTCACATCAACATTTTTTAGGTCAAGAATCAATTTATTAAAATCATCCAAATGCTTTATGAGTTCCTTTGTTTCTTCCATTTGGAGCGTGTATAATTGTTTCTTAAAAAATAGGCCATTAGCAAGAGATCTTTTCATATAAATTGATTCAAGCTTCCTCCATACCTCTAATGTCGAGCCTTCTTCAGCAATCTCCCTCAACACTTCGTCAACAAGAGAGAAAAAGATGATATTGTGCGCCTTCTGTTGCATTTCCCTAGCCCAGACCTTGTCAGTGACTGCAGCAAGATTTTCCTCTGAAATTGCATCGGCAAGACCTTGATGAACTAATAAAGCCTTTATCTTGATCTGTCATAGGCTGAAATCGTTCTAGCTCCCCCTTGAACTTCTTGATTTCAAACTTTTGCATCGACATGATCAAGAAACCAAAACTTGATATGTGCCCCAATAGCACCAATCTGCTCCTATTCACAAGATTTCATCGAAAATAACCAAAAAATTCTGCTCACTGGTTGTGTCTAACTAGAGAAACCCGAGCATATACACAGAATTGAGCCCTCTCTTTATGTGATATGCTTCAATTTCTTGATTGTGGAATTGCCACCCCCAAGTGTGGTCATGTGGCTTGACTCCACCTGTGGTGTCCAACCTCCTAGCAAACACACCACTGTGATTCTACCTGCTAGCCTTCCACCTTCACTACTTTATGCGAGGTCTGTGATGCCAAACCTCTCCTTCACACACTCCTAGACAACGACTCCACCTGCTTCATCCCGCGGACAACCTGTGAGCTCGAACCCATGCTACTCGCGTCCGTCTCGTTCGCCTTGCACGCCTGTCCACGCAAGCTCGCCCCGACAACCTTGCAAGCTTCGCAGCCTCCCTGTGAGGCCACGCCTTGTGCGATAGCTTGCTCAAGCCTACTCGCTGCGCATGCAGGCCGCACAATCATGGATGACCTACCTGGCTGTAGCTTGCTCCAATCGCTCGCTTAACCAACGACCCAACCCTTCTTGCGAGCCTTTTGTCCGCAGATCCAAACAACTAGCTTGATTTCATTTCTTGAGCTAGAAAACTTCCTCCACCTCCCAACTTTGATGCCATATGTTAGGATCCTGATGGAGGAAGAGAAACTCTTTTTTGGGCTTTTCAAATAGAGGGTGAGATAGAAAGAAAAAATGAAATTAAATTTTATAATTTTTTGGCCTGACTGTATTATAGCCTATTACAATTATTTATAGTCAAAATAGGCTATATCAATGGCAATACAAGCTAAATAAACCTAAATAAATGACTAAGAAAAACAACCTAAAATTTGGACCAATTAACTAACATGACCTTTACTTATTAATTAACCCCCTTCCTCATATTCAATATATACTACTACATTATTGTATATTTACGATAAATTTTGAGATCAATTACAAATTGTTAATAAACATTTTTCTAGATTGTCCAAATTTCATTTTACACAATCTCACCTCTCCCTAATTCTCTCTCTTTCACTCTCCTCTTTTTCTTTACAACCAATTTTCAGTTTCTTCAATGTTATTGTTTGATTGATTACCACCCATTCCTTCTACATATATATATTTCATGACTTCCCTCTTTGGTGCTTATTTGCTAGCTTGCCATGTAGCGCAAATTTGCTACCGACTCGCCCGGTCACCTAAGATCTCTCCTCCTCTTTATAGCGTGAGCACAACCCTTCTTGCAAGCCTTTTCAGTCCATTTGCATTTATCTTGCTTAATAGGGTGCAATTGGTGGGGAAAAGCTCCCAAAAACCATTTTCCTAGGGGGGTTTTGTTGACCTTGAAATAATCCTCAAGGGATATTGAAATCCTATATCAGAACTTCTGGAGCTAGTGGTCAAATAGTTTAAAAAATGACTACAAATATCCATTATATCAAATTGCATTTATGAAGTAGACTTGTATAACAAATATAGAAACAAAATGCGATAATTTAATAAGTATTATTCAATTCTTTTTAAGAGCCGAGTTTGAGCTCATTTATTTAGCTCAAATTTGGCTCATTAAAAAATTTATAAGCGTGAGCTTATTTGAAAAGGTCGAGCTTGACTTGAGAAATTATTAAAAATATTTAAATATATTTTATTATATTATTTTGAAATTAATTTTAAAATATATTTTAATTAAAAACGAGCAACTCGACAAGCTTATGAGCTAAGTCAATCTCAAGTATAGGCTGAACTCATATCTTGATAAGCTCGCCTCATGAGTTCGTTAATGAGGTTAATTTGAGCCAACTTGACTCACTTACACCTTTATACAAAAGTATGAATCTAAAAGTATCAACTATTGAAGTGAGTGAGTTCGTGTAAAATAAAATCATTAATGTAACTCACTTCAATAAAGCTCAATTTTAAAATTCATCTTCAGCCACTTGGAGACACTAGCGTTGAGCTGTGAAATTCATCTTCAACTACCTTATCCATCATGTAGAGTCACAAATATCCGCAGATGAAGTCATAAACGTTCAGAAAAAGCATTTTAAGCAAATAAATGAAAAGCGTAAAAGTGCACTATGGATGGATAACTCATTTTCACAGAGAAAGAGATAAAGAAAGAATAACATGCCTCCTAGACCTCCGTTGACATGACACGAGCATTAACAAGAGGAGTATATAGCACTCAATGCATCTCTAGCCAATGTATTGATGGTCATTCGCGATCAAAAAATTATTAAATAACATAATTCTTTAAGACGAATACAGGAAATCATGATTAATACCGTCATTTTAAACGTAGTCGTGAGCACACCACTGACGCATGTAAGACGCTAAAAAATGAACTTGAGAGACTTATCTAACAAGGCTACATTCGATAGTTTATTCAAAATTCACCAGCTCAAGAGGAGGCAAGTCCCATTGGGAACCAAATCAATAATAACAAAGATAACTATTGAATAATCATCAAATGATTTGTGAAATTAAAACCATTGCGGGGGGGGGCTTATTGCCTAATCAAGTCTTATTGATTGTAGATGAAAAGCTAACACCAAAGAAGTCCCGTATCGATCATTTTATTATTTTTTATGATTCTAATTTAAGTGAAGTAAAAGCTCTCATCAAGATCCACTCATAATTAATGCGGGGATAGGTAACCCGTATTATAGCGTCAAAAGAATTTTGGTGGACAATGAGAGCTCCATGGATGTCTTATTTTATCTATACTTTTCTCAATATGTGTCTCACTAGTGAAAACCTTCAACCCGTTGCAGGACAACTATTTTGATAATTAACCCGTACGAGTAGAAGGAAAATTTAGTCTCCTATTTGTACTCAGAGAATTTTCACAACAAGCTACTTAGACAATCCAATTTATTGTGTTGAAATTAGAATCAGGTCATAATGTTATCTTTAGAAGACCCCTCCAATCAATCTTTGGAACTGTCATCTCCATTCCACATCTCAAACTAAAATTTTTAACCCATAATGTGATCAGTATGGTGCGAGGAGACCAACAAGTGGCGCAATCCTGTTATCTTAAGCAGGTTCAACCACGCCCATCAATTACCCTGAGCATGGATGGTTTTGATCTTTAAAACGAAGATACCCCTTAGATGGCTTCTCTCGTGGAAGAACTCACTTCTATATCCATATCAGAAGAACACCCTTAAATGATTATGCAATTTGGGTATTTTTGTTAATAATACTACTCGTCTTGTGTCATCATGTATCTCATCTATGTTAAATATGGTGTAGCTCGAATATCCCATGTATTTAGTTCATAAGTATTATCAATAGTTGTTGATAGTACTGTTTATCTTATATCATGTATTTTCTCATAATTTATTGTGTAGTCTTCGTATTTATCCCTTATGTGTTGAGCATAGTGTAACTCTAAAATTCTTAAATCATACTAAGGAATTATTGTATTGTCTTACATAATACAATAATATGTTTTTCATTCTATTATAATATTATCTCCTTATTTAAAGAGGATCAAAAATGACAATTAACAATGAATCTAATATCTTTATCCATGATTTGATAAATATACAATCTGTATTGTGTCTCAATCACTAGATGATCAATCCTAGGGAGATTCGATCCAAAATCTTTCATATATGTTAACGTCATCAAGTAACGCTAGGACATACAACCTTATATAGGCCAAACATCTTTAAAGGATGTCAATCAAATCATAAAATCCTTGATTTGAGAAATATATAATCTTTATTGTGTATCAATCATTGGAAGATTAATCTCAGGGGGTTTGATCTGACGTCTTTCATATATGTTAACGTCATCCAACAATACTATGACATACAATTTCGAATATGTCAAACATAATAGGAGAATATATTATATCTCAATCACTAGAAGATCATTTATAGAGGGATTTGATCTAACCTATTCCATATAGGTTAACTTCATCAAATAAAAATTTTGACTAACAACCTCTGATATGTCAAATATCCTGGGAGAATATTTCTCACATTTGCTCAAGTCAAAGTGAGCCCACTAAAATATTTCTCATCATAATAATTTAAATTTTATATGTATAAAAGGAAGAAAAGAAAAGAACATCAACAACTTTTTGATATATAACCAAACATATCATATACAACATATGAAAACACCAGCATCAAATAAAAGTAATAATCACTGAAACATATAAAGTGATATAACCAACAACAGAGAATCACTGTATAATCTAAACATCATCATCCTCATCGAGGGAAAAGGTTTAAGGTAACTCACTTTCTATCTCATCATCATCATCTGAATCTGAAGAAGAATCACGAGAAGCTTGACTAGGTGTCAACCCCTCAACTTCAACTCCAGTCTTGCGCTGTACTAGACGGACACCTTTCAGAAAACCTCTGATAAAGCCTTCCTCCATACTCTCCAGCTCCAAAGCCTTGACCTCTACATCATATATGTGATCACGAGCTTTTTGAACCTCATCCTGGACAATCATCTTAAAGGCAATAGACTTCTTAAATTCTTCTATGACTCTTGAAGGTGACTGTTCTGATTTGAACTTAGCTTCCTTCTCAGAGAACAAGCTCTGGAGCCTCTCATTTTCATTTTCAATGGCTGCTATCTTCTCCTCAAGAATCTGCTGATCTTTCACATACTGATTGATCATTGTTTGTGTATCCACCAACTTAATATGAAGGCGATTCATTTGTTGATTATGTAAAGAAGCTGAAGCTTTCATCATAGCCAATTCTGCTCTGCATTCTATTAGTTGCTCCTTCATTAATTTCATCTCATTGATTTTGTCATCATACATCTTCTTGTACTCTTCCTGAAGATATTGAATCTTCACAAACTCATTGTTCCAGTCATCCAAGACCTTAGTTAATTCAATTTCAACATTCATATATTGCAGCTTCTGAAATAATAAGAAAAAAATTGTAAGGAATATATTCTTATAAAAGTGTGAAAAGAAAAGCAAAAAAGAAAATGAAAACTCACCAATTCTTCAATTCGTCGACTTCCAACATATTGATGTTTCAAAACATCATCTAGAATGTGTGACTTTGATGGAGAAACATGATGACCTTTGCCAGTAACTGTCAACATCTTTTTCGCTCTTTTCTTCTTGGATGCTTGTGTATCACTCTCATTCCCCGATCCTGCATCTTCAGATTCAGTCGCCTCCCTTCCGGCTATTTCTTTCACAAATCCACAATCGCAAAAAGGGCACTTAAGCTCAGGTTCCAAGACTGGGTTCACTCTTTGCCGACACATGTAGCACATGTGGCTAGTAGTCATAGTAGCATCAGCCATCGCCCAATCTCAACTTTAGCCTCTCGTTCAACTGCAGTAACGAAGTTATGAGAAGAACCTAACATATAAGAGCATAACAAAGGAACGGAAGACCTAAAAATCCATTTAAAATAGAAGGAAGCAAGGCATACAAAAAATAGATCTAATCAAAATCCAGGTCACGACTGAAAAAAATTCTCATAAAGGGCGCATCTCCAAAGCAAGAAACCGAGTCTAAAAAAGCACTTCCTAAAAGGAAGAAGCCCAAGAGAGAGTATTATCTAAAGAGATTCGAAACAACCCTAAGCGAGAAGCGAAGAAGACATCCCTCCCATATGGAAAACCAAAATTCGATCAAAATGATTGAAATTACAACGCCATGACCTCGAAGGTCGGAAAAAGCTTCATAAAAGGCCAAAAAATCCTAGCCCCTTACGAAAACCTAGAGAAATCTCTAATAAAAATGGCAGATTGAGAACAGAAATGTACAAGCAATCAAAACCGAGAGGACGGAGATGCGATTCCCTCGTAAAACAATCTCGTGGATAAAAGCCTGAACGAGTCGGTTCTTCGAAAGGCAGAAGTAGGCGAATGGAAATTGCCAGAAAATAAATAGCTCGACAAAACGTTTTTAGGGTTTAGGAAATAAATAGCTGGACTAAACGTTTTTATTCAATTTGACGCTTCAATACGTTTTTATTTCTAAATCATAATTGCTCAAATGTGAAATATCTTTCTTTCACCGTTTGCCCTTTTTTTATTATAGTTATAGTTATTTCTGATAACATAACCATTATAAACTAAGGCTTCGTTTGGGACGGTTTTTTTATTGTTTTCTAAAATGGAGTTTTAGTACAAAAATAAAAAAATTTGTACTAAAACTCCGTTTTAGAAAGCAATAAAAAAGCCGTCCCAAACGAAGCCTAAGAAGGGCACTTTATGACCGCACTTTTTTATTTTTATTTTATTTTATTTCTATTTTGATAGTCACAAAAATAAATTTGATATCTTAAAAATATCCTATTTTGTTTATTTATGAGTTGTTTTGGGGATCGCTAGAATGATAAAGTCAGGCAACGTTGCTATTTGGGGTGTCAATACTGATCTAATCAGCCAACCTGCTTGAATTTGACCTTAAAAACTCGAGTTATTATTGAAATGTTTAATAAATGGGTCAGAATTCAGGTTGACACGCGAACATATTTTGTTTCCAAAAATGATCTGTTTAACATATTTGTTCCTTAATTTTTTTATATGTGGTTATACATTTATTATTTTTTTTATCAAATATCATAACTTTTATAGTTAATAAGTTATTAAAAAAAATTTAACTGAAATGGATTAACGATTGAACTCGGGTTATTCAGGTTGCTAGTGGGTTCGACCAGGTTGTTATTTTTTACTCATTTATTAAACGGGATGGATTTAAGTTGACTAGATTCTAGTCACCGGTCGGACCAAAACTCGACCCGTCAACCAATTTTGACACCCGTGGGAGGGAATAATGACAGTGAGTGGCTCATAATAATGATGATGGCAACTATTAGAGATAATTATTTTTAAAAATTATTAAAATACCTAAAAGTTAATTTGAATATTTTAAAAAATTTATTTATTTTAAAAAATTTATTTATTTTAAAAAATAAAAAATAAATTATATATAGTCCTAATAGTTCGAATTAGTTCTCTGCCAACATCCAAAATAAAAGCCAAATGAGCATAAGTATGTAGTACAAAAGTGAACAGGATGGGCTGGGTTCAGCCCTTTTCTCTCTTTTGTAGGATAGCTCCTTTCAGTGGAATAGAGATGGCTGCTTGGATAAACCCTCTAAAAGGTTCTTGTCGTGAGCATTGAGATGAGATATCTACAGACCTTTAATTATGGTTGAATGATACATTCCCAATCCCATTAGGTGTTATGTGTTAATATAAACCCTTATCATTCAAGAACACAAGTCACCTACATCACTACTATAAAGTTGCATCTTTCATTATCATAAAATTGTATCCTTCGCTAAAATAAATTTACATCCCTCATTAATATTAAGAGCGCACACTCATTAGGCATGGATCATAACATTGCTTGCACCTGAATTATCGCCTCTAAACTTGCGCACACAATCTTTCTTGCTTTATTAACGTTGACTCTAGATTTGTATTACAATTTTGCTTATGCTACATACCTACTTGTATTACATTCATCGCCTCCAAATCCATTTCATAACCTTGTGTCATGAACATCACCTAGAGACTTGTGTTGCAAACCTCAATTACATTTCAAGCATCATCTACATGTATGTGGTGCAATCTTGCTTTTCTTATGATTGCTCCTTCAAGGCTTATATCATAGTCTCGTTCTCCATTCTATAACTGATCATAATGGTCGTCCTATTTTTTGTAGTATCATTTCTTAAACCAACATTTCACCTAAAATCTTACCAATAACGCATATGATCGCTCATTTGCCGAATACACATTCACATCACTTCATTAGTATATGTCATCAATAGCTAATAAAAATATGAAGCAATTAAGTTAACTCCTCTTAGAATTAAGCAATGTAAAAAAACACCTAATCGGAGGCTCTCAAATTCAATTTGGAAACTTTGTTGCAATCAACCAACATATATTATATGAGTTAAACTCTTTTCCATCTGCTCGTGGCGAAACCCTCGCGCCGTCTGCTAGGGTTTGCGAGGGCGTTTTGTCTCCGGGGTGTCCCCGCCCCTCGGGGGGCTTTCTAACCGGTGAACGTCTGGCTTCAGGGAAGTCCTTTTTTCCCTGCTCTCGGATTTCTGTTTTGGTGTAGTTTTTCGATTTTTTTTTTCTCTGTTTTCGCCGGTGGTTCTGGCACGGTTTCTTCAAAGCTCAAAGACCCTGGTTTTTTTTTTTTGGGTTTCTCACTCTCGCTCTTTTCGTGAGGCGCTTGCTGGTTCCAAACCAGTTTTTTCGGATCTTCGGAAGTCTACGTTTCGTGGCTTACCATCTCTTTGGATTTCTGATCTGGAAATCACTGAACTTGCTATTCCTTTTCAATTCTCTTTAGTAGGCTTCTTTCCTTCTAAGAGACCTCCTCTTGAGTCTATTCGCAATTTTTTTTTCAATCTAAAGCTAAATGGTGAAGTTTCTGTGACTATGCTAGACCATTATCATCAAATTATCCAACGACCTGGATTATTGCAGGGTTTTTTTGTCACCGATCTTACCTTGTTTTCAATTGCTTCATGAAATTAACAAAATGGTCGCCTACTCTGGATATCGGCATTGAGTCTCCGATAATCCCAATCTGGATTTCGTTTCCTCGGCTTCGTCCCCATTTGTTCTCTCCACGTATACTTTTTGGGCTGGCGGAGATTTTTGGTAAACCGTTAAAAATCGACGAAGCTACCTCTGTGGGATCACGTCCATCAAATGCGCGGGTTTTAGTTGAAATTGATATCACAAAATCCTACCCTAAGCAAGTTTGGCTTGGTTCAGAAACCTTGGGTTATGTTGAAGATGTGATTTTAGATGATTTTCCTCATTTTTGTTATGTTTGTAAATGCATTAGGCATCCTTCGGGTAACTGTCGTTTGGGAGGGGGAGCTTCTGATGCCCCTTTTATTCCGCCTAATGTTGAGGTTTTAAATCTGGTTAATCCTGTTGTTGATTCGTCCGATCATGTGGGTGTGTTCGAAACTGTTCCTAATGTTTCCCCTAAGCCGCTGGTTGCTTCCCCTTCGTCGCTGGTTGTGGAGGAGGCTGATATTGCTGTTGTTGAGAGTGGTTCTGATTCGGAAAATTTAGTTAATGATGCTAGTGGTATTCTTAATAAGTCTGTAGTCATTTGCCCTGTGTTGGCTGTTATTGACGATCCGGTTGTTTGCGTTGAACCGGCTTCTGTGGTTGACGGTGCTGTGTCCGTCACTGAGGATTCGTGTAATCCTGCTGTTAATTTGGCAAGTAATGTTGAGTGTGTTCATGTGGAAAAAGTGAATGACAATTTGGTGAACTCTGATTCCCTTGTTAACGTCCCGGTTACTGTTGTTGAAACGCTTAATTTGGTTAATAACTTGGGTGATAGTGCGGGTTTGAATATTAGAAATCATGTTGACTGGTTGCATGGTTCGTCAGATTACGAATCTGAATCAGATTTTTCAGAAGGTGGTTTGGCTTCTTCGAATTTTTGTGAGGGTTCTGACCCTGGTAATAATTTCACACTGGTTCGTGCTAGACCTGTTTCAAATGTTGTATCTAGGGGTAGATTTCGTGGTAGAGGCAGCGTAGACGTTGATTTGTCCGTCTCTGTAGACTTGGCCCTTTTCTGTCTTCGGGATTGCTTTGCTTTACTAGTTTTCTGGGTGCTGTTGCGCTGGTTTTAGAGCAATGATGGGACTGGGGCTCGCGTCCTTGTCGCTCTCGCTAATGGCAACCTTTGGTGTGAATTCTTCAGATTGGATGGATATTGGACGTTGTTTCCGCCTTATTGGATGGTCCGTACGAGATTTCAGGGACGCTGAAAGTCTCAGCTACTCTACTGAGCTCACTATTTGGTTGTAATTTCCAATTTTCTCTTCTCTTTCTCATCAACCGATGTTGTAATCGTCGTTTCTTTTTTTAATATATATATATATATATATATATATATATATATATATATATATATATATATATATATATATATATATATATATATATATATATATATATATATATATATATGATTTATTATTTAGTTCACACAAGATTGAACCTCGTTATTTTTCCTTCTTAGAGATCATACAGCCTAGAAATGCTATGTTACGAGCAAGATTAACTAGAGAATTCTCATTAAAACTTCACTCACTACACCAAAAGATGTCTTGAAATAATTGTTTTAATCTCTTACTTATATTTCCCAATAATATTTTATCATATTTTAATGGGTTTACACTCTTCAGCTCAAGGTGTCATATGTCTACCAGTTCATGCTTGATTTTCCCTTAAATCATATATCATAACATAGGAGGTATTTCTATGATATTAATTATAATGACTTGACCCATACATGCAGGTAATATAAACTTTGGCCCAACTTGTCCTATAGTAGACTAAGCCTCACAATTTTATTGGAAAACTTAACTTCTTAAGAAATGCTTATATTATCAATTAAGCATTAAAATAACAATACTTAATGTAGTTAGATCGTTGGAAGAATCAGACATGTTTGAAGGATTTAATCTCAATTCACAGAAGAAGAAAAACACAAGCTTAAAAGCTTCAAGGAGAAATATATTTCATCAATAATGTCTCACTCCCTTACATTAGCTAGCTATTTATAGAGCAAAATAGAACTATCTAGAACATTAAAGTTATGCTAGTCCTTAAGCTTAATAATAGCTATGATGTTCTTACATAATTTGGATCGTCGGAAGAATCGGACATGCTTGAAGGATTTAACCCCAATCCAGAGAAGAAGAAAAACACAAGCTTAAAAGGTTCAAGGAGAAATATATTTCATCAATAATATCCCACTCCCTTACATTAGCTAGCTATTTATAGAGCAAAATAGAACTATCTAGAACATTAAAGGTATGATAGTCTTTAAGCTTAATAATAGCTATGATGTTCCTATATCATTCTCGCCCCTTATGTCAAAAAGCTAGACTCCGTGGACGCGCATTATTAGAAGGGAGGTAAGGGTAACAAACAGATTCCTGAATCGAAGAAGACATCCCTCCCATAGGGAAAACCAAAATTTGATCAAAATGAATGAAATTACAACACCATGACCTCGAAGGTCGGAAAAGCTTCGTAAAAGGCAAAAAAATCCTAACCCCTTGCGAAACCCTAGAGAAATCTCCAATAAAAATGGCAGATTGAGAACAGAACTGTACAAGCATTCAAAATTGAGAGGGCGGAGAAGCGATTACCTCGTAAAGCAATCTGGTGGATAGCAGCCTGACCGAGTCGGTTCTTCGAAACGCAGAAGTAGGCGAGAGGAAATTGCCAATAAATAAATAGCTGGACTAAACGTTTTTATTCAATTTGACGCTTCAATAGGCTTTTATTTCTTTCTGATGGTAATTGCTCTAATGCCAAATATCTTTTACCACAGTTTGCCCTTTTTTATTATAGTTCTTCAGTAACATAACCATTATAAACTAAGGAGGGCAGATTAAGACCGTTTTGTTTTTTATTTTTTATTTATTTTATTTTTATTTTGACAGACACAAAAAATAAATTTGATATCTTAAAAATATTCTATTTTGTTTATTTATGAGGTTTTTTGGGGATTGGGGAGCCAATAATGATCCAATTCGTCAACTTGCTTGAATTTGATCCGAAAAAATCGATTTATGATTGATTGGTTTAATAAATAAGTCAGAATTCGGGTTGACATATGAACCTATTTTGTATCAAAAAAATATATGTTTAACATATTTGTTCCTTAATTTTTATATGTGGGTTAGGGTATATCTTTATTACTTTTTTTATCAAATATCATAAATTTTATAGTTAATAAGTTATTAAAAAAATTTAACTAAAATTGATTAACAAATTGAACTCTGGTTATTCAGGTTGCTAGTGGGCTCGAGCAGGAAGTTATTCTTGATCCATTTATTAAACTGGTTGGATTCGAGTTGACTGGATTCAAGTCGACCGATTCAAGTCGTCGGTCTAGTCAACTTTGAATTGAAACCAAATTCGACCCGTCAATCAATTTTGACACCCCTAGGAGGGGATAATGACCCTTAATTGGCGATAATAATGATGATGGCAACTATTAGAGAGAATTATTTTTGAAAATTATTAAAATACCAAAAAGTTAATTTGAAAAAAAAAAAAAACTAAGAAAAAAAAAAGAACAAATTTATACAAAACCAAAACCAATTGTTAAAATCACATTGAACCGTTTGAATCAATACCCATCATATTTAATTCTCCAGAAAGAAATCTTCATGCCAAAGATTAAGATTTCGTTTGAGATAACTTTTTATTGCTTATTAAAACATCTTTTTACTATAAAAATTAAAGCTTATACATTAAAAAACTATTTTAAAACCTAAATTAACATCCAACTATATTTTCTTAACAGATGACTTCTCTTAAAAAAAGTTTCTCATAAAGAAGAAACTCAACTGAACTGAATACATAAGCACTGATATGTCTCTAATGATTAGAGAAAATGACTATAATCAGTAATTAGGATACAGAAACCAGCTTCTTAATCAAGCTTTTAAGCATCTGGGAGATTAATTAGGAGATTAATCAAGGGCATTTTGGGCCTCCCCTCTGAGTCTTCCAATTGTTGTAGCAAGGGCAGACCTCCTTATGGGCATATGTGCCAGGAGGAACGCATCTGCATTTGAAGCAGCATTTCTGGCAGAAGAACATGCAGGGCTTCTTGTAAGCTGTCTTCGAGCATCTGTACTGGCATGCACCTGGGCACTCTATAGACCACATAAATTTATCAATGCGTGAATATTGTTTATTATTTCCATTTTTGTATTAGAATATATGAATTTTCTGTATAATATTTTTTTTTTGTCAAATTCACATTTAAATGAATACTGTATGTCAACAGTCATGCTATTTATGCAAGTTCTGTGGGAAAGTCAGGGTCTCAGTCATTATTAACTTTGCAATTATTTGGTCGCTTGAAATTTGAAAATAAGTTTTAGAATTATAATTTTATTTTCGCCAAGTTTAAAGGTTTTCGTTTGAGTGGATCTAAAACCAAAGACATGGAGTGTAATTTAAGTAGTGTTGAATCTAGTGGTGGAATTATGATATTGGTTGATCAAGTCATTAAAAAGAGTGCATGTTTTAGATAAATTGAATCTATTGTTCAAAGCATGCAATGGTCAAAATAGATGGGTATATTATTAGTAGAATCTAAGTTGGATGGGTGAAGTGGAGTAATATGTCGTGTCTGTTGTGTGATTAAAAAATACCCCACGAATTTAGGGAAAATTTTATAAGGTGGTGGTGAGACCAACAATACTTTATAGCCTAGGATGTTGACAATTAATAGAGAACTATAAAATTAAGTGTTGCATAGATGAAAATGCTTAAGTGGATGTGTGCATTCATACTTAGAGACGGAATGCGAACAAATATCTATTTTAAAAGGTTGGAGTAGCTATATAGAGATATTAGGTTAGAAAGAGTTACCTTAGATAGTTTGGTCACACAAAACGTCGGCTTTCCCTTGTTAGAAGAGTATATTTATTAGATTTAGCTTATGTTAAGAAATGTAGAAGTAAACCTTAAAAAACTTGATTAGATTTAAGTGAAAATTTGATTCTTAATAGGACACTATGAGAAAAAAAAAAGGATTCGTGTAGCTAATTAACCTCAAGTAGTGGAATAAAGACTTATTGTTTTAAGGATTTTGATTGTGAAAATAAAATTATTAAGTAGAGCATTAAAATAAGTAATATTTTTTTCAGCATCTTAGATGTTGATCTACTATTATTTTGAGTTCTGAAACTAAGTCTCTATCATTACAAATCAAAATAACAAAGGCCAAGGTTCAGAAAAAAAACTGTCCTCAACAATAGATGCATGAATAAATAGGCAGTAGCTACCAAAAATGATCAACAATAAGCTTTATCAGTTATCAATGGACGTTTTCTTTTTTCTAATTAATGAGAAGCAAATTTAGAACTCAAGCATTTAGTAGAGGGCTCATTTGGCTGTCCGTAAATAGAAGATATATTTAAAAAAAAAAAATAGATAGATAATTTTGTTTTCACTAATTTAAATATAAAAATGAAATTATTATTTTTATGATAGTTTTGAGAAGATTTATATAGTTGAAATCAATGATGATATTTAAGTAATTTTATTCAAATTTAACAAACTTCATAATGTTTTTCTAACTCCAAACAACCAAATGAGCCATAAATGTCTCTGAGAAAAAATGAATGAAGGTTCAACTGTATTTTAAGCCCAATGCAATTTGAGAAGAGTGGTCATAATGACTCAATATTTCTTGGTACATCTATATCTTTTTTGGATTAATTATTCTGTGTGGACATCGGACGAAGAGAACCGTCCGGTTTGTCTCTGTGAACAGTAAAAGTACAGTAAGCTGCAAAACCGGAGATAAAATCAGACGCTTTAATTGTTCACAGAGACAATATCAGACGGTTCTTCCCGTCCGGTGTCCGCTTAGAATAATCTCTCCCCTTCTTGAGAGAGATTTAGGGCTGATTTGATTTGGCTTCTTCTTTATATAAATTAAGTAGACAAATTGCAGTCAGAAAACAACCTTAAAGTATGGACAAACCTAAAGAAGGAACTGCTTTTCTCAGATTAAAAACTAGAAGAAAAGAAAAATGAAGACTATGGACAAACCTGCTGCGCTGAAGCCCGAATGTTTGTGCTTGTGCTGTATGTATAGTAGCAAGATATAAGTACAAGCAAGTTAGAACATCAACAAAGCTTTCAAACCGCACATAAATGAGAAATGGAGGAATTCTACTAACTTTCTCTAGTCATTACCTTATATACAACCAAATTTATGCTTAGCTCCCCATCAACCATCCGCTGATACAACACAGTCAGAAATTGTTAACACGTACAAAGCAATCAAAAATACTGAAATCTGGGGTAGGTGAGATCAGAAATTAAGAACCTCAGAAGCAGTTACAAGTGCTGAAAAGAAGGCAAAGAAGACCAAGATTAAGAAGAAGAAGAAGAAGAAACAGCTTGACCTTCCCATGCTTCTAGTGTTCTGGCTGTACTTCAACCCCTCACTGTGAAGCCCATTGAGACAGGAGGCAACGATATATATATATTTATATAATTAAGACTTGTGGGTAGAACTGTGCATGAACTCAGTCAAGTAAGCACCGGTAGAGTCAGAAAATTTTCACTGAAGATATAATTTAAAATTTATAAGTATTCCTTCAAATTTTTTATTTTTTTTTTAATTTATGCTTCAGTCAGCATTAACAGTTTTAAAAATAATTTCACTTAAACTTATTATTTTAAAAAGATAAAATATAAGATACTAAAAAACACAATTTATAATGCATAATTTTCGTAATTTGAAAGAATTAAATGATTGTTTTATTATTAATATAATCAAATATTTATTTTTCAGTATAAATAATTAAAAAATCATTTATATATATTCAACTCAAATTCTATTTGGTAGTCAATTTTTTATGATATTAACAATTTCAACTTATATGGCATGATCGAATTGTTATTAAATAAATTCTAAATTTTTTAATTAATCATGCATGATAAAAATTTGATTATATAAAAATCATATTTATAAGGGATTAAATAAAAGATTAAAGATAATTAACTATAATTTTATCTTAATAATAAAGTAATAATAATAATAATATTTTTTTCATGGGAGGGGGATGGGGGCCTGTGGTTTTAATTAATTATTATATATTATATGTTGATTATTTAAAATAAATTATCTTAATATAATTAAATTTAGAAATCAATTAAAATTAATAATTTGTTCAGTGTTGTATAAATTGTTTAGTGAAGTTTCAATATTAAAAAGCAAATTAAATCCACATATTTATTTATTTATTTGATATATTTATCATAACCTTACGTCTAATAATATAGAAAAGTATATATGATATTTAAATATAAATATTTTATTTTTAAAATATATAGGATATAAAAAAATATGAATATTTTTATCAAAATTTTAATTGATTAAACAACAAATGAGATTATCTATGAATATAAATGATATATATAAATATATATATATATATATATATATATATATATATATATATATATATATATATAAATATATATATATATATATATATATATATATATATATATATATATATATATATATATATATTCTTGAGATGTGATTCATATGTTTATTAGAAATGATATATTGAGTGGCACAATAAATTTTTCTGTTGTCGGAGCATTAATACTATGGTCCCCTTGACTTCACTATACTTAACATTATTGAAGACAAACTGTAGAAAGATGGCATTTAATTTTTATTTAAGGACCGTTTGATTTGCCGAATAATAATAATAATATAACTTTAAATTAAAAAGAATGTAGGAGATTTTTTTTTTAACTTGAAGTAAAATAAATATAAATATGTAATATAAAATAAAATAATAGTGTTAGCCGGTGTTCTTGATGGCTACAATGCAGGGGCGGAACCACTGCCACCTTAGGGGGGCAATTGCCCCCCCTCAAAAAAAAAAAAAATTTTTATAAGAGTAAAAAAAAAAAAAAATTATAGTAGAGTAAAAAAAATTTTTTTGCCCCTCCTTAATTTTTTTTTTGCCCCCCCTAAAAATCTCTTTTATCCTTTCTTGCCCTAAAATATCTATATATTTCTTCACATTTAGTTCTAATATTTTATTTCATGCTTTTCATGACTATTTAATTACATTTTTTTCTTTATTTTTTTGCTTAATTTTTTTTTAAAAACTTGTCGTAATATATAGATATATAATAACATTTTTTAATATTTAATTATTTTTGTGTTGTATTTTGCCCCCCCCTCAAAATTGAAGCTGGTTCCGCCCCTGCTACAATGGGCAGTGACAAGCCGCGATGGCCTGCGACCTCCATGACGATAGTTGGCTACCTTGGTGGCAACATGTCATGGTGGCAATGGCGGACTGTGGTCAATGCTTGCCAGAGGCTAGCGATAAAAGGACGCAGTCGAAGACAACAGCCAGTGATGGGCAAAAGGGTGGCGACAATGAAGTCATCTTATGATGAAAAAAGAATTCCGCATAATCGGATGAGTTTATAATGCATGAAAATAAATTAGCAAGTGAAAAAAGAATTCACTAATTTTATGTTACATTCCATTTCATTAAATTAAACATTCAAAATTTAAAATTGTCTGCGTTATTCTTACCATGCATTCATTTTTCTGCCAACCAAAGAACCCCTAAGAGATTAAAGTTTTGTTTGGGACGGCTTGCTTACTGTTTCTTAAAACAATTTTTTAGTACAAAAATTAAAAATCATATAATAGAAAACTATTTTAAGAATAAAAAAGAAAGCCGTCCCAAACGAAGAAGCCTAAGACCCATTCGACTGCTTGCCGATTTAAAATGTAAGATTACTTGGATTTCATTAATTTGCATTAATTGGGACTTAATATTATTATTATTTTTTATTAGTTTGGGTAATTGAGGGCATCGAACATGAATCACATGGGATGATATTTATTTTATAAACCAACGAGCCACCGCTCGATCCACAGTTAATATTAATTAAAACCACACAAATTGAATAAAAATTCATCACTTGCTAATATTGTTTTTGCTACTGTCAAGATGGGAATCAAATATACTATATATTAGAGTACTAAATGAGACCCTATCAGGTCACATGTGACATGTGCGCACTAATAAAATATGATTACAATACTACGACCTTCAGATTCTTGCTTGCTTGGGCAATATGATGGATAAAACAATAAAGAAATAAATAAAATTCAGCACAACAACTATTTTGCTTCATTTATTTCTCTCTCTCTACTATTTTTATTTCATTTTGCTAACTATGCCATGTGATTTCCGGCTGAAGTTGGCCCACCAAAATCAATGATTTGTCTGGATAGATTTACTTGTTAGTGAACCAAAATAATAATTGATATTTGAACTGTATATAAACGGTCCTACGATTTCAAAACTTAGAGCATATATGATTTATTGGTTTTAGTTTATGCTTTCGATTCCTTTTTAATCATATTTGCTCTAACGTTTGTTTGGAACAACTTTTTTTTCTGCATTATAAAACTGATGTAGACTAAGTAATATTTTAAAACTATCGTAAAAAGTAAATTCCTGGTACAATTTTTTTTGGAAGTAGTACAGAATAATAGACAAATACAAATTGTGATTGCGATATAAGAAAAATGGAATTTCTATTTGAACTGAGTATATGTGCTATACCTTTGAGTATGGAGACACTGGGGTCTGGAGCGCATGATGCTCGAAATGATGTTTGCGACATTGAAGCCTCCGTTTCACAATAATTTTGGATTCAACATACAACTAGCGTTGTGGGGTTGCGGCGCTGTAATTGTAAATTACATACTGATGAATACATGCTATTTAAATCAAATTCAAAGATCATCCATAATACTTATGAGGAAGATACTCATATTTCATATTGATAATGATGCAATTCATAAAAAAATATTTGGTACATTCTATTGTTAAAATGATACTTAAATTTTATCATGTCATTTGTAAATATATTTTACAGTCTTGACACCATATCACATCGCAACATTTATATGATAATTATATCTATGTAATAGATATGGGTTATACGGAACTACCTAATGATTATCTAGAATATAATTTCTCAATTTTACTTTTAACCATCATTTCTTTTGCAATAAATTGGATATGAGTCACCACCAATTATTATTTGAAATTAGAAGGATCTAGGATATTTATTCTTACAAAATCATTTCTTCATACAAGGGAGGTACATGCACCCCCTCCCCCGCTGCGAAAAAATAGAGTTTTTATAAGGCAATTACTATGATGTGTAGTATGCTTTCATGTAGATTCTTAGTTACAATTATGGATGGGAAATGTCTTTCTTAGCAATTAGCTTCCTTAGCTTGCCCTTAAACAAAAATGAACAAATAAACTAACTAATGAAAGAAACCAACTACTAAAAGAAAATATATAAACTAAAAATAAATTAATTATTGATGCAACGTTTATGTTAAAAATAAACACAAAGATCTCCATTTGATATATTGTGTATTAGTACATTAGACTTCAATTTACTCTTTTGCGTGTGTGGTCGAGCTTGCTCTTTCCCTCGACCTAGACGGTCTGATGAAGATAGCTCTGGCCTCTATGTTAGTCGACTTACTTTTTCTCAACCTAGAGATTTTATGATTTTTTTTTTTTTGCAATGAGATTTCAATGATCCCAAGTATGAAGGATAATATATATCCTCTTATTTTTAGACTACTGGATTAGCATTTGTATTACCAATTGCAATAGTAGGGATCAAAAGAGTATTTTCTACTATGAATATTATAAAAAATCGTTTACGAAATAGAATTAGAGATCAATGCTTGAATAATAAGTGCTTGCTTACATTGCGAAAGATGTTTTTGATTGTATTGATAATGAAGTAATCATTCAATTTTTTAGAATATGAAGAGTAGACGTTATAAATTGTAAGTTATTTCTGATGTAAAAAGTTGAAGAAAAATTTCAAAAAAAATTAATTTAGCCTCCTATAAATATATATTTTTTACTCCGCCACTGACTCTAAGCAAGAAATAATAAACTGTGACCTATCCCGTACTATATTCGTTGGAAGCTATTTAAAGGAAGGATGAGAAATACCATATTGCAATTGCGGGGGTAATTTATTCGTAAATAAACTTAATAGAAATATCTAAATAAAAATGAACTTAAAATTGAAATTCCTTTAGAACTTTTTTGATATGGAGCAAGACTTTGAAGTGATACATGTGAAGGAGAAAGAAAGCGATAAATTTTTAGCACCTTCTGTGAGAGCTCGTTTCTTTGATTTCCTTCTGGGATCGTTCGGGACGATGTTGAGATCGTCCAGAACGATCAGGAACAGCTGATTTCTGGGTGGATCGTCCGGGCCGATTCTGGATCGTCCTGGGACGATCAGTTCATGGCACAAGTCAGTGAGCAAGGGTTTTTATCGTCCAAGGAAAATTAATTATCGTCCTGAAATATCGTCCTGGACGATTGGATTTTGTTCACATCGTCCTGGACGATGTGGCGATCGACCGGGCCGATCAGGTCATGGTTATAAGGAAATCAGCTCGTTTTGAGGAGAGAGAAAATCATTTTTTATTTCCAAATATATGAGGAGAGAGAATGAGAAGGAAAGCAAAGGAAAAGCTAGTTTCAGAGACCGCGGAGCGCTTTTCGTCCGTCGCCGCTATTGAGTAAAGTGTTTATCTCGCGGTAAGGACTCTGAATCCTATTTCTGTTTTCAGAGATATTGAGTTTTGATCGTATTGTGACCTGTTTTGTGTTTTTGTGATCGAAAAACGGATCCGGTTTTGTATTGACACAACTTTCATCGCACAACTTTTAATATGTTATAGATACGAATATTCTACACGATTTGATTCTTTTCTGGAACGATTTTACCGGTTATTTTGGGATCTACGCGATTTTAATCAAATAGGAAAATATCAGGATGTTTATTGATATTGATTCAGTAGAATAATAGTCTTATATTATTGTCGTGAACATTCTATTGTAATTTGGTGAATTGTGATTTTGTAAGATTTTTGTGTAAATTTGATAGACTGCCGTTACGCTGCCGAATTTCGTACGATTTTCAATTTTTCCGAGATTGATGAATTGAATAGATATGCATATGAATGTTGATATGATTGCTCTGCATTGTTCTTATATTGACTATCGACTATTGAATTGACTATTGATACTGAAAGACAAGCCTGGTTGAACGTTGGTTGGAGATTGAATTGACCTGTACAGGATGGTGAGTCGACGGGCTTTCCTTTAAACTATTGACTATTGATATATTGATTGGGAGTCATAAGGAGTTTAATTGGCCGACGGGCAGCCGCCGGGCAGCCGACGGGCACAGAGTGATGACTCTTATTGAAACCAACGTATGGATATCTACAACAACAACATGGATTTCTACAACAAAAATTATTGATAGCCAGTGATTGTACTTGTTCAGTATTATTGTATTGCATGTGTACAGCCTTGACATATGGATTTACTGCTTTATTGATTTGAATGGATTTATGGATCTACTGTATCGTACGATTTTATCGATTTCATTGATTGATCGCTGAGCATTGATACTACTGAGCATAGATATTGATATGGATGGATATATATATTGTATTGATTTATGATTTCCTACCGATTGATTTGATTGATCAGATAATATTGTTTTGATTGATTCGATACGATTGATTTGATTGATTGACGGATTCTTCTGAGATTTGACGTACTGATTGATTGAGTTGATTTATCGGTTCTTCTATCGCTGCATCGACTATTGATTTCATCGACGATTGATTCCATCGACTACTGATTTGATTTCCGCTGCATAGACTCATTGACAATTGACTGTTATGGATTTGATTGACTGACATGCATATTGATAGCAGTACCGTGCTTTGATTTCAGTTGTAGGCTTTGGTGACCTGCTGGGTTATTTAAGCTCATTATATGTGCTTAACAATTTCAGGTCCGAGCAAGGCAACTAGAATGGAGTTTGATCAAGACTGTCGACGAATCCTTTCACTATGGATGCCTGGGACGTCACACCTTCAACTCCACAATTGATTATAGGAGAGAGATTGCATTGAGTTGAAACTTTTCAAGATCAACCTGATCTCTGGGAGAAAGATTGTGCAATAGAAGGCAGAATTATTTGAAAATGTCAAATTGCATCCTTTTTGAAACAAAATTCGAAGAAAGCATTCAAATCAAGAAAGAAAGACTCACCAAAACAAGCTTTTATTTCACACAATGGGATTGGCTAAATGAATCATTTTTCTCTCTTATTATTGTATCCTGTGGCTACGAAGATTACATACAAATTTTCAATTTGCACCAGAAAATCTCTATAAAATGTTTTTAATTTCCTTATTTAATTCATTTAATAAAATATTAATTAATAATACATTATGATAACTAATGGAATTATTATAGTTTAATTAATTTAAATAATTTTGATATAGGCCAAATAAATATTATGAAATATTAAAAAAATTATGTCATAATATTTTGATGCAAAAAAATTACAAGATGAAATTCAAGTATTTACATTTATAATGAGACTAATATAATTTAAAATTTAATATATTATTAATTTCAACACAAATTTTAAAAATTAAATATCATATATTTTATATTTAAATATTCTGAAATTAAAAATTTTCCATTATCAAAATGCTCAGTAGTTTTATTAGGCAAAACAATAGCAACATTCAGGTTATCGTCCCGGGTGAAATAACTATTTAAAACTGCAACTTCCATCCCCGAAAGCACCGGCGACCTCCTCTTCGATATCGTCCAAGAGACACTGAAATATTTCCTCAAATCCCCAGGCGACGAAACCCTCACAATGGAACCCTAGATCTCCATCAATCTCTGATTTATCTCCACTCCAATGGACCTCTCCTACCTCCAATCTAGGGCTTCCACCTCCACGTCCTCCTCTTTTCCACCCCACCGCACCCAGCTACACCCTCGCATGTACTTCTCATCCCCCTACCCCTCATCCTCAACCTATTCCCGCGCTTATCGCCTCCGCCTCGTTGCCGCCGGGCTCTTCGTCTTCCCCTTTCTCCTCTACCTATTCTTCGTCGCCCGTCGTGCCCACTTGTCCGCTCGGTACACAGCTCCCCGTCCTAAATGCTTCGGTGTCATCATTGATGCAGGGGCCTCCGCATCGCGCGTTCGCGTATTCGAGTTCCTCAATGAGGGTAGGATTCCGTTCGTGGCGTTTGATGGCAAGGGATCGGTCTCGATGTCGGTGAGGTCCGGGCTAAGGGAGTTTGCGGTGGGGCCGGAGCGAGCTAGGGTTTTGATTAGAGAGTTGCTTGAGTTTGCGAAGAGGCGGGTTCCTAGGGCGGCGTGGGGGGATACGAAGGTGAGGCTGATTGAGAACGGAGGATTGGAGGGGTTGGAGAAGGTGGTTAGAAGGGGCATCTTGGAATCTTGCTGTCAGGAGCTGGGCAAATTATTGGGTCAGGTGACCGAATGCAGAGATAGGTCCGGATATTAATAAAATATTATTTTAAAAATAGCGCAACTAAAGTGCAACTAAAGCGCAACTAAAGCGCAGGTAAAGCGCAACCAAAGCGCAAGTCAAAAAGCGCAACTAAAGCGCAACCAAAGCGCAACTAAAGCGCAACCAAAGCGCAACTAAAGCGCAAGTAAAAAGCGCAACTAAAGCGCAAGTTGACGCGGCAAATTTTTATTGGATGTCCGAACTTATTTTCCGCCTTCGGTCACCTGACCCAATAATTTGCCCAGGAGCTGAGGGAATCCGGCTTTTCTTTTAGGAATGACTGGGCATCTTCTATCACAGGTCTGTATAAATGTATTTCGTTTTCCGTTATTTGTTTACTTCGGTTAGTTATAATGTTTTGGAGGGTTGTTTAGAAGGTTTAGTATTATAAAAGTTTTATTTTTTATTTTTTCAGGCTTTACTTCTTTTCAATCAAATGTAGCTTTACGCCTTTGCCTATGCATGGGCTTTGGCTAAAGATAACTAATGGAAATTTATTAAGTTTTCTTAGTTAGTTGACGTTGAAAATATTGAAGCATTTAATCTGAAAACATATTAAGTGGGTGTTAATGAGTAACAACAGAGATAGATAGGAATGAGAGGGAAATAGAGTGATTGAGAGAGAATGTCTTATAATGGTCCTCTCTCAGTGTCTTCCTCTTGTTACACATGTACTGCTGTTTGGCACTTACCGACTATTTACTTTCATCTCTTCTTTATTCTCCAAACAGTTATTTTTCAAGTCTTTGACATCATCAAGCATTCTTAAATAAAGTTACAGCCATTTTTTCATGATTTGTGCTTACATGCATCTAGGCAACTGAACTTCACCATGCTTATAATAATGAAGTAATTATATTTACTCTCTAATCAGTATTAAACATTTGTCTTTACTGAAGATGCTTGTCTTAAATGTTACTATTTTCTCCCATTGCTAAATGTTGCATCATCATGGAAAGCCCTTTCTGAATTCACCCTTACTTTGACCTTACTGATGTTGCTTATGATTAAATTCTTTTATCATCTAACTTGCTTGTTATTTTACAATTAATATATTCTAATGATTTTATATAAAGTAAATCGGAAGCTTTTCAATTACCAGGCAAGCATCTAGGCTTGTCTGGGTGGAGTCATCCTTGTGTGATTCAAACTACATGTTTCCTGCCAGTTCATTTGGGTTAGCTGGAGGGTGAGTGTTGTGAGTGATTTGTCATTTATGGCTTCATCAAAGATTTATGAGAAAGTTGCAACATGCAGACATTTGAATGATGCACTTCTCAAGTTCAATCAGAATTATAAAAGATGCCTTTAGTAGGGATTTCCAGAAATTCCCCTTATGGAAGTAAACCAAATACTTGAATTCATATGTGGCTTGCATGCAACTATCATTTTTCATAAGCAACAATTGCTTATTTGACATTATAATGCTATATAGATTCTTTTGATAATATAATTTCAGAACATCCATCCACATTTAATTTGATTGAAAGGTTACTTAAATTCTGCACTTCTCCTATGCGTCAACTTATTAATGTTATGGATTGGTGGGTAACTTTGTGAATATCGTGATTGTAATTACTTTTTTTAACGCCCATTTTGCAGGTCAAGAAAAAGGCATTTATGCATGGGTTGCCGCTAACTATGCTCTTGGTACACTAGGAGCTAATCACAAAGATACCATGGGAGTAATTGAACTTGGTGACACTTCTACACAGGTTTTCTCGTCTGTTCTTTAAACCTTTTTTCTTTTCACGTAATTGCAACATTATTTTTGGGTGAAGGGCTTACATCATTTATTTGGTGAATGTCCTTAAAAGCAAGATAGAAAACTTAATTCTTTTACTTATTTCATGTATGCCAAACACAACATTGTAGATCCGTAATCATTTCTTGTTTTCGTAGATCCGTTATTTTATTTATTTTATATTAGAATAACCCATGATCTCCATATCACCATGGAGCTAAACTAACCAATTCACTTAGCATGGCTCTTGTTGAGCCCTTTTATGATTGGTATTGCCCCGTCCATGATGAAATTGTGGGAGCTTTTTTGCTATCTTGTTCACATTTCACTTGTTTAAAGGAACATAAATTTAAGTGTTGCAGGGATGAGGATGCTTAGGTGGATGAGTGACTTCACTCTTAGAGATAGAATGCGAAACGAGTATATACGTGAAAAGTTGGAGTAGCTCCAGTGGCACATAAGATTAAAGAGAGTTGCCTTAGATGGTTTGATCACATTTAATATTGGCTTTCCAATGACCAAATTAGGAGAGTAGATGTAGTAGATTTTGTCTATGTTTGTGTAGGTAAAGGTGAACCTAAAAACATATGGTTAAAAATATTAGAAATGACATTTTTTTATTAGATTTAAATGAGAATTTGACTCTTAACATAACACAATGGAGAAAAAAGATTCATGTAATGACACTCTCTAATCTTATTTTCTACTGGAACTACTCCAACCTTTTTACGTATATGCTTGTTTTGTATTTTGTCTCTAAGAGTAAAGCCACTCATCCACCTGAGCATCGTTATCTCTGTAACACTTAACTTAATATTATGCTTCTCTTTTAATGGCCAACAATATGCAACATCAAACATTGCAGGTATCATAACCATCTTATAGAATTTCCCCTTAAATTGAGGGGTACTTTTCTATCACAAAACAATCCCAATGGCCGATGCATTTCTCCACTTCGACCATCCAACTTGAATTATACTAATAATATCCCCCATCTATTTCACCATCTCTATGAACAATAGATATGAGATATCTAAAACGTGTACTCTTATAAATGACTTGATCGCCCAAACTCACAATCCCCCACTAGATCTATTACTACTAAAATTACACTCCACGTGTTCTATTTTAGTTCTACTCAAACGACAACCTTTAGACGCTAAGGTTGACCTCCATATTTAAAGTTTACTTTTAACTCTCTTTCTAGTATTTTCAACAAGAAGAATATCATCAACAAAAAGCATACACTAGGGTACATCTTCTTGCATGTGTATGGTAAGAACATCCATGACTAAATAAAAATATATGGGCTTAAGGCTGATGATCCTTGATATAATCCAACTGAAATAGGAAAATATTTAGTCAAACCACCTTGTATTTGAACACAAGTAACAACTCCTACATGCATATCCTTAATTACTTTGATATAAGCATTATTAACTCGTTTCTTTTGATCTTTTCTAGAACTCTCCATAGCACTTCTCTTAAAACTTTATCATATGCTTTCTCTAAATCAATAAATAGCATATGTAGATCCTTCTTATTTTATCTATACTTCTTCATCAACCTCTCAATAAATGTATGACTTTCATAGTTGACCTTGATATGAATCTAAATTGATTTTGAGAAACATTAGTATCACGTCGTAACTTATGCTCAATCAATCTCTCCTACAACTTTAAAGTATGATACATTAATTTAATACCTCTGTAATTCGTGCAATCTTGTGCATCACATTTTTTCTTAAAAATATGAATCAACACACTTATTCTCCACTCATATGACGTATCGCGAGTCTTCAAAATAACATTAAAAAATTTAGTAAGTCAAAAAATTTCTTCATATTCTAAGCATTTTCACACATCTATTGAAATATTATCAGGTCCAACAGCTTTTCCACACTTCATTTTCTTTAAAGCATCTTTAACTTTGGTTTTACTAAAACACTGATAAAAATAAAAATATTTATTTTTATTTAAGATGCTAAGATCACTAAGGTTTTTCGTATTCCCACAATCTGTATTGAAAAGCTTAGCAAAATATCTCATCCACCTTTTTGAATATCTTCGTCTATTAAAAACACTTTTTGATCTTCATCCTTAATGCACTTTGCTTGAATTAAATCCTGACTAATATCTCTTTGTTTGGTTACTTATACATATATCTTTCTCCATCTTTAATATATAATCTATTATATAAATCATTAAAAGCTAATTTTTTTATTGCATATTGCTTTCTTAGACTCCTAATGAGCTTTTTTATATCTTTCCCAATTTTTTTAGAGTTTTACATCTAAACCGATTTTTATGGAAAACTTCTTATTTTTTATATTTTCTTGCACATTTTGATTTCACAAACTATTTTTACTATTAGGAACTTTTCATTTTGATATTCCAAACATATCTTTTGCAATATTTTTTATATCACCAGCTATTTTTTCCTACATAATATTTGTTTTTTCATTCACAAAAAATATCTTAAGATCTAGAATCTTACTCTCAAAAATATTTTTGCTAGTATTTTTTAAATATTTCAATATAATCTTAGAACAATATTTTACTTTATTTTCATATTATACTCCATCTTAAAGTTTAAAAATAATAAGCGATGCTGGGTACATAAATTTTCATTCATAATAATTTTATAATCTTTGCAATCTAATCGATCTATTTTCCTTAATTAAAAAGATAATCAATATGAGTTTTATTATATTCACTCTTATAAGTGATGAGATTCGCATATTTTAGCAATAATAAGGTATTAATAATTACAAAATCATAAACTAGAGCAAAATCTAATATGGTCTTACCACTTTTATCAGTCTTCTTAAATCTATGGCTATCATGAATGCTTTAAAAATCATCTACATCTCTACTTAAAGGTCCATTTAAATATCCTCCAATAAAAATTCTTTCTTCAAGATGTATCTTTTATACTAGTTATTCTTCTAAAATTTTAATTTTTACCACATATCCAAATCTACTTGAGAAACATAAACACTTATAATATTAATAATTTTAGCATTAACTACAATCTTTACATCTATAGTTCTATCTTCAATTCTATTAATTTTTACAACGTTACCCTTCAAACTTTTATCTATAATCATATCTACACCATTTCTAGTATAATTCCCACCTGAATACTATAGTTTAAATCCTAAACTATCAACTCTTTAACATTCTCTTCAACCCATTTAATTTTTTGAATGCATAAAATATTTATCTTCCTATGAATTATAATATATATTAATTCATAAATAAAAGCATTATGTAAGATGTTTAATGTAGAAAATGTGCAAGGAACATGCAAAAAAGAACCAATAAAGTCTTAGAAGAAGAAGATATTTAGGCGGTGGGTTTTGAAACCCTTCGCCATGTAGTAGCAGGTGCAGGATGAGAAGGCAATAGAGTTGAGATGGCAAATCTTTTACGGAAGTAATCGGGCTAGTGTAGAAAGTGAAAGGTCTTGCTTTAGTGCTCATAATAATAATAAAAAAGAAATAAAAAAGGATGATAAAGCTGAAAGGGTTAAATTAATTTTGATTTGACACAACAGAATATATTGCTCAACATATATGCAATTAAAAAAAATGAATAAACAAACTAAAATTTGCATGATTTTAGCAAACCAGCGAAGGTAAATAATGTGCTCGTTTGAGGTGCTTAACACCTAGGCCTTATTTTCTTGTGTGATGTAGGGGTGTCAATAAATGACCTGAAGTAATTTGGGTTTAGTTCGATCTAACTATTATTTGGGTTGGGTGCGGGTCTAAAATTTTGACCATATTAATTTTTGATTTGGGTTGACGTGAAAAATTGACTTGACTATCATTGGAGTTTGGGTTAAATGGGTCAGGTTTGGGTTAAACGGACCATGTTCGAATTGGCGGATTGTATTTGGGTTAATCTGAAAAATTGCGCAAATTGCACAATCTATATATTAAATGGTTCAAATGGGTCGAGTTAGTATTAGGCATGTTTGGGTTAGTTGATTTGAATCAGACAATAAATGGGTTGGATTCAGGCCAAGCATATTCGGATTGGGACAAATTTGGTTAGGGCTGAAACCTGATCCGCCAATCTGAATTGACACTTCTAGTGTGGTGCTATCACATAAAGTGGAATGAATTTGGGGAAATTGCTGATAGCTTGTTTTCTAAACCGCTGTGATAAATGAACTTGTTTGGTAAAACAACTATAAATTAACAATAATTGTGTAAATGAAAAAAAAAACACATGATTGGTTATTAACAAATAATGTCAATTCTCAATTGTAATTATCTAAAATGTATTATAAATAAATAATTAAAAATTACATATTTATGAATAAAATTAAAATTAGAATACTAATTAAAAATTTATAATGATTTATAATAACCACCTTTTTTAATGAAGAAATAAATTTCATAACATTCACCCATTAAAAGCACCTAATATAATAATTAAAAATAAATTACAGAAAAATGAATATCAAAATAGATTAAGGGTACATCTATCCTAAAAAATTTTAATGTAGTTTTGAATAGCACTTCATTTTAGAAAGCATACCTGCGTAGGTTTTTCATAACCCTTATTTTTTTCGCTTTTGCATGGCTGAAAATTATAATTGATTTAACTTTAACCGAACTTTCACCAAACCTCTAACAATTAATTCTGTTGCCTTGAAACACAATCAATTAACAAAACTCATTGTGAAGTGGGCCTTAGGTCATGGTGCGAAATAGTATTCTTGTTGGAATGTTTTGTTTGGCAATATGCTATGTGCAAATTACTATGGTGGTGCCTTGGCTTTTCTAACTTTTTGGGTTGCTGAAGTGAAACTGTTCCATAAGCACATGTAGAATATGTGATATTAGAACCAGCTATTTTTTTCATGGTTAATATATTACCAATAGACTCATACAATTAGTATTTGTGATATTAGAACCTGAGGTTAGGTTCGATTCATGGTTCCTTAAGCTGTTGTCAAATAAGAACCTTATCTAAAAGAGTAGTGCTTTCTCTAATTCAATAAAGAATACTAGAAACTTTTAGTTCTGTGTGATATCTGATTGTGTTGATCAATCTAGTTCTACTATTGCCTTATATCTCAATTCAGTTTGTTGAGAGGTCCCCCCCTTGCTTGGTTCGGGTGTCTTGCACACGAAAATTTTTCCCGTACAATGGCCTGACACTGTGTACACAAGTATCCCATCGTTGTGTACCCGAGTGCCCTGGCACTATATATTTTTTGGGTGAAAAAGATAGATAACGGAGCGCTGTGGCGCTGCAACGCTCCAGACAATGGTGCCACGACGTTGTCAGGCAAATTGAATAACAGAGATTTGAGTGTCGTACTGTCGTGGCGCTCCAAACTGGCACCGCGACGTTGAGAGATGGGCTGACAGATTTCTTTTTTGTTTTTCATAAACGGTGACATCTTTTGGTGGTTATTGTGTGGAGTTGTTCTTTGTTCTTGTGAGAGAACGGTGCAAGAGAGAAAAGAAGCAAGAAGAGAGAGAGAATAGAGATTTGTACTATTTCCCCCTTATTTTTATAGTGGATTCTTGGTGTGGTATGGCTCTGTGGTTTTTTCCCTGTTTCATATTTTTGCATGTTGAATCTTCGTGTTTTTTTTTGTTTATGCTGCATTTTATTTCTTGTTTATTTCGCTGTGTGGTTTACTTCCATCCCCAATAGAAATAACATTTTTTATTTAATGTTTTGTTCTATATCCATAAATTTGTAATTTTATGACTCTGCAGGTTACATTTGTCACAAGTGAACAACTTCCTATGGAGTTTTCTAGGTTGCTTCGACTACCTGGGATGACTTACAAGGTCTATAGTAGCAGTACTAATTACTATAGCCAGGTATCCCTTGCTTATTATTTTTAATATTAATGCCATAATCATTTGACCATCATTAAAATTTGTTGTGGAGCTACTTAAGTTTTCAAATATTGTAAATTTACTTCTTCAAGGATCGACATTGTATTAATTTCTTTTTCTAATGGTTGTAAATATGCTTACAAATGCAAAGTATCTTTATATATGTTTTTTTTTTTAGATTATATAGTTCTAAGTGATAAAATAATCATTGAAATAAGTTAAAATGAACAATAATGGAGAAAATATTTTGAAGATAGAGAAGTTTGATTTAGTAAAACAAAAATTGAAATATAATATACAATTTTTGGGGGTATGATGTTAATAAACATCATTCATTATTATTAAAAATTAAAACTAAGGTGACACTTAGATGTCATAGGTTTATGTATCTTGGATCTATTATGCAATAAAATTTGGATATAAATTATTATATAACTTCTTGTGCTGGATAAGAAAAGAAATTAAAAAAAAAAAATCTTGGGCTGGATAGTTAAAGTGGAGGAGCACTTGAGAGTTTTGTGTGATAAGAGGATATCATAGAGGTGTAAAGGTAGATTTTATAAAATCATAATTAGATTGGTGATATTGTATGGATCGAAATTGTGGATTATAAAAAATTTCATTGATATTTAAGTTGAGTAAAACAAAAATGAGTGTTAAGATGGATGTATTGCAAAACTAGAATGCATAAATTAAGAAATGATTATATTAGAGGAAATGTTTTGGTGATCTCTTAAATTGAATATGACTAAAAATAGACTAAGTGTTTTGAATATGCATAATGGAGTGTGAGAAACGCATCAATTAGATGCATAGATAAATTAATGTCAAAGGATTATGAAGAAAAAATAACCTTAGGTTATATAAATAGAAATTGTTCAAAATGATTTATGAAGCAGGGGTTCAACACCGCGGACAACACTTAGTAAAAACAAATGGAAAATGAGGTTTCATGATACTGACCCAAAATAATCGAGATATGACTAATAATGATGCTGATAATGATGACAACTTATTGCAGCTTGCAAGCTATCAAGGTTTGTTGCAATGAGATATGGTTCATCTCAATATGAAAATAATGTAGTCTTGATAGTTTTTGATGTAATATGAGATGATTCCAGGAATTGTATTTAAGAAATTAAACAAGAGATTATTTAAGTAACGTAATTTCAAATGAAATCTCGTTCTCAATTCAAACTTTCCGGAAATCTAATTGTAACTATGGCTAGGCAATTATTTGCAAGTAAATTAGCAAGACCAAGAAAAATAACAACGTTGGTAACGTAAAACAAATGAGATGCTCAACAAGATCCCAAGGTTAACAAAGTGATTTTCACCTTGAGGCCACTCTCATTTACCTACCACTAGGATTGTTGGGAGAAGAAGAGCCACACGATGGATGAGATCACTCCTAGGGCGACGGCACCGTAGATCCGAAGGGATGAAGAGGTCGGCGCAATATGTGGAGGTCTTGCAAAGCGGCGTCCTCGGACAATCCAAGTATACTCTGAAAAGTGGTCGTCAACAGTCTCTATCAAGGTGGGTACAATCCGAGCCAAGTAATCCTCGACGGTGTCGTCGAAGTCAAATCCAACGTCAAAGAATGGGGACCGATGATGTCGACTCGTCCTTGATCGTCGTATTCAAACCCGAAGTTCCATTCGGGTACTTCCATACCTCATTGAGAGTGGAGGGAGAAGTGTTCACCGGAATCTCCAAGGTGGAGCTTAGGAGCCGGCGGGTTGCAAGCCAAGGGAAGCCGGCGGGGGAGGGCTTTGGGTGAGATGAAGGGAAATTATGAGGGAAAATATGTAGGGATTTAATTTCAATTCAAAGCAATGAAGGCTTTAATTGAAATTTAAAGGAAGGGAGGAGAAGGGGGAGGGAAATTAGGGGAATTCAAATTAATTCCAATTAAGGAGGATTAATTAATTCCTTAAAGTGAGGCTCAATAGGGGGCCGGCGGGTCAATAGGAGAAAGAGGGGGAATAGGGGCCGGCGGTTCCATAGGAGGAGGAATAGGGGCCGGCGGTTCCATAGGAGAGGGAGGGATTTGTGGGGTGAGTTGTCTCTTACTTCACTTGGATTGATGACATGGACAAATAAGAAAATAAAACTTCAAATTAATATTAATTTGAATTTTATTAACTCATGAAAATTTCCTAATTTGGGAATTTCCAAATATAGAAAGAATTCAAAATTTGAATTTTCAAATTTCAAATTTGTTGGGACATTGGAATGAATTTGGCCGGATGTGGAGGTATGGATGGCGGGAGGTGGCCGGACGTGGGTAGGGACGGCCGGTGGTGGGGAGGAAAATGGGGGGGGGCCGGATGTGGAGGTAGGGACGGTGGGAGGTGGCCGGATGTGGGGTAGGGACGGCCGGTGGTGGGGAGGAAAATGGGGGGGCCGGATGTGAGGTAGGGATGGCCGGTGGTGGGGAGGAAAATGGGGAGGCCGGCGGCTCAAACTTGGAGAAGAAAATTTAAAACTTTTAGGGAGAAACTTAATCAATCCACGTAATATGGAGAACTCACCAAGAGATCTCCTTCAAAGAACTCACTAAGAGATCTTTTGTGCACTCACAAAGAGAACAAGGGGAATATTTCATTTATCATCAATCAATGCCTCATACAAGCAAATCAAGCCTTTATATATAGGCTATACATGAGAAGAACAAGAACAAAGTCACAAATGCCCCTTGGGCTACAAAGCAAATCATCCCTCATAGGGGTACAAACGGAAAACACAAAATAACTAATAAAAAAGAACTAAAGCATCATAGATAAAGACTCTGAATCAGGGCCGTCGATCGTCGTCCTCGGCGATGGTACACATGGCGAAATCCGATGCCCTCATCAGTTTTATTATTTCATTTCAATCTGAGGTATAAAATAGTCATGTTGGTTCGATTCTCAACCAAATCACGACAAACCAAGATTAATTTGACTTGTCCCAAACTGGCTTAATTTACATTTGACCAAATTTAGAACTAAATATTGCGATTTGGGTTGGCTTAGTTTTTGGATGTGGAAGTTTAAAGTTAAACTTGATTTAAATTGCTATATAGTTTGATCTTGTAAACTATGTATCCATATATTTTACTTAATAAAACACATTAATGCCTACATATGTAGTACTTCTGCACTGTTTTTCTCATTTATATGTTTAAATTTCAAATCTTCATGCGGGTCCAAAGCCCAATGAGTTAATTTACGAAGCATTGGAATGAGTGTGGAGTGCTGGATATAAGAGTGACAAGGAATAGTGGATAAGCTCACAGATGGTTCTTTCAACAATTTCACTCTTTGGAACAGGTTTTTAGACAATCAGAACCCTCCTAAGTTGAATCTGGTAACTAGAGGTTGCTTCCAAGCCTTCTTGGCTTTTGATCCTCGTGCCAAATCGAGAATGTGGTGTGGTGTGTGTGTATGTGTGGGTGCGCGCGCGCCGGGGGGTGGGGGGAGGATAAGTGGGAGGTTGCTGCTATCCTTGCTCCTACAAGTTTGAAATAGAGAAATGAAAAGAGAGAGAAATCGAAGGGAGAGTATTAAATTTCAGATTTTGGGGAATTAAAATTGATTTTCATTGCTTAGATTAAATTCTATTTATACAAAAGGCTAAATCAAATGACTAATTAAATGCATGAATCAATCAGAGAATCCATCTTTAAAATTCAAAATAGATTACCACTTATCCTAGATTCTAGATAATTAATCTCTAAATTCAAGGATTGACTACTTTTTAAGATTAAAAACTAAGAGAAAGATAAAAAGAAAATGATAAGAACTATTGATTCAATCCTAAATGATGGGCTGAAGAACCAATGGTCCCACTATGAGCCCAACTGGCTGACTCCAAGTGGTTTAACTTTCCATCTTTGGCTGACTACAACTGATTTGATGGCTGATAGGTTTAGATCTGCTTGGATCTTAAGCATAATCTCTAGCACTCAATCATTTTAGAGAGGGTCGAGTCATCTTGGTTTGGCCCAAAATGATAGATCCCGTTCTCAAAAATGTAAAACTAGAATTGCCATGAAGTTCCTATAGGATCAATGTAGTTTGCATTTTTGGTTTCTTTGAAGTTAAATGTTATGTTTTTATGGGCCAAAATAATGCTTCATGCCACGATTGATTATATAAATAATGTGTTTTCTTATAATTTGATGCAAATCTACACCTTTAGTGAAGACACCAATGTTTAAGCTGGCAAAGGACAACAACATTCTTTAATAGATCTTTGGAGTTCCATATTGGGAACGTTGCATGCTTATTTGTTTTATCATGATTCTTACCTTAGTCACTTCTCAAATATATGAACCTTTTGTTATTTATGCCAATCCAGTTTAATAGATTAGAGCAGTTGTGGGGTTGTACTATATTTTTAGAATATTGTTATTTCTCCCCTTTTTCTAATAAATGAAGAGTTCTCATCTTCCTTATTGTCTTTTAAGGATAGAGCTTGGAAATCATTGCATAAAATGTGGACTTCCAGATTATTGACAAAAAGTAAGATATCACTTCTGCTCGTCCAGTATTTGATATTTGATTTGGTATTTTCTAATGTTGGGACAAATACTTTGTTAGTGATATATAATTATATCATAAGCTCCATTTTGTTGTAAACTCCATTTTTTTCCTTTACATTTCTTTTTTGATATAAATAGTTTATGAATAATTTCTTTCTAGCTTATGTTTATCTTAAAATTCGCATTGAGTGAAAAAATAACATGTGCATGCATGTTTTTTTTTGGCACTACATAATAGTTTCATGTTTGATGTTTATGAACATATAAATGCACAAGCATGTTCAAAATTACACTCTAAGCTGTTAATTCTTGTAAATAAATATTGAAATAATTTCATGTATTTGAATGTTCATGTGTGTAGATGCCACGGGCTTGTTGATGCAGCATTCTTAAGGTTGGTTTATGGTTCTTAATGCAATGACTATAGATTATGCAAAAGAAATAAGTATTCATAGATCAAAGATTACTTATTCAAGCTTTTGCCTTAATTTGGTATAAACTCAAATTATGTGAAGGCTGAGCCAACATGAAAATGCAATGATTTATAAAATTTAAAGAAATCAAAGAGTAATTTGAACTACAAAATCAATTAGCAACTTAATTTTCACACTGCATTGGAAATCCGGTTATGAAAAAATTGTCCAAAATTAGGACTCTTGTAACACCAATAGTGAAATATTTAGGAAGGAAAATATCAAGATAAAGCATCACCCAAGTGAAGAAAATCCAGGTTATATTTTGGGAGAAGGAGATATCTTCCCCCGAAAGTTATTAATTTCATTTGCATCGACTTGAAGGAATTTCACATTCAATAGACACTCACAGGGTTGAAAGTGGAAAAGTAGAAATTTTACTGCTAAAGAATTAATTTACATGCCTTTCATTTTCTTTATTTATAATCATAAAAATCTCTATAGTTGGTTATCTTTAGATTCTAATTCTGAATTATTCAATTCAAATAGTTCTTGATAATAGGAAGACTCCAGATATCATTAATCAGGATTTATGAGTGATCGAGTAATTGCACAAAAAGCCTCTTGAAATTTGTTAATGATAAGCCTGAAGATGTTCATGATCATTTGTTTTGTGCGCTACAAGTCCATGCAAAAGATCGCTACAGAAGTGCTCTATGCCTTTTTGCTTCTAGAGAATTTAATGAAGGGTTCCACACCAAAGATTGCTACAGAAGTGCTCCATACCTTTTTGCTACGAGAGAATTTAATAAAGGATTCCACTCCAAAGATCGCTATAGGAGCTGCTTATAACCCCCATATTTAAATATAAGCCCTAACCTTTAAATCAATAAAAAAATTTAGCTATAAAAGGCATTAAAACCTAACAATGAAAGATGAAAGCAAACCCTACTACAGGATATAGTTAACAACGACAATATGGATTGTATGCCCTAAAAATTTTGTAAGTTACAGAATTTTCAACCACTCATTGAATGCGGTTTTGCTATAGGAATCAAATCACATCAACACGATAGAGAGAAACACCATAGCAGTTAAGTAACCTAACCAGTTCAACAATTGAACCAAGAATAGTTCTTTTCCATCTGCTTGAACTGAACTAAATGAAGGTGAACGAACTCAATAAAAAAGCATAATGATAGATGATACAGCCCGTTCTCAAAGGCCATATTTTCAAAGGCAGTTTAAACAAATAATAAAATTGGAAAATTACAAAATAAAATAACTACTAAACATTGAAACCTACTGAACCTGCTTAGATCATTTATTTGCTTCCTATTTTTGATGATTATAAACTTATATCTCCATCAAATCCGGCTGGCTTTAAAATTTGACTTCAATGAATTTAACATTTTAAATTCATCTAACATATCAGGACATAAACTTATTGAATTACATATTTTAAGTTTATAATTATTTTATCTTTGGCTTGGCTTTCTAGTTTTCCCACATTTGATCCAGACTAGGAAGTTATCTTTAGGATTTATTTAAATTAGAATTTTTTTATTTATTTTAATTGAAATTATAACTATTCATCATTTGAATAATAATATTAAGTTTAAATCCGAATTATGTATTAACTTAGATTTGCTTTCAATGTTATCTTTTGTAACCTTAATGCTATAAAATATGTATTCCTGGATTGTATTTTGAGCAGTTAATTGATAAAGAAAATATAATCTTACTATTATCCTCTCTCCTTTTTATCTCGTGTGTCTTGTATTACCCAATTCTTCTATTTTAATCATGGCTCTACATCAATATGCCAGACTTAAATTTTAAGTTGAGCTTCGGTTAGCAATAGAAACAATTTGGTCTATCCAATTTGACTTCATATAATTTTATTTCTTTCTCAGAAACGTCTGTTATTCTTAAACTGCTTACTGCTATCTGTCATCCAGTGTTTGACTATAGATCTTGGATTTTAATTAGCTTATTAGATGCTTGAGGTGAGTTTAATTTTCAGAAGAAGCACTGCAATGAAGGCATTTTTTGCAGGTTTCTTTAACTAGGATTAAACATAGGCATGCTTTTCTATCTCAACAGGTGGTTAAAAGTAAAAGGTGAATCTAGACTCATAATAACTAAGTTATGAATTTTACGAGCAGGTTTAGCTTGATTTTGATTTTTTTTTTTTAATTTAGATCAATGTTACCTAGTATATGTAGCATAAGAATTGAAGTTTTTTTCATGTGCAACAGGCTTCATCCTTTTTGATACAATATATTGTTCCATTGTATTATATTAGCTTTCACCAGTCTTATGGAGTTTATGGTATATATTCTGATTAGCATCTAATTCTAGCTTTTCTTATATCAGAAACTTTACCTTTGTTACACTTTTTAAAAAGGCTGAATTAAATATGGTGGACCTTACTTGTTTGTCAAATTTTTACTAAATTTACAGCATCAGATCTTGTAGAAGAATCAGTTATGTTTCCATGCATCCCCAAGGGCTATAATCAAACATCTGATCATGGTATCCTACCCAATTTCAAGGACAGAAAAATCTGGAATTTTAATTTGCAAGGAAATTTTAAAGCATGCAGAGGAGATATCCATGCTCTTTTTCAAGAACAAGGTATTATTTTTGGAATCCATAATTTAATTCTGAAACTTTGCGCTAGAAAAATAGTATTTCCCTTTATATGATTTACTTTCTTTTTTGGGTCTTCTCCTGTTGTTGATTACTTGGTCACCTAGTTGGTTTTTAAATTAATGACCGAAGCAGTTTTTTTTCAAACATGCACTTGTGTGCCCACACGCACATAGAGTGGTTCATACGGCCAGACATGAATGCTTTTAAATGTGAAAAATGTGTTCTGAAGTGACATGATACCATGTAAGGAGAAAACACCAAAAATGTGTTCTCAGGTGGGCGGGCTTGGTTTAATAGTTATGTTGCTTCTATTATGTTATAGACTTCACAGGTTGAATTCATGGAAGCAGCCTCTCTGCAATTGCAGTGATAAGACTGTGTGGTCTGTGCGCATCAGTCTCTCAAGGTCGTTAATGAGGGGGCATCATATATTGAATACTCCTTTTTTAGTACATTGTTCTTGTTATATAGTCGGTAGCATAAATATTTCTTCTAATTATTCTAAAAGCTGGACATGAAACAAGTGAGACCATAGATTCTGATTCTATTATGACATGATCCTTTCCTTAACTCTATAACATAAGCCCACATACCCTGCCACCTTCATAATGGGCAGGGTGGTTAATTATTCTTCAACTGGTTGAAATTCTGTAAAATTTAGCTTTTCAATATAAACACTTGTTTTGTTCAAAAGTAAAACATACAAAGCTATTAAAAAATGCAATTAAGTGAAGGACTAGATGCTGTTCAAAATGCAACTCTTAACAAGAATGAATTGTGAGGAAGGATCAAAAGCACCAGATTCTTGTGATGTGAGGCCATGTTGATATTGATGATGATGGTTAAAAATTGTGCATACAAAATTGCGCAAAATAAAGCTTGTACCTCAATTAGCACTCGACAGGAATGAGTACAGAAATAGGGATTGATAAATATACCTCAATATCTTGTGGTAAGGCTAATACTGATGATGAAAACTGATTGGCGTTCAATTTCAGTTTTCTTATTACTAGCATGAATTTAAGTATGCATGTACAGAATTGCTTATAGTTTGAAGTTTATGGTATACTTATAGAAAACTATTTTTTTTATAATTAATTATGTTAATTAAAACATGCCTGCTTTTGGTATTTTGAACAATTCAAAAACATAAATTATGAATATGTTATAGCTCATTTTCATCGAAAGCATATCCAAAATGGTTGTTAAATGAGCAATGGATTATTGTTTAGCAAACTTTCAAATTATATATTTAATGCTTAGTCCAATTGCAAGTTGAAGAGGAAGGCTGCTACTAAGGATTCTCTTTTTTTTTTCCTCATTAAACCATAGCATAGAATTTGATATTCTCCTTTTTACCTTTTTGAATGATAGCCATAGAATTTAGCAATTGAATAAGAAAAATTGCAGCAAAGTTTTTATGTTGTCCTTTTGTTAAATCTAAAATTATTTGTGAATCACATGTAACTATGATGAGAATATCAAGTGAAAAGAAAAAAAAAATTGAGTAAAGAGAGAAAAGTAGAATTCTTGAGTGAGAAGCTTTAATTTTTTTTATAAAATAAACCCAATTACACAAAATTACGTAAATTAAGCTCACTCAACCCCTTATTTATAGATTTGGTTTGGGGCCTGAGTGGTACAAAAATGACTATATACATGGTTGTACAATAAATAAGAGAAAGACAACATAATTGTTTAGTTTGTTGGGAATGCTCGACATGATCAAGTTGTCCATCGAGCTCCTAAAAAGTCGCAGGATTGGCATGTATTGATGATTGAATAGTCGAGTAATTGATCAATAATTTCTCTTATGAAAAAGTTGTTCCCTCAAGCAGTGGTTATGTTCGATTTTGTAGATTGTACTCGCGTGGTTGGGCCGAGTTTTAAAATTGCATTCGACCACTTAAGGTGAGGTCTCTTATAGACCGACAAATCTCTTTTGAGTTGAAACTGAGTAGACCAAGTCGGCTTGGCTTGAATAGCATCAAATTAGCTTAAACCAGGTTTACTTATTTTGAACCCGATTTTTTGTACATTAAGTTGTACATTTAGTTCCTCAATTCTCTTAGACATTTAAAATTTATTCTAAAAAATATTCTTCATTAACTATTCATAAAACTCTAATAATTTTTTTTAATGTTGGATGCCAGTTAATCAATTTAATGTTGACTTTTGATATATCCTTTTGTCAATATCATCAAATACTTAGCCTATAAATAAAAAAATATTATTTTTCATTCAAATGCTTCTTCTACATTCCTTCCTTGCCTTTGAGCTTTGCAATACTCATTCTTGTAAAAGATGGAATCTCCAAAAGTGTAAAAATCAATATTTCTAAGGATGATATAAATTCAAGTCTATTCGGCAAATGTAAGAAAGAGGGAACCTCTTCTGAGAAGAAGAAGTGGGAAAGAGTGATAATAGAGGAGATGAAGTCAAAGAGTGAGATAGAGGACACGAAGTCAAAGACTGAGATCTGATAGTTCACTGCCTCATCAAAGTGTTTGGCCTATTAACATTTTTGTTTTCTACTGGTGTTGAAAAAGTTGCTTCTTTGCCAATGACTGCTCTCCCACCAGCTAGCGTTGAAATTAGGAGAGAAAATAAAAATAAAATTTCTTTAGGAAAAATTAACATAATAATATTTATAAATTTAATTATGCTGAGTGACTTTAATGTTATTCTTTTTTCTATGAGAAAGCTCATAGGTGAGATGCCAATTGTTGAACCTCATACTCGCCTAGAGTTTGCTGGGAAAAGAGTAAAGTCAACAAGGTGGTGGTTCTTTTAGAAATAGATATTGTTTAGTTGCCCGCTAAGATAGATGAGGCTGAAGTCGTCCAACCATCTACTGTAATAACTGAGGCTGAAGTTGCCCAACCGCCTATTAAGGTAGTAGTAATTGAAGTCTTCTAGGTGCATGTTGAGCAACAAATAGGGCTAAGTATTGAAGTTTAGCTAGAAAGCTCCTAAAGGTATAACTTTTTTAATTCCTTGTAATTTTTTGAATGAAATCTTTCCTCTTTTAACCTCCCCTTAGGTTGAGTTGGCTGTAGAGAAGGGTCCCAAGAAACGAAGCGGTGGCAATAGTTGAAATCACTCAGGCACCTATAAAGTAAAAAATGTTGAAATGCTGAGTATTGAAGTCAGCGAAAAAGCTCTTGAGAGTATGACTTTTTCAATTCCTTCTTTGGTAAAATTTTTTGTTAACCTTCTTGAGAGGTCTATGTAATGTTTTCTGAATGAAATTCTTTCTTTTCCAATCTCTCCTTTGGCTGAGTTGGCTACAGAGAAGGATCCAAAGACACCTTCCAGCTTAGTCAACTTGAGTCCATAGACCTTGAGAAAAATCATTGGGCCGACTATTGATAAGGGGAAGACGTCGATTTTAAATTTGAGATATTACTCTCGGGATGTACATAACACAAATTCTAATACTCCCACTGAACTTTTTGAATTGGCGCTTTTAAAAATGGTTGAGGAATTAGAATTTGTGTTATCTGAAGTTTGCCAACTGAAGTCGTCCAAGCTTGCTATGGTGGATGAATACGAATTAGAATAGGTTGACTTCAACAAACAAATTGCTGAATTGAAGGAGTTATTCCTTGACTCTATTGAGACTTTTTGCCAAGTCACTGTTATACAGGTTGAAGTTGTCGCTAATCAAAGATACATGGAATTCACTAAATTAAATCTCAATGAGCATGGGTAAAGACTGCCCGGCTCATTGCTAGTGAATGGAGCAAGTAATGCTAGTTTGAGTTTGGTTGGTGGAGATGGTTCATTTTGAAGCAACTAATTGATAGTAGTAAGATTTCTCGAGAAGTCACTGTAATCCTTCTCTTAAATTTTTCTTTAACTGTTTTCTTTTCTTTGAATGGTCAAGTATGAGCCGCCCTTTGTAATGAATGAATGACGAGTGTATTTTGGTTGAATGAATAAAATATGTTTATAGTTTTTTCTTTGAGTTGTTTTATTAATGTCTGACATGATTATCTGTTATTGTTTAAATTATAAAATATTAGAATGATTATTGCGTATCATAAAATATGAATTTAAAATTGAAATAATAGAATTTGAAAGGACATGTTTTTGATGTGGATGTGATGTGGCTTCGAAATTACCATCCTTTGAAACTATAAGTGGAGATGAACTTTATTGGAAATTTTGCACTTTCTTATTCCATTAAGCCTTTAAAACTTCCCTCTTCCTTGTCCTTCAGAACTTAGTGTTAGACACTTATTCTTCTTCAAAGTTTGATTTTATGAAAAACAACTTAGTTTTTTTGGTTTGCTTATTATCCTTTCCCACAAAGCTCTTGAATGTGAACTTAAATTTGATATAGCTAAAGTGCATTTTCGATAGTTCTTACCAAATTCGCATAGCGGAGCAAGGCGAGTATCTAAATGCCATTGTGAAGAATGACCTTTGCTGCTACTTTGATCAATTCACGCTTGACCTTCCCTCCCGTTGTGTTGATAGCCCGTTGATATTATGAATTTCTTTGGAGTCATGCTTTCTCAAATCATGCTGAACAATCTTGCGAGTATAATGACTTTGGTTTGCTATATGAGGAATAAGAATATCCCATTGTTGATTTTACCTTTTCCCCACCTCGACTCTATGAAGGCATTCAAAGGCGACTTCATTCTAGTCTCCTCCAATCACATCACAATGGTCGTCCTGGAGAATAAAATAAAAAAATTTGAAGAATAGATTATTCTTAGTGAAGCTGGCTAAGAAATGGCCTATTTCAACGAAGGTGCTTCTCTTCCCAAGGAAGAGGTCCCAAATTCCCCTATTGGGCAAAGTCGAGTATGCTGATCTTATTGATATGAAAGGCTTTGTTTGAAGGTGGAGAAATACATTGATTACAATCTAATGGAGTGGCTACTTGTTTGTAAGTTTCTTCTGTTTTTACTTTGTAGGTTGAGTTCCATAGGATGAGTTCCCTAGTTATTTTGTTTTTTTTTTTTTCATTTTTATTATTGTAGCCTTTATCGATGAAGTACCTTCTTTAGAACATGTTGTTGGCTAATTCCTTGAGGAGACAACCAATGAAGTGGATGAGGATATCTCCCCTTGATAAGGCGGATTTGACATTTGAAGTCTCAAATTAATTTCAGTGAGAAATTTTGATGTGGAAATTATTGAGTCATAGGCCGATGATGAATAAGTGGTCGAATTTGCATTTGAAGAAGCCAATCATCCTACCAAGGCGAGCACTCATAAGTCTCCTGCTACCCAATAGTGCAAGTATCCAACCTCAGTGAGCTCCCTTAATAGCCGTTATCAACCACAATGTGTATTCGAATAAGCAAGGAGGTGGCCAAGGTTTGGGCCGAGGGACGAGTTTAGTAAGTCATTGGAGAAATTCTTGGTAAAGGAAAATAAATCGCCGAGCCTTCTCCAACAACGAAACTAATTTTTTTAAGAAATTAGTGGCAAGATGGTGACTTCTCCACTAGCAGCGAAAATGCTTTGTTGCTAAATAAAGATCTGTCATTAATATTGTGATAGGTACCACTTGAGTATTTCAAGTGATTCCTATCGGATCTAAGCCAAATCACTAATAATCCGCTGTTTTCTATGGAAAACAGCCACCAAGCACAAAAATAGTAGAAAAATCTGAGAAGAATCGTAGAGAGAATAGGAGAAACAATTGCAAACGATAGAAATTTCACTCGTCGATGCAAAAGACAATAAAGATACAAGTTTCCTTCAATCCGAGAGGAAGGAAAAACTCTCCAACAATCTCCGGCAACGCCAAGAGCCCAAGCAAGAAAACCTAGAAGACAAATCTCTTTTCAAAATCAAGATGAAAACCCTAATCCCCTCATAACTCCCTATTAAAACAATCTAATTCAAATTAAAAGCAAAATGACTTCTCTACCCTTCCTTCTCCCTCCAAAAACACTTAAACCATGTTTGAAATGCAAGTGGACCCCACCCCTTGGCCCTTTCCCTCTTCCGCCTCCCCCCTGTCTCGTTTCCGCCTGGAGAAGACCCGGACCGGCTGAGCCGGTCCAGGTTGGGCCGGTCCAGGTTGGACCGGCCTAACATTACCCCCCTCCCAAAGTACCACCTTGTCCTCAAGGTGGAAAGCGGGAAACTGCTCTGCAATCCTCTCCTGTGACTCCCAGGTGGCCTCATAGTCTGGGAGGCCGCTCCACCTGATCTTCACTTCCTTTTCCCCTTTCTCATTGATGCGCACTCCTCCTACCGCTAGAGGCTCCAATGTCACTTCCATGTCCTCCCTCAATGTGCTGGGCAGCTCTGGGCTTACTGCATGCTCCCCCACCACTCTCCTCAACTGTGAGACATGAAAAACGGGGTGTATTCTGGTTGTTGGAGGAAGCCTCAATCTATAGGCCACCTCTCCAATTCTCTCCTCCACTTCAAAAGGGCCAAAATATCTTGCTGCGAGCTTCTCATTTCTCCTTTGGGCCATAGTTCTCTGTCGGTATGGTCGGAGCTTCAAGTAGACCTTGTCCCCAACTGCAAACTGTATATCTCTCCTTTTGCTGTCCGCCTGCTTCTTCATAATCTGTTGGGCTCTAAGTAAGTGCCTCTTGAGCTCGGCCAACACCTGATCTCTTTCCTTCAAATGCTGATCCACTGCAGATACTGGAGTACTCTTATGGCTGTAGTGTACTAGGTGTGGGGGGTCCCTACCATATAACACCTTGAAAGGTGTCATCTTAGTAGCCGAATGAGACGAGGTGTTGTACCAGTATTCTGCCCAGGCTAGCCATTTGGCCCACTGCTTCGGTGTATCTGACACGAAGCACCTCAAGTATGTCTCCAAACTCCTATTCACCACCTCCGTCTGCCCATCAGTCTGTGGATGATAGGCTGTGCTCCTCTTCAATACGGTGCCCTGCATCCTAAACAGTTCCCTCCAAAAATGGCTCAGGAACACCTTGTCCCTATCAGAAACAATGGACTCTGGTACCCCATGCAGGCGGACTATCTCCCTCACAAACGCTGCTGCTACCGACACTGCTGTGTACGGGTGTCTCAAAGGAATGAAATGAGCATATTTGCTCAGCCTGTCGACCACCACCAGTATAACTGTGTAGCCTTCTGATTTTGGGAGTCCATCAATGAAATCCATAGTAATCTCCTCCCAAACTTTCTCTGGTAGGGCCAGAGGCTGCAGTAATCCCCCTGGTGCCATTGTCATGTACTTGCTCCGCTGGCAAGTATCACACTTAGCCACCATCTCCTCTATGTCTTTTCTCATCCCCCTCCAGTACAATTCAGCAGCTAACCGGCTATAAGTTTTCTGCACTCCTGAATGCCCTCCTATGGCACTCTCATGAAACTCCTGTAATAGTTGGGGAATATGGATGGAAGACCTAGGAATCACACTCCTTCCCTGATAGAACAGTCTTTCTCCCACAACTGAATAGCCCGGGTGGCTGTTCTCATCTGATAACACCTCTTCTTTGATTTTCCTCAACTCCTCATTCTGAATGCTCTCCTCTTTGATGGCTCCCCAATCTATCAATACTGGTACTGATACAGCAATCCCCTAGAGCTCCCCCATACAGCGTGATAAGGCATCCGCTGCCTTATTCTCTAGCCCTGGTCGGTAGTGGATCTCGAAATCATATCCCAACAGCTTGGACAACCACCTATGGTGCTCCTCTGTGACCATCCTCTGCTCTAACAAGTACTTCAGGCTCCTCTGATCAGTTCTGACAATAAAGTGTCTGCCCAATAAGTAAGGTCTCCACTTCTGGATGGACAGTACAATCGCCATCAACTCTCTCTCGTAGACTGACTTCAGCCTAGCCCGGGATGACAGGACTTGACTGATGTAAGCTATGGGCCTGTGCCTCTGCATCAACACTGCTCCCAATCCATAGCCTGAAGCATTTGTCTCCACCACAAACACCTGACTGAAGTCTGGCAGAGCAAGCACTGGCACCGTCGTCATGGCCTTCTTCAGCTTCTCAAAGGCCTCCGAAGCTGCTTCTCCCCATAAAAACCCGTCCTTCTTCAACTGCTCTGTCAGAGGCCATGCTATGGTGCTGTATCCTCTCACGAACCTTCTGTAATAGCCTATCAGTCCCAAAAACCCTCTGAGTCCCTTCAAGGTCTTGGGTTGAGGCCAAGCTAGCATTGCCTCTATCTTGGATTGATCTGCAGCCACTCCCTCCTGGGATATCACGTGCCCCAGGTACTCCACCCGTGCCTGAGCGAAGTCACACTTCTTGAAATTGGCCTTCAACTGATGCTCCTTCAGTACACCCAACACCACTCTCAGATGCTCTAGGTGTTCCTCCTCAGTCCTGCTATAAATTAGGATGTCATCAAAAAATACCAACACAAACCTGCAGAGGTGTGGCTTGAAGATCCGGTTCATCAAAGCTTGGAATGTTGCCGGAGCGTTGGTGAGGCCAAAAGGCATCACCAGAAACTCGTAGTGACCCTCATGAGTCCTGAAGGCCGTTTTCTGCACATCTTCCTTCCTCATCCTGATCTGGTGATAGCCTGATTTCAGATCGACCTTGGTGAACAAAGCTGCTCCATGTAGCTCATCCATCAACTCATCAATCACAGGGATAGGAAACTTATCAGGCACAGTTTCCTTGTTGAGAGCTCTATAATCTACACAGAACCTCCAACTCCCATCCTTCTTCTTCACAAGCAGCACTGGACTAGAGAAAGGACTCACACTGGGCTGAATGATCCCTCCTTCTAGCATTTCTCTCACCAACCTTTCAATCTCATCTTTCTGCACCTGAGGATATCTGTAAGGTCTCACACTGATAGGAGATGCTCCTTCTTTCAGGATAATCTGGTGCTCCTGCTCTCTGTCAGGTGGTAGTCCAACTGGAGGTTGGAACACATCCTCAAATTCCTGCAACAGGGGTTGAACCAAAGCGTGGATGGGTCTTCCCTCCCCCTCCTCCTGCTCCTCCAAGCTCTGCAATTCCACCAAGAATCCTCCTCCTTCCTCCTGTATGATTTTCACCATGGATCGGAGTGACACTCCAGCTCTGGACAATCCTGGTTCTCCCCTCAGCTTCACCTGCTTCCCCTCTACGCTCAGCTCCATCACCATGGTCCCCCAATTCACCTTGGTTTCACCCAAGGTCTGTAGCCACTTCATGCCCAAAATGACATCTGTGCTACCCAACTTCAGGGGCAGAAAATCCTCTACCACCCTGATCTCCTGTAGCCTCATCTCCACCCCTTTGCAGATCCCGGTGCTGGACTCAATCTTCCCTGTCCCCATCATCACCCCGTAGCTGCCTGTCTTAGTAGGCTCCATCCCTAGCTCCTCCGCCACCTGGGTGGATATGAAATTGTGGGTTGCCCCACTGTCAATCAGAACCACAACCTCTCTCCCCCGAATCTCCCCCTTCACCTTCATCGTATGGCTAGGAGTGAATCCCATCACAGAATTGAGGGAGACCTCGGCTACCTCCAACTGTGGATCAATCTGCTCCTCATCAGAGTCATCACCCTCCTCAGGCGCCTCGTCTATATAGACGGTGAGAGCCCGAAGAGCGCGATCCTTGCATCTGTGCCCTGGAACAAACTTCTCCTCACATCGGAAACAAAGGCCCTTGGCCCTCTTCTCCTGCATCTCCTCCTCAGTCAATTTCTTGAAGCTTCCTGCAGTTTTAGTCACCCCGCTCTTCTCCTTTCCACTCTCTCTAGGGACACTAGGGCTTGGCCCTTTTGGAGCCAAGTAAGTGGTAGTAGTCCTGGTGGGACCTCCTGAGTGGTTGTTCCGCCAACTTCGAGCGTTGGTCTTCTGGTTCTCCACCAGCTGAGCCAACTCCATTGCCTCCCTCAGGTCTCTCGGTCTCATGACCTTTACAGCATCCCTAATTTCTGGCTTGAGCCCCTTCATAAAGTTTCCCCCCAACGTGCTGTTCGATAAGCCCTCCATGTCGCCCACCAGACTCTCGAATTTCTTTCTGTATTCCTCCACTGTCCCCTCCTGAGTGAGGGCATAGAACTGCTCGGAGATCTCCCATGGGCTGCCCCCCTGAATCTCTCTCTGATGGCCTCCTTGAAATCCCTCCAAGTTCTCACCGGATCCCACTTATCCATGTACTTGAACCAGGCAAAAGCCGCCCCTTCCAAGCACATGCTAGCAGCCATCAATCTCTCCTCCTCCATAAGGCCATTCACTGCAAAGTACCTTTCCACCTTGTGGATCCACTTATCCACATTTCCTTCTTCGAAAACAGGCATTTTCAGCTTCCTGGCCCTCGTGTCCATCCCGTATGCTCTGTTCCCCCCATGGCTTCCTCTGTCCCAGGCAATGGGGTCTTCCCAAGTTCCTCTTTCTCCATATCGGGGCACATCCTCCCTCCTCGGCCGTCGATAGCCATCTTCCCCTCGCGCTCCGCCATGGTGGTTATGAATCCCCCATGGCCGGTCCACTGGGTCGGGCCTCTGACGACGCCAATCATCCTCTCTTTCTTCCCTGAAGTCTCTCCTTCTTTCCTGCTCTTCCCTCCTGATGGACTCCCGATGTAGCATTCTTCCGTTGCTACCAAGCAGTTCCACCTCCTCTTCCCCTTCCGGATTTGCCTTCTCCTTACCCTTGCTCCCACTACCTTCTCCTCTTTCCTCCGCTGGCACAGCTCTTGCTTGCCCTTCCAACAACTTTTTCATCATCTCCTCCAATGCCATGAATTTTCCTTCCATATTCTCACTCAACGTCGCCATCTTCTCCTCCAGATCCGCCTTAAATTGACCCACTTCGGTCTCCAAGACTTCTACACGTTTAGATGCCATGGGAACCCAAAAATGGTCTCCGGATCCCTTCCAAAAAGCAAAAATCTGCAGCGAAACAGTGGAAAACAGCCCCCCACCGTCCGGATCTTGGCTCTGATACCAATTTGATAGGTACCACTTGAGTATTTCAAGTGATTCCTATCGGATCTAAGCCAAATCACTAATAATCCGCTGTTTTCTATGGAAAACAGCCACCAAGCACAAAAACAGTAGAAAAATCTGAGAAGAATCGTAGAGAGAATAGGAGAAACAATTGCAAACGATAGAAATTTCACTCGTCGATGCAAAAGACAATAAAGATACAAGTTTCCTTCAATCCGAGAGGAAGGAAAAACTCTCCAACAATCTCCGGCAACGCCAAGAGCCCAAGCAAGAAAACCTAGAAGACAAATCTCTTTTCAAAATCAAGATGAAAACCCTAATCCCCTCATAACTCCCTATTAAAACAATCTAATTCAAATTAAAAGCAAAAGGACTTCTCTACCCTTCCTTCTCCCTCCAAAAACACTTAAACCATGTTTGAAATGCAAGTGGACCCCACCCCTTGGCCCTTTCCCTCTTCCGCCTCCCCCCTGTCTCGTTTCCGCCTGGAGAAGACCCGGACCGGCTGAGCCGGTCCAGGTTGGGCCGGTCCAGGTTGGACCGGCCTAACATATTGATATTTTTTTTTATTCGAAGCTACCAAAGCAGGGGTACTCCATCTAGAAAGTCACTACAAAGAAAGATGATTGATATTCTAGCTAGCATATTACACCATGCAATAATGAAGGCGAATGCTGCTAGTTGATAATATAATTATATCATGACGATCAACTACAAGAAGATACTTCCTTGATGAGGTAGAATGCAACAATGAAAATGTTAGAGTGAAAAGTTGCCGAATTGAATTTGCCATTGGGAGGATAGAAGACCATAAGTTAAGTGGTTGAGGCGTAGTCGCGAGGCTGAAGTTGATTTTTGAGAAAGATAATACTCTGCAAATGGTTACTTTCATGATCGAAAAGTTATGAAAAGATTTGAAAGTTGCTCATAAGCGCGTTGATGAGTTCAAAGAACAAGTCAAGCTGGTGCAGGAACATGTGAAGAATTTGAAGACGAGCAGCGAATTCTTTACGACATTTAACCCAAACAGTTAATTATAAAGAAATCTTGCCTGCCAAATTCTAACAATATAGTTGAGCTTCGGTGAAGAGAAAGACCGATGAAGAAAGTGCTATCAGTAATTGATTAATATTTTTCTTTTCTTTTGTATAATTTCATATTTCAAGAAAAATGTGCTTGCTTGATTTTTTGATTTTGTTTGAGTAAAATTCTTCTATGCGAGCAAGTACTGAATTCTGAATGCTGAATGCTGAATGCTGAATGCTGAATGCTGACTATAAAAGAATGAATGTCGAGCATAAGTTAAAAAAAGAAATTCGAATATCAAATATCAAATATAATAAATTGGCAACAACAACACAACAACAACATCAAACCTTTATCCCATTACGTGAGGTCAGCTACATGAATCCTTTTCCTCCATTGTGTATTGTTAAGAGTCAAATTCTCATTTAATCTAATAAAGAAAGGTCATTTCTAATATTTTCTAACCAAGTCTTTTTAGGTCTACCTATTCATTTTTTTACCATAGGACAAATCTAATACATTTGCTCTCTTAACAGGATCATCAGAAGGTCGCCATTTTACATGACCAAACCATCTAAGGTGACTCTCTCTAATTTTATCTATCACTGAATCTACTCCAACCTTTTCACGGATATGCTCGTTTCGTATCCTATCTCTAAGAGTAAATACACTCTCCACCTCAGCATCCTCATCTCAGCAACACTTAACTTAATATTATTCTTCTCTTTTAATAGCCAACATTCTTTAGTTCCTAGGAAATTATTGAAATTTCCCTCCCATATGGCTTTTGTTCTTTCTCGTAGTTGCTATAACAGCGTTACTCTCCATGTTATACTCCTTCGTGTTAATGTGACTTTGATGAGTTCCAAAAACTCAGCCTAAGTCTCTGTTTGTTGCAAGCCTTCTACATACTTGAAAGGTCCTTCATGTAGAGCTTGAATTAGAGCTGCCTGGGCCACAAACAACTCAAGTCCTTCACATCGTCATTTATTTTTGGAACCTGGTGATGAAACTCCTTAGCAATTCATCCGGTTCTTGCCTCATTCGCAATCAAGCCTATGAAATCTTCAGCAGACTTTTATGCTTTGGCAAATTGTGTCACTAATATCCTCTTAAACTCAACGAAAAAAGTAATTATGCTGAGTGGCAGATGTAAGAACGACCTCAGAGGCAATTCCTTGAAGGTAGTGAAGAATAACCTGCACTTTAATGCGTCATTGATATCAAGCAATGAGATAGTTGACTTAAAGTAAGCAATGTGGTTGGGAGCATTGTTTAAAATGGCATAATATGAGGCTCGCTTGAGGCCCCCTCGGTGCAATTCTGATAAAAAATATGTCGAAGTTAATGCCTTGAGATTTTTTTATGAGGTCTACATCTCAATTTGGTTGAGAGTTTTGAGGCGCCCATCGCCTTGTTTCCGTGAGCTGTACATCTCAACTCCATTTACATTTTTTTATTAAACTTACTTAAATCTTAAACTAAAGCCTCGAAAAAATCATACTTTCATGCATCTTAAGCTGCAGTTTCTCCCTGTCGATTACCTCGACCTCCAGCCCGCCTCCTCTACCACAGTTGCCACTGAGGATCACTTAGAAGTTGTACACCATCACCACCTCCTTTAAAACTTATAGAGTATTACTCTCATTTTTTATGACAAACATTCATAAAAGTGGAAATGACTGAAATAAATGAAGAACAAATAGATTGTGAGACATTGAACTTCATATGATGAGATAGCAGAGAGATCAATTTGTTGTGACGACGACTCAATTAAAGACCCCCTCAATGATGACAATACAGATAATTTCTGAGTTATTATCAATTATTTTATTTTTTTAGGAATTAAATGTGGATGAGGAGCTAGAAATGAAAGAATTTAGAGTTGAACTTGATGTTATATAATATTTTTATACAATTCATATATTTATGTTATTTTGCTCTTATAATATTGGAATTTCAATTTTATTTCACGTAATTTATCACTTGACACTTAACGTCTTTTGCATTTTTAGTTTAGTATATATGTCAATTTGTTACTTTATAGTTCAATATAAAGTTAAATGTCATTCTTTAACATATAAGTATTATATAAACATCACTTTTAATATTTATTTCCACCTTGCACAATTTTTAGATTTTGAGGCTTTTGCCTCAAAATGCCTTGTGGCTTACGCCTTGCCTCACGAATAAAAAAAGCCTTAAATACCTAATTGCGTAATTTTAAACCTTGGTTGGGGGGATCTATCCATATCTTATATGAATCCAAGTGAGGTATTATAAATTGTGTTGGAGGCTTGACCTCAATAATCTCTTTGGAGAAAACATTCACCAACAACGACTTCTCATCAATTCTCTTGCTCAACGAAGATTTGAGGGTGGCTTCTCATTATCCAGATAGTATGTCTCAAGACCGTAGTAGAGGTAAAGGCTTTGGCTCCAGGGCATTATTTTTCTCACAATAGAATTAGAGGATTATTTTGACAATTCCGTCCAAGGTCTTTGAATTTGCTTTATTGCACCATGGTGATCCTCTTTTGAAATTTCGGGAGTGATTGGACAGTCACGAACTCACATTTCTCCATTTTGATTGATTCTTCTCCAACCTTTTGCTGTTGTTCCGATTCACACAGTACTCCTCTTCTAGTTAATGACATGCTTTAGTCTCTCTGCACCTTTTAGGATGTTGAATTCAGAATTGTCCATGAATTACGCCCAACCATATTGAAGATACTGAGTGAAAACATAATAAAAGAATCTAGACAAATAGTAATAATTATAGAGCGAGAAGTTTTGAGATTTTTGTAAAATAAGTCTGATTATATAAATTTGCATAAACTGAGCTCACCCATCGACCTAACTTGGCTTGAACTATGTCAAATTAGCTGGAACCCAATTTTCTAAATGTTTGGATGCATACTCTTAATGTTTTTATTTGTTAGGATCAAAGTTTTTTTTTTTTAGTTAGGATCAAAGTTGTTTTTATAATTATGAAATATATTAAATAATCAAAGAGACAATAGTTGTCGTGTTTATTATATAATATATAATATACAATGTATATAGATTCAGATTCTCTGAATGCTGGCAAGGGAAGCAGGCTGTTAATTAGACGTGTCACTTCTCGTCAATGTTCTAGAGTCCTCAGCATTCTGCATTTGAATGGCAAAAAGTGAGGAGGATTATTTTATTTGTTTAATTCCTATTCGTATAATCAATAGAATGGAAATATTCGCTATTCATATGAGAAAATGGTGTCGGGCCCTAGTATAATACATTTATGATGTAATTTTTTTTTGTTTATTTCATGCTTTTATGTACTTAATATTCTGTTTATGACCTTAACTTTAAATTTGAATTCAAAATTTTAAATTATTGTTTCTTCCTTTGACAGATACCTGTACTAAATCCCCATGTGAAGCACCCATAGTTATTCCTACATTGCAAGGGAAACATTTTTCTACACAGAATTTTTTCTTCACTTCAGAGGTTTATGATTGTCATAGAGTTTCATGATGCCATTTTTCTCAAGAGATTAGTTATAATTTTTGTTCATTTTTCTAATAGTTACTTTATTCTGTCATTCATATAGTTGTTTGGCTTGACCCCACGCACTTCCCTGTTGGATGTGGAAAAGGCTGGACAGCATTACTGTGAAGATCACTGGAGTAAACTTAAACAAGAACATTTTGGTATTGATGAGGCAGATTTGTTGAAGTATTGCTTTTCATCAGCTTTCATTGTAGCCTTACTACATGACATCCTTGGAATTTCCTTAGATGAAAAGAGGTAATATTGATGGTTTTTTTTCAACAAGATAAAACTTGTTTATCTTTGGTAGTTAGGTCATACGAGAGCTTTTGAAAATCACTGATTTTGCTCCTTAAATCAATTCGCTAATGCATACACCTATTTATAGAATATACAACAACAACAATCTCGAACTTTTATCCCAATATGTGGGGTCATCTACATGAATCTTTTTTCTTTATTGTGTCATGTTAAGAGTTAAATTCTCATTTAAATCCAATAAAGAAAAGTCATTTCAAATATTTTCTTACCAAGTCTTTTTAGGTCTACCTATTAACCATCTAAGGCGACTCTCTCTAATCTCATCTTCAACTGGAGCTACTCCAACCTTTTCACGTATATGCTCATTTCGTATCCTGTCTAGACATAGGCAATGCACCTAAAGAGTTTTGGAGAAATTTTTTAGAGGAAGTTAGTTGTGGCCTTGTGGGGAAAAATTTAGTTAGATAATTTACAGGACTTTTGAAGCGGATCACTCTTGAAAGTATTCTATTGATTAGGTATATGGTAGATAGAACAACTTCTTTCTAGTATATTTTTTCCCTTTGATTATAAAAGAGAGTTCTAATATTTCCAAAAGAAGATTTATTTTTTCTTTTTGCCACTTCATTTTGTTGTGGAGTGTTAGAATGAAAGGATTGTTGGATGATACATTCTTTCTAAAAGAAAGATGATAATGAGTGATTAAAGTAATCATGAATATTATTAGTTCAAAATTCTTGATGTTAGCATATAGTTATTGTTGTAGCATGATGATGAAAATGAGGAGAGTACTGCTAACATCATATTTTTATTTAATAAAGTATACTCATGTCATCTGAGTATAATAATCAATGAAGTTGATAAATCTTCTAGCTCCAAAAATGTTGTAGATTTTGAAAGGTTTACAAATGTCAATGTGAATTAGAAAATAGTAGATGATCTATAGTCACTTTACGGAAAATCAACATGATGATGTTTGACAATTTCATAGGTCTCATAATAAAAAAATTTCATGTTTATAGGTTAAAAAATAGAAGGAAATATACATACTAGAATTTTGAAAGAGGAATGTCCTAGTTTATATTGATTTTTTTTTAATTTTAAATTTAAAATTTTTTTTGTTGATGTTTTTAAATGGTTTCTATATTAAGGGTTGAAAAGAAAGAATGTAATAAGTGATTTTTATTTCCTAGAAGATATAATTCATCCATTTGTCTAACTTGCTCAATGTTTACCCCATGTTGAGGTTTGAAAATACACAATGATCAGCAGAAAAAAATTGCTTTGTAGTTGTAGTCTTTAGTGATTTATAGTTTAATAAAAGATTTATTGTAAGATAAGAAACATGTAGTACATTACTGACGGTGCCAAGAAAATTGATTTTTTTTTAATATACAATAGTTGTTAGAGAATCATTGACCACTTTTAATTTTCTATTATTGAGGCTAAGTTTGAGGTTTAAAAAAGATTAGCAAGGTTGGTCATGTGGTCAATGTTCTTGGATCTATGATCGAAGTTTTGAGGGATTTAAGGCTTTGAAAACACAAACATTAGAAATTATTTCATTTTGAGCTAGAGAATATGGTGTAATGATTTTTTAGGAGAGTTGAGGAAGTTCATGAATTTATCAGTTTCTCCTTGAATGGAGTCCTGATTCCATAAGACAGGCCTATTCTTTCTGGTAGCCATTTTTATCTCTACCATAGTCTAGGGGCTTTCCATGGAATTATCAACATTTTTCTTTGATGTGTCAATTTTTATTGTAGTAATTGCATCACAGGAAGAATGCTTTTGCTCTTCTTAAAGGAAAGATTATGTTGCAGTGTCTTATGTTAGGCTTTGTTATGGAAAATATTTCGGAGGTTAAAGCGTGAAGCATTACCGTCCTCCGTTTCTCGGCTCGTATGAAAGAAAAAATCTCATTTAGTGATGTTAGATTCTCTATAAAATATTTGAACATGAGCTTGATTGAAGTTATTATTGTGATCTATAAGGAACTCAAATACTTTTTTTTCTACAAATTACTTGAAAATTATCACTTCATCGCAGCATGTTATTTTGAGATCTCGGTAATAATCTAGCTCAAGCTATTAAACCTTCATTGCATTGTTGTACTTAATGACATGAATTTTACCTTGCTTGATTATTAAAATCTTAGTTTTGAGCTAATAATTGAGGGCAATAACTTTCACTTTTGAGTATGTTTGTTTAATGACAGCCAATATTTCTTTTGTGGTAAAAGGAACATATATCACACATTGATTTTAGGCAACATGATATTTCACAATCATATCATGATCATGGAATCTGCTTCATCCAAAGTACCAATTTTGATTCTTTTGGTTATGAATGAGGATCCATAAGATGACATATCTTTCCCTTTCCTTTCAGAAAGGTAGTCATAATTTGGGATTATTCTATATAATTCCTTCATTTAAGTGACATGAGGCTTGTAGCCTTTTGAGTTTTACTTTAGCCTAATTTTCACCATGTATGATGATTGACTCATTGGAAGGAAGGTCAGTGAAACCTATCACAATGAATAGATGGGAGAATCTTGACAAGAAGGGAGAATGAGAAAAATGAACTAGATTGGGAGATGAAAACCTTTATATCTCTTTGATAATATGTAGAAAAGTAGAAAAAATTATGAATTTTATTACTTGATTCTGTACGAAGTGTGGAAGTATGTATAGACTCATATAAAATGCTTATAATGAAAATAAATCAAAGCTATTTACAAAAAAAAAAAAAAAAGTGTTTCTAAGAAGGGCCAACGTTGTAGCGCATCATGATTTAAATTTGAAAGAATTATTTATTTTATCTCTTACTTTATTTGCCAAAGCTTTTAAATATCTATCAGTTTAAGTAAATCCAACAAAAATAACTATAAATCATATACATCAAAAGATTTTGTATTCATTCATTCAAAATACAATTTATAATAGCTAGGGGATTTCGACAATATTAATCTATCCTTTTTAAAGCTCCCGACTATAAAAAAAAATAAAACACTGATCAGTCTTACTCTAGAGGGTCATGACCTTTTCCATACTTGAAATCAATAAAAATTACATAAGGAGCTTATAAAACCCAACAATTTACCAAAATCCTATCTATGCATTCAATGCATGTCAAAATAATCAAGATATATGCTCCAGTTTTAATCAATATTAAACAAGAAGCTATCAGCATGAATGTTAAACAATCTATGCAATTAATATCAATCAATAGTAAAAATAAATATCATCAGTATAACAAGAATCTCACTAAGCAAACGATGTCTATCAATCTATAAGAAAATTAATAAAAGTCTATAAATGTATAACATGCGCTGTTGTGAAACAAACATCAATTATATTATTTCTTATGGATCTCTATTATGCTTTTATCAATCATTATGTCATGTATAACTTTTTGTCAATATGTCATATAAGTATGTTATAAAAATATATTTATCAATGCATTATACTTGCATAACTATCAATGTGCAATAATATACATTTCATATGTTATGTAATGTTATATCAGTCTCAACGCTTCTATCAATCCTGTTTATGCTATCATGGAAATACAATTATGAATAACAAGACATGACATCCGATTTTAAAGTGGTGTTTCATCCCTCCACATGTCATATCAATCCATTATTAGTTATCAATCACATCTTTCAATTATTTCTATTAATTTACTTGGTGAAATTGAATATATTCATGTCAATATGTGCAAAATGATGAAAAATATAGCGTACTAAAAGTTAAATGTTGGAAGTTTACTAAAAAATGAGATATTGCAACTTTTGTAAGTTCTGACCAAATTAAAATTAAGAAAAATAAAATAAGTAAAATTAGTAAAATCAAAGGCAGTGTAACAATAGTTTACCTCGAAATGAGCAAATTTCTCAACTGAACTGACTACCAAAAATAACTCTAAGACATCCAAACCCTATCTTTTTTTCTCCTTTCCCTCTTTTCTTATTATTTTCTCTCCTCTTCTTCTCAGTTAAAATGAGTTGGGGATGGGAAATGGCTTTTGATAAATTTTGTAAAGTGGATTTAATTTTTTATAATAAAAATACAATAAGGGTATATATGTAATTATGTGAATTGTTTAGTTTTAAGCATAAAACTATTATAATTCATTTTATATCTTTAAATCCAGGGATCCAAAAATAATAAAAAAATGCCCATAAAATAGTCCAACTTGTCTAAAAGGTTTTGGTGAAATCGGTTAGCAAAATGAATATTTAACCGTTTCAGAAAACCCACTTGTATTGATATGTGTCAATTATGTGAGAAATTTTAAAAATAAATAGAGAACTTCTTGTTTTCATGATCAGAATTGAACATTTGGCTATTACCAACGGCTATAGTAAGAAGAGGAGGTATAACGATTGCAATCTAAGGGGTATAAGAGAATCATCCCATAATTAGAACCCTTAATCCGTGTGCTCAAAGATCTCGGATTAAGGTTGGCTGAGTTGTTGGTCACATGATCCTTCAATAACTATTTTTATGGCTCAAACTTAAAACCTCTAGATCATATTAGAGGCATCAACCCACTTTTTCAAGCCCACCTATAGAACTTTGTTGTGATCGTTAAATATGAAATAAGTTGAAATTTTCTAACGGTCATCATTTAGAGTTTCAATGAGGCTCTCTAGAGTAGTCGTGTTATTCTGTTATAGTACCTATCTTTTGTTAGAATTTTTTAATGTGTTATGTTTTAACCTTGGTTTTGCCTGAAAGAAAAAAATGTTTCCTTTGTCACTCATCATTGCATTCTTGAGTTGGTCAAAGCTCACTTCTTATTTCTAGTACTATTTTAAATCACGGATGTTTGATACCTTGGATGGTTGCAGGATTGGATTTATGAATCCTGTGGAAAGTGTTCCCCATGATTGGACGCTGGGAGCTTTCATCTTACAAACAATAACAGAGCCATTGGATGCAATAGAAAGCCCACCTAATATTGTTGGCAGTGGTGCAATCTCATACATGCCATTCTTTGCATTTTTAGTTTTGGTAGTCCTTCCCGTATTCTTTATATCAAAATGCCGTAGACCTCAATTAAAAACAATCTATGACTTGGAGAAGGGACGCTACATAGTGACTCGCATCCCCAGGTGATCGATTTGATCTGATCACTTTTTCCAAGCATCTATAAGACAGACAGTCTTAATTGTACGCGAAGTAGGAAGCTAAACTTGTCCAGTAAAACAAAGGAAGATCAAAGAACTAAAGGTGCATGTATTGGAATTCAGGACTTCTCTCCTTTAGTTAACAAAAGTGTAAAAGAGCGCATGAAACTCAAATAGTGCCAGTTTATCGAGGTCTAACTGTGTCGAATGAGATGCCTGATCCAGTAGTGCAGAATGAGCTAGCAGCATTGGAGATGTGGATCATCACGCAGCTTCATGCAAATGAGTTCATGTCCGTTGCCACAGAAATGCGAACTCCTGAGACATTAAGGAGATTTAGGCTTCGTTTGGGACATCTTTCTTATTACTTCTTAGAGCAGCTTTCTAGTATAAAAATTTTAGTTTTTAAACTAAAAAGCTATTTTAAGAAGCAATAAAAAAACTGTCCCAAACAAAACCTTACTCTGCTCTGAATCTCGATTGCCTGGATCTGGGGTGACACATAATGTGATGCTTGTTATTGATTTTTTGTCTTCAAGCACCATGGTTCATAAGCTGCATCCTCTTAATTTTTTGTCATTTATGACAGCCGACAGCCAACTCTGGTTGGTCCTCAAGTGAATAAAAACGACCCATATCTACAGTGCCTCATTTTATCTCTCTATTTACCCTTATCTTCAATGTTTCATTTTAATCTTCCCTGCAAGTGTATTTTTTGGTTATTTCATCTGCAGAAAATGAATGGTTGTGGTGTCTTTAAGCCCACAGAACACTTGAATGGACAATTAGTTCAATCAGTTCCCCTAAAAACCTTCTTGAGGTGGTTGAGATTTACCAGTAGCTCCTGGAGCAGGTCAGAAAAAAGTCACAGTTGTCTGCCTTCAATCCAAGTTAATACGTAAGATTGTTGACTGTTTTTGTGAATCCTCATTCTCCATTTATTTGTTATTGTTTGTTAACTGTTCAATTGATTACTCAAAGATTAAATTTTGTTATTTGGTTGAATTTAGCGAGATTTGAATACAAAGATCTAAAGTCGAGCTCAAGAAATGTGAATATAAGGACATGAGAAACTCAGAGACATCAATTAAAAATTACAATTGAAATTAGCAGCTCTATAAAAATAGAAAATGTATTAAAGAAACAGAAAAAAAAAATAAAAAAGCTGCAAAATGAGTTAGAGCGGTGCTTTAAGGTTATAGGACCAGATAAATTACAAAATATATCAACAAGAGATTGCAAAGTTCCAGTCCATGGTTGTAGAAGTGCCATTTATCTCTTTGAAAGGATTATTTATTGTGCGAATGCTAAATGTAGCTCTACGTTTAGAGATGAATTAGGTGTAGTCATGTCATTGGTACCGAGTGTGATCGAGCAGTATTAAGCCACGGTACCGAGCGAAGGGATGATGTGGCACATTTCTGATTGGTATCTAGACGATTTTTAATGTTCGCACAGAATAATTTTTCCTTCGAAAGACACTGAAGACCAACAATTATGGAAAAAAAGCCTCTAAACAATATACCATCAACAAATGAAGCAACAACCCAAAACCTATGCGCTGTTAAGATGGCTGCAGAATGGTGAAGCCACCAGGAACGTCAAATGGAGCTTAACATAGAAGCCACAAAGACTCAACAAAAATTAGGTAACCCCATAAGAACAACAAGGTAAAAAGTCTACAGATTGTTGAGCAAGCTTCCAACATGGATATTTTGCCTTCAAATTATATCTAAGTTTGTGAGCCATTGCATAAATGTTGGATGTATAATTCCAAAGTTCTAATAATTTTTCATCTCAAATAAGACATGCATACTTGACAACAACTAGAAAGGTAATTGAAGTTCTTCACAATGGAAGTTGTATTAATCATTTCATTTATGGAATCAACAATTTGAAGAGGAGTTGGCCTAAAATGAAGTAGCCCAAAGGAGATAGATTTTTAAGAGATTATACAATAAATGACGGTCAAAGAAGAGATTTAGATTATCTATTGCACAACACAAAGATAGGGGAAATTTGGATGTCATATTGAGTGTTAGTAGTCTTAAATGTATCAATAATAAAAATAAAATATCTGAAGATAAAATGTTATCAAATGAATTTAAACCAAGTAGCATATAAATAATAGAAAAAAACAACATTGAAAAAATCAATGAGAGCTAGCTCAAGGTTATCTATCCAAGAATCAGTGTCCAAAGTAACTTTTTTTTAACATTTATAGGGTTAATAATATCCCTAAAGAGGGCTATAGATACATATAGTATTATTGGTTCAACAAATGTCATATTAGGTTAAACATACAATTTTGTTGTATAGTAGGGTTGAAGGGTAGGCCTATATTTCTTTGAGATTCAGGCCTAAAAATGGAGTCCAAGATGTCAAATAAAGATTATATTCAATGGCATCACCATGTAATTTTGTTGTGTAGTAGTGATGGTGGGTAGGCCTATACTATAATAACCTTGAAATTATTTTTCCTTAATTTTTTGAAAATTGCTTAGATGTGCACTGTGGCATTGAGCTTGGGGCGTTGCTGTGCTAAGATCTCTAGTTTTTTTAATTTAAGGGAGCACTACAACACATGATTAAAAAAAAAAAATTTATATATAAAATATTCTATTCCAATTCAGAAAATCTTAAACCAGCCCTCATCCTCAATTTCATCATTTTGGCTAAGTGAGAATTGAGAGAATGTGAGAGAAAAGAAAAGAGAGAAGGAAGAATAAGGGGAGAGAAAGTGAGATTTAGTCTGGTATTTTTTGTTGCTTGTGTCCGGAAAAGTGTTCTGATCGTGGTAGGTAACTACAATCCAATCTCTATTTTTGTTGATTGTGTGTTCTGCCTTTTTTCATCCCTCCTAAAATCGATATAAATATAATATGTCTTGTTTTAATAAATTTTCATTGTAATTTTTTTAATGTGATAGATACTGTTGTCCTGAGCAGTTTGACTAGTTAATATTAAAATTTTATTAGGTGTTTTTTCTTATATGTTGCTTTAACTGGAAATAGGTAGTGTAATATTAATTCAAAAATGAATTGAAAATTGATATACTATATTTAGAAATAAAATACAAGATATGCATATATTTATTGTTCATTTAATAAGGCATGCATTTTGACGTATTATAGACAAACAGATGAGTATAGTGATAATTGCATTAACTGTATAGTTATGTTTGCCATTATGATCAATATAATGTAAAATATGCTAAAAGTCAATAAAGGTTGAATGGAAAGGATTAACTTATTTAGGTTGGTTGTAGACATGTTACCCTGTATAGGAAAGTGAACCAACTGGTTTTCATTTAAATATGATTTATGGTATAATCCTAAATGATATAAAAAGAGAGGTATAATGAAATTGCCTAATATGATATTATATGCTGACAAGTAGGAAGAGACAACTTATTATATATAATTCACCTAACTTGTGATATATAATAAGAGATTGATTCCTGAAAACATGACTAATATGTGATTGAGACTTATTTCTATAGGATTGACCTACATGATTGGATATAGGTAAAACACCATAGGTAGCCAGATTTTCTATCTTGCTTATATTTCATTACTTGCACATGTATATGTCATGAGCACATGACATGAACATACATGATAAATTGCATAAGTTACATGATATGATAAATGACAGGTACAAGTACATGATATGACTGTTAGGATTGATCCAATAATACATGATATGTATAAACCATATGATATATATGATATACACTACATATGATATAAAATTTATATGATAGACATGCACATACAAGCATATGACACTACATATAAGACATATAAGATTGATTAGACTAAACCTAATACATTGCATCTAATTGAAATAGTGATGTACATGCACATGACATACATGCATATGTATCATTCAATAAATGATAAGATATACTAATTTATACAAAATAGAATATAAGCGATTTTGTAACTAATGGGTATAGAAAATGACATAATGTATTGAATCCTCATATGACTTGTTTATTGATCATGATTTATAATGCTTACATTGATTTTCATCGTTCATATGAGATGATACTGTTCACATTGATTGTTACATGCTTTTACAATAACATGTTTATATTGATAGTGATTGAAGGATTATATGCATATTATTTTCTAGTCTGATGCATTGATTGTTGTTGTAAGTTTTGATATCCTACTAAGCTATTATCTCACTCAGTAATTTTCACATATTTTTAAGAATATCATGATATAGTGGAGTGAGATTGATTAGAATTCATATTTTACTTTATTTCCTATATTTCAATTTCTTCTTTTGTAGTAAAGAATAGAAAGATAAAATAATATATTGAATGAACTTTTGGCTATTGAATATGAATTTGAGAAATGAATGAAATTGTAATTTGAAGAAAAAATTATACTTGCTTTCATTTCAATAATTATTTTGAATGAACTTATGATTGATTGCATACATTAATTTGGAGATTTTGAATGAATTTCAATTGATTTATTAGTTTTTATTATTGGTTTTGAATCATATTGATTTATTTTGATAGATTTACAAATTAAATCTATTCTTATTGATCTATTTTGTCTGTGGAAATATTGAGGGTAAAATTTTTGTAAGGTGGAGAGATTGTAATAGCTTATATTTTGACCCAAATAAATAAATTTTTTAGGAGTAATTATAAGCCAAATTTGAAAACCGTTTTCGTCATAAGATAAATATTATTCTATTTTACTTAAAATATTTTTGGACACTTGTACAAATCCTTAAGAAATTAACATATATTAATATGAGTAAAATTTTGGGACCATCAGGTATCCGTTTTGCAAACTGATTTCACCATCATTTTTTAAATAAAATAAGCTAAATGATGAATTATTTTTTTCTAATATTTAAATCCCCAAAATGATTTATATGAATTTTATATTGATAATTAATTAAATTATATAATTAAATAATATATATTATTATTATTTTTTAAATTATCCTAAGTGACAAATATAAACCACTAAATAAACCATTAACCATTCATCTTTATTAAATGGGCTAACAGATAATGGAATGAGGGAATTAAGAGAGAATTTGACTAGAAAGAAGAAGATAATACGAGATTTGGAGGTACTAGAGTGATTTTTGGCAGTCGACCCAGTTGAAAAATTTACTAGTCTCGTTGTAAGGAATCATTATCCTATTTCTAATTTCAATAATTTCATGTTTATATTTAATTTTGATCAAATTTGTATTTTCGTTACCGAAAATTGAGAATAATTTTGTATTGATAAAACTTTTTCCACGTAACTTTTGGTATCTAATTGATCTGGTCAATATGAATATTTGACTGAAATTTATTGAATTTCACTGATTAAATTGAAAGTTAGGATATTTTGAAGTAATTATATAATATACAAATTTGATAGGAGTAGTAATAAGGAATCATTGAGAACATCAACAACTGTTTGATTTCACTATAGTCTCTCTATGTAGAGAAGTTTGAAACCCACCAAGAAAGGTTCTTATAGCTTGATGCTGGGCGAAGACTATACTATTGCAAAAATTAACGACTAAGGTTTCATTTGGGATAACTTTTTTATGCTTATTAAAGCAATTTTTTATTATCAAAGTTCTTGGAATTAAAAATTTTTGTACTAAAAAAAGCTTAAAAAAATAGTAAAAAAGTTATCCCAAACTAAACCTAAGGGTGAACGAGCTATATCTCTCATTGTCATAGCATGACTAATAGCTTTTTATTATGTGATTATATGAAATGAAACTTAGCTTAAAAGGATATTATGATGAGATGACAGTTTGAACAAAAATATTCTAACGAAAATGATAAGCATTCTAAGCCTCCAACTCAGGGCAAATTATTGCGTCCGGTGTCGCCACGTCACCAAAATGCACCGGGACCCAGTGTATTTGGGTGACATGGCGTCACCGGATTGGATGTCCGAACATCCGGTGACCGAACACAATAATTCGCCCTAACTGCGGCGCAAGAGTGTATTCGTGAAAAGAGCTAGCAATCAATGACTTTCTTCCCACCCGGAAATCGTAGTAAGCCGGGAGAAAGACATTCCTATTCACCCAGGCACGGGATAAAGGGAAAGAGAGAGCCGAGAGCCGGGAACGCAATCAAAAGAATTCGGGAATATTCTGGCTGAATACATCAAATTAGAATCCAAAATATCTCTGTAGTGTTGTCACACAAGATAAGCACGCCGCCCGCCTGCTGGCCGGGCGAATCGAAGTTCTCTTCCGGTATAACAGACAACCGGCGGCGACAAGAGATATTTCAAGAGAAAGCGAATAATCGAAGTAAGCCGAAGCATACCAATGAAGATAGTGCTAACTCAGGGTTGATGGTTCTTTTCTTAGCCACAACCTCATAGCTGATGCTAAAGCTGATGATTTTGGCTATGATTGTGGTATAACTTTTATATTTTTGCTATATACTCAATATTTGTTCATAGTTTAAATATTATTCCTTCAAATATTTTTTGGTTGGGCAAAAGCTAAAAGAGAGATTTATATACATATTATTAATTTTTTTATATATTTTCATATCTAATATTGAAATTTTTATTCATACTTATATAAAACTAATTTTTGTATGAAAATCTGAATTTTATTTTAAATAAGTTAATTTTGGTGATATTTATGATATCATTTAAAAATTAAGGCTTACGTAATTAAATTTAATTTTTTAGTTATATATATGTATATCAAGAATTTAATGTCATGTATGTAAATCCCTTAGCCTAAATCGCATCCCACCTCGACACCTCCTCCCTCCACCTTAAATATGAGAAGTTATTAGGTGTGGAGATCAGACTCAGAGAACCCTCCAGTTTGTCTCTGTGAACAATAAAGTTCACCACTGCATTTTTTCTGTTCATATATACAAAATCGAATTGTTCTTTATATCCGATCTTCACATGTAATAATCTCTCATTAAATATAAGTAATTTTATAAGCAATTAAGGCTTATAATTTTTTTAAAAAATAATTAAAAATAACTAAATAAAATTATAATTAATATTTGAGAAATAAATTAGCCACAAACTATCCCAGACAATTCTTCTACTTTATTGAGATATTTAGGCTTCGTTTGGGACGGCTTTCTTACTGCTTCTTAAAGCAGCTTCCTAGGTCAAAATATTTAATTTTTGAACTAGAAAGCTGCTTTAAGAAGCGGTAAGAAAGTCATCCCAAACGAAGCCTTAGATAAAAATTCACACACAGTTTACTTTGTTCCAACTAAGAGATATTGGATTGAGTCTTTGTGTATGCGTGTGTGAGTTTACCTTAAAGTAACTAAATGTCAAAATATATATATATATATATATATATATATATATATATATATATATATATATATATATATATATATATATATATATATATATTCATATTCATGCAAGCATCACATATTTAATACTCTTCCATCCGAAATTTCTAAATCGAGATTTTGGCGGGCCGCAAATGAAACAACGAGAGCGGGAGATTGAAAGTGTGCGATCAAGGAAAGCGGCAATAGGGAAGGACGGGAGTCGGAGTTGCGAGGAGCGTTTGGTGGCCGCTGCCGAGTTCAGGGAGCTTGATTGGTAGAGGTAAAGATGCCCTAACTGACTTCTTCTCTCCATTTTCCCATCGTCTTCCTTTTTCTTGAGCTGTTGTTCACTAGTTAGGAATATGGTGAGGGAGCTCAGAGTTGAATCTTTCTATGCACTTCTACGAGATGCTGCATCAGCCTCGTCTTCGTCCCCTCTATTCATCTTTCCATCGGCATCAGATTCGGATTCTCTCTGTGCTCTTAAGATCATGACCCATATTCTCGCATCCGATTCTCTTCGCTACTCTGTCTACCCTGTATCCTCATTCAGCGACATTGAAAATTTTGCCGGCCTCAATATCCATAGTTCCCGTGAGAGGACATCTCTACTTCTTATCAACTGGGGGTGTCATCGTGACCTCCAGCGGATTCTAAAGCTCGGTTCAGAAGTTCGTGTCTTTGTCATTGATAGTCACCGTCCAATTCACCTCCATAACCTGAGCAAGCAGAATGATCAGGTCGTTGTCCTTTATACGGAGGAGGATGAACACCACGCAGATTTGATTTATGATTTTGATGTGTCGGCTCTGGCTAATGCCTCCGATCTGAATAGTGATGATGAGATTGGTGAGGACAGTGATAGTGATGATGACAGTGAAAACGAATTGGATGAGGGGAATATCAAGCGCCGTAGGCTGTCAGAAGAGTCCGCATCAGACCCAGTCAGGCTCTATGGGAAGCTAAAGGCTGAGTATTATAAGTTGGGAACTTTTCATGGAAAGCCTTCTGGTTGTTTGTTGTTTGACCTTGCTCATTCCTTGAGGAAGAATACTAACGAGCTGCTTTGGTTAGCTTGTGTCTCTCTTGCAGATCAGTTTGTACATGAAAGGATTACCAATGAGAGGTATCAAGCTGGGGTTATGGAACTTGAGCAGTATATTAACATATCTGGAAATCTGGAATCAATCACCTCTGTGACACTAAAAGATGGCACACAGATTCAAGCACCAGAGAATTCTCGTATTTTATATGAAGATGAACCACGGCTTATGCTTGTCAGGGAGTGGAATTTGTTTGATTCAATGCTTTGTTCTTCTTATGTTGCAACCAAATTCAAGACTTGGAGTGACAATGGTTTGAAGAAACTCAAGCTTTTACTTGCCAGAATGGGTTTCTCTCTCGTAGATTGCCAGAAGAAGTTCCAGTACATGAGCATGGAAGTTAAGCAGAGGATGAAAGACGAGTTTGATCACTTTCTACCAGAGTACGGCCTGACAGAGTTTTACTATCGCAGTTTCTTTAGGATCCATGGGTATTGCTCAAAGTTGTCCGCCGCTGATGTAGTTTATGGGGTCACAGCGCTGCTTGAATCATTGGATGGAAGCAAGAAGAACACATCAATCGGTGAACAATTTTGGATTGCTTACTCAGCACTTTCCTTGAGCAATCTCGATCAGCTAAGAAAAGGAATGCAGAATGCTATTGAGATACAGAAGGCCATTCTCAGACAAGGAAGTTCCGCAATGACAAAGAGTGGATTTATCCGAAGTGGCAGAAGATTTCGCTGGATAAAGCTTGAAGATCCCGTGGATACTGAGCGATTGCATTACCCTCAAGCACTTACCAAATTCTGCTACTTTCTGATGGATGCTTTAAAAGAAAGAGGTGCAAGGATGAAGCCTCTGGTGTGTGCTAGTTTGGCAAAAGAGCCTGGCAAGGTTTTGATAGTTGGAGTTTACAGTAAGCCACGACTTGGGGCTATTCAAGGTAACTCGTTCGGAATCGTATTTAGAACTGCTGCTGAAGAAATTGGTGCAGATTACTGTAACGAATTGTTTGAATCTTCATGGATACTCTTAGATAGTGTGGCTGTTAGTTCCTTTATGATTAGATTGGCCGGGAAACTTTGATATATTAATGCTCCAGAATATGTTGAAGATAAAAGCTGTTCCATTGTTTGGATAAGGTATTGAAATGGAACTGACTTTCTAAATTATGAAAAAGCATGACAATAATGCAGCTGTTTTTGTCAGTATTATGTGCAAATGATTTTGTCTAACTTATGTATTTTGCATGTCCGAATCTGTCTTTTATGTATATGCTTGTTGAGTATTTTGCCATGAGATTGTTAATATAATAGTGTAATATGGCTAACACATGGCAGATATGAATTTTCTTTAATTTTAGCCGAATCAGCACAATTCTCTGTTGAATTTTAGCTGAATCAGCACAATTCTATGTTGTAAGGCTTCTTTTTAAGGTATATTGTGACAAGCAGAAGTCAAAATTAACGTCTTATGTTGATTTTATTTTGAAATATAGACAGTTTTCTCTTCCTGGCATAGATTTCTATTTATGTAGTTTTTCTTTGAGAATGTATACAAACACATGGTTTCACAAATTTGCCATAATTATAGCATATAAAATTCATATTGCGTCAAGTGTGTAGACTATAGGTGGTGTATATCCACTTATTTTTCTTAATATACTGAGCTTGATATGGTTGTCTCAAGAATGCAGTGGAATTTTTTTTTTGGTGGATAAAATTTATATAGGAGCCTATGCCTTAATTGAAATAAAAGATTATAAGTCCTTAATGAATCATAAGCTCTTTAAAAATACAACATTTAAAACAAAATCTACGAGCAATTGATTCAAACTAATACAAGAAACAATAAAAAAGAAAGGAAAAAAAAACCAAATCCTCTGAGAGAGCACCCAATAGAGAGACATTGAGGCTCCTGAAGACAATCAACAAAGAGTTAAAAGATGAAATGCCAAAAATATAGCCCACATCCTGGAGAGACCAGCAAACTCTTTGCAAGCAGCTAGAAAAACAGTAAACCAATAGAACAAGGAAAATAACACTAGGAAACAAGGCGAAGAATTCACAACAACAGCCCACCAAATTAGAACAAACTAAGCCATCCACTAAACAGACATAAGAATGGCCCAAATAGCTAACCCGAGAGACAACCAACAACAACCCACCAAAAACAAGAACCAAACCACCATTAGCTGCAGAATTTAGAAGGAACCTTGGATCTCTTAGGTTTACCTTAAGAAAGGTTAAAATCTTGCACCACATTTTTAATTTTATTTTATTTTTCTTATTTTTCTTGCTAACAACTTTTACAAAATCATCATTACCAACTTGCACTACATTCATATCATAATTCTTTGAGAACTAACATCCTCAATTCAGTGGATTTCATGTTATCTTTTAACGCTTATTAGATATTGTTTCATAATCATTTTGCACAGCCTTATATTGGAATTGTGGAGCCAAATTTCTTTATGGATAAAATCTTCATCAGTTTTGGTTGAATTTCCTTTTTAAATGCAAATATTTGACTAATTTATTAATTTATTTGTGTAGGCTATAGGATTGAATAGTTTGAATGTTATTAATAGAAATATATTGAAGAGACTTTATGAGATCTTATATTATCTTGGGTGGGTAATGAATTATAGGTTTGAAACCTATTTTTTGTTACCAAATCAAGCCTTTAAAGGTAGGGTTTGACATTTCACAACCATAAGAAAATAAAGAGAACCTGGATGGAAAAGGAGGGGGTTGCCAACTAAGAACAAAAGGAGTTTTTTGTGTGATTGTAAAATTATATGTCTTGTCTAAACCAGCATTAAGTTGATACTGCACCACTTACTGATATGATACTGAAGGCTACAGATGATATTGCAAAGTAGGAGAGAGTTGTTGGTATGATCGATGTGTCAGAAAATGCTATGCATATTGTTGATGAGGAGAAATAATTCTGTGCGGATATAGGACGGTTCGGAGGCTAACTAGAATGCGCCACTTCGCCCGATACATATTGTTACCTAACATTGGTATTGAACAAAAAAGTGAGGTTATGCGTTCTGGTTGGCCTTCGAATGGTGTCCGATGTTCGCATAGAATAATTTATCGTTGATGTGGCTGAAGATTGTGTTGTTTTGCTTGCCCTTTGCTATTATGCCTTCAATATCTATCTCCATGATATTTTTGTCATCCATTCTTATGTTGAAATTATCTTGAATTATCTTCTCATGCATTTATCAGAGTAAATTTTTCTTGATTGACCTTTACAAAGACAAACCTCTGACTTTATGACCATTACTAGAACAATTGAAATACTTGCCAACTATCAAATTATGAAGTCCAAATTGCCATTTTTCACAATGAGGATAAAAGAATGCAAACATTGAAGAGAATGTAGGTCTTTAGAAAAAAAAAAAAAATTAACCATCAAAGGTAATTCTCTTTGTCCTCACTATGAAAAATAATTGTTTGAATATTATAATTTAACTATTGGTAAATATTTTAATTATTATAATATTGAATATAAAATCACGAATTATCTTTTTAAAGATCAAAAATCATTTACTTCAATAATTATATGAGAAGATAATTCAAGACTATGTCATCATAATGATGGATGACAAAATCTTGTAAAGGCTAAAATTAAAAGCAAAATCTCAATGACAAGCAAAACTATCACAACATTATCTATTTTAGGCTTAGTTTGGGATGGTTTTCTTATTATTTTATAAAGCTGCTTTTAGTACAAAAATCTCTTGAAAGTAAGAAAAAAACAGTGGTCTAGAGCCATTTCAAACGAAGCCTTAATCTTATCCACAACAATCACAACAATTTCTAGCATCTTAGCCAAACCAACAATCCCCTTTTGCTTTGTAGTGCGAGCATTAGCCTCCAATTTCATATCAACAAGCAGTGTAATATCATTTGCTGCAATCAACTGATACTTAGGAGCAGTGTAGGTAGGCAATTCTATGTTTTGTTTTAACTCAATAAGATGCTTGCGAGTCTATTGATGTGATGAGATGTATACTTTTTTTAAAGCAACTGACAAGAGTTTTATTTGATTATGGAGCATCACATTCATTCATATTTGATAATTTTTTATTAAATGCTTCTTTTATGTATTTTAAATAAATTGAATTATAGTGTTAGTAGCGGGGTTTGCTGGAATGGCTGTCGAGATGATTTTTAGCAATGTTGGTTGTTATTGGTGGTAATGACTTGCAGGTGGTAAGAGCTGTTTTTAGAAATTTCAAAAAAAAAAATTGAGCTTTTTTTAAATAACTTAATTAATTTTTGAAAGCAAAAATTTAAACATAATTTAAAAATAAATTAAAAAACAAGTTATAAAAATTAAAAAAATATAAAAATATAAAAACCAAAATGGATCACAAAAGGTCTTAAGCTTAGTTCAACTGATGTAACCGATTGCCATTATCTGCGGTTTGTAGCTTATCCTGAATTTAATCCTAAGTATATTCCATAGTTGTTTTGTTGGTGACTGGCTTCTAGCAGATTCAAGATGTTGGCTTAGGTGCCATACAATGAGAACTTTAAGTGACTATTATGTGTGGAATATGATTGTATTGATCAATTTGATTGTTCTGTTGTTTCAGATCTCAAAGTTTGTCGTGCTCACTGGGGGGTGCAAGGAACACCCAAATTTTTTTTCTTTCCGTACAACGACCCGGCCCAATATACTCGAGTGCCCTGACGCTGTGTTTCAGAGCGCTCCAACGTTGAATGACAAAGAGCATAGCGCCGCAGCGGTATAGATACGTCGTTGTAGCGGTGCAAGACAAAGGCTTGAGAGCCGTAGCGCCCCAGACTTGCGCCACGAGACGGGCTAGACGATTTTCTTTATCATTTTTCTAAAGTGTTGCGTCCCTTAGGGTTATTTTACTTGGCTTTCTCTTGAAAACTGTTCATGTGAGAAGAGAAGCAATAAGAGAGTGAGAGTGAAGATAGATCTATATTTATTTTTTCCAATTTTCATATTGGATTTTTTGGTGTGGTGTGATCCGTGTTTATTTTCCTATTTTAAAAATTTTCACGTTAAATCCTAATGCCCTTTAATTTTTCGTTGTTTTTATTTTCTTGCTTGTTTCGTCACTCTTCATCTCCTCCAACTGTTACTTCATTTATCAGCCATTTTAGTGCTTAGTTCTATGATTGGTTAGTTGGCCGGAGAGTTAGATTTTATTTAGAATACTTTTTTTTACTAAAATATTAAATTTTTTTAAAGCAGTTTTTCTTACTATTTATTTTTTTAAATAGTGTGAAAACTATTTGAAATGAAGGCTAAAATGGCTGGATAGTAACTGATTATCGTTACCATTGAAGGAAGTCCTATCTTCAATTGGTTTCTTATGGCAAATATGACACTGGCTGATCCTCTAGATCAGTAGGCTAATAGGGCATTTTTTGACCCTGTTTTGCTTTACCTTGTCCTTTTACTTATGGCCATTTGATTACCTCAATTATTTATTGGAACTTTTATTTGGTCCGGTCACAGGACGTAGCTCTACGTTCGGCCACCAGTAGAATCGCTCCACGCATTCTTACTATTTACCGCGCTCCCCGACAACCTGACCCTGAACGGACCCAGGATTGCTAGGTATTGGTCGATTTTGCTTGGCAATAACCAATACCGAGCAAATGCTGAGCAATACCGAGTTGTACCGAGTTTTTCTAGAAAAACTTGGTATTGCTCAGTATTACTCGATGTTGGTCTTCACAGAGCTGTATTTCTCGTTATTGCCAAGCAATACCGAGCAAATACCGAGTAATACCTCGCAATATGCGAACATAGCTTTCCCGGGTTCCGGTCCGGGTCAAGTCGTCGGGCCGCGCGGTAAAGAGTAAGAGCACGTGACGATATGTTATTAGCGGCCGAACGTAACTCTACATCCGGTCAGAGGACGTAATAATTGTTCCAATTATTGAGGGATTTCGCTCTCCTCTGGTAGAGTGCTGGTCCAAAATCATATAATTATGAATTTTTTACTCAATAAAATATTTCTAATTATTTATTTTTTAGATAAAAAATGGGTTGGGAAAGTAGGGCTAAAGGGTGGTAAAATATGTAATTATTTGTCACGACCCGACCCGACCCGAGACGAATCCCGTTCGCACCGGGCCGCGACAGAAAATCTAACCAGGATCTGGCTTTGGAATTTGCTTCGGAACTGAATCTTCCAAATAATTTAACTCAAACAGACACACAAACACAGAGCTACTATGAATCATCAAATACAGCGGAACAAAACATCTATCTTTTCTTTTCCTCAAAACAATCATCTACAAATACAGTACATGACTTTTAGACAGAAAGAAAGACAGAACAGAAAAGCCATGACTGTACAAAAATCAAAAGGTACCAAACAATACCTATACTGATCAGACTTTGAAATCTATTCCTGGACTTCCTTCCCTTTTCCAGAACCTGAAAACCACCAGAAAGCAAGGGTGAGCTCAACAGCTCAGCAAAGCAACAAACCTCCAATCAAAATTCTCAGAATCTCAAAACCAACACATCAGACAAATCCGTACAGAAATCAGAACAGATATCAAAGCGGACAGATCGTATCAAATCAGAAACAGAACAGATCAGACAGATCAAATCAGAAACGGAATCGTACATAAATCAGAAGTTCAGATCATATCAGAACAGAACAAAATTGTATCAGAATCATATCAGAATCATATCATACAGATTGAAATCATATTCATATCGTACGGAAATCAGAATCAGATCTGCTTACAGAACATATACGAAAATCAGAATCATATCCAATCAGATATCAGATATTTAATTAATAGCTAAACTAAACTAAACAGAATCACTACGGATTCTGACCCTTATGTCTCCCTTGGCTCACAACACCAGAAATTCTCTAAGTAATTAATAGCTAAATGTGCTCACGGCACCAGAACAACATAATTCATCGGATCCGGAACAGAACAGATATTTTTCCAACATGAGCTCATCTAAGTTTTCCCCAGACACTAACTGAATCTCATAGGATCCAGGCCCCTTATAACTCCCTTTTTATAGCATATACAGATAGCATATTAATTCAGAAGAAATCCGGACAAATCAGAAATCAGACAAAAATCGGGCAGCACAACGGCAGTATACGGAATTTACACAATTTTTCCTGAAAATTAAAATTCACCAAATTTGCACATAATATAGATAACAACATTTCAGAACATTTATTCTACTGCACAGATAATTTTCAATTTCACAGAAAAATCCAGTCGACTAAAAACACAATCGAATCAAAAATACCCGGACAAAAATCTTCAGAAAATAACCAAAATGTGCACACTCGGCACGTCAACAATATACAGAAAGTTACACGGTAAAAACTGAACTAATCAAAAGATACGGACGAAAATCGCTAACGGAAACAAAATCCGGACAGAAAATACCGCCAAACACGACGGTTCTGAAAATTGAGAAAGGCGGAATGTGCCTTACCTTGCGTACAGCAATTTTCTGAACAATCTCGTCGGACGAAAACGGCTCCGCGTCACCCGAAAATCAACTTTTCCAAAGATGCCCTCGACTTTCTCTCTCCTCGGCTGAAATCAGATATTTTAAAATGTTTTTCTCTCTCTTCAAAATGACTGATTTCAGCTTTATAAAACTCAGATCGGCCCGGCCGATCGCCATATCGTCCTGGGACGATCCGACCAATTTGATCGTCCTGGATGGCTCCCAGGGCTATGCTCCTGCCGATATTTTGAACAGTGCCAATCGGCCTGGACGATGCCTACAAGAAAACTCCTGGAACAAATCTGGGCAAATTCTGGAGCAGCTTCTCAACTGATCGTCCCAGGACGATCCCAGATCGTCCTGGACGATCCTGGAGCAGATCTTGATATTACAATCTCCCCAACTCAGAAAAATGTCGTCCTCGACATTATCCAATCCAAACTCAGTCAAAATAAGTACGGGTACGACCGTCTCATGTCAGACTCCTTCTCCCAAGTCGCTTCCCGTGCAGTCCGGTGCTTCCACTGGACTTTAACCATCGGAATCTGTTTATTTCTTAACTTTCGGACGTCGTACGCCAAAATCAACTCTGGCTCTTCCTTGTACGCCAGATTCTCCTGAATCTCAACCTCATCAGTAGATACCTTCTTCCCAGAGTCGGATACCCACTTCCTCAGAGTGGATACGTGAAACACATTATGCACGCCAGGCATCAAATCAGAAAGCAATAGTCGGTAAGCAGATTTTCCAATCCTTTCCAAAATTTCAAAAGGTCCAACATACCTTGGACTAAGCTTGCTCACCTGACCAAATCTGCTCACACCCTTCATCGGGCTGACTTTGACATACACAAAGTCACCAACTTGAAACTCGACAAACCTGTGCTTCTGATTGTAATACTTCCGCTGTCGATCCTGAGCGGCTTTCAATCTTTCTTTTATCAAACTGATCTTCTGAACAGTTTCCTCAACAAAAGTGGCACCCAAAGCCTGTCTATCTCCAACCTCCGTCAGAGTCAAAGGAGTACGACACTTCCTACCATACATAGCCTCGTACGATGCCATACCGATACTGGACTGAAAACTGTTGTTATAAGCAAACTCAATCAGCGGGATATGATCCTCCCAGCTTCCGCTAAAGTCCAGAACACAAAGCCTCAACAGATCTTCCAGTACCTGAATAGTCCTCTCAGACTGTCCGTCGGTCTGAGGATGAAAGGCTGTACTGAAATGCAGTTTCGTACCCAAGCCTTGCTGAATGCCTTTCCAAAGTCTGGAAGTAAACCATCCATCTCGATCAGAAACAATCACTCGAGGCACACCGTGCAATCTGACTATCTCCTTCACATATATCTGTGCCAAATGATCCACCGGATCGGTCTGTCTGATCGGAAGAAAATGGGCGGACTTCGTCAATCGATCTACAACCACCCAAATGGCGTCGTGCCCTTGTCTAGATCGAGGAAAACCCATCGCAAAGTCCATCGTTACCTCCTCCCATTTCCATTCAGGAATAGACAACGACTGCAACAGTCCACCTGGTCGCTGATGCTCTGCCTTCACCAACTGACAGGCTTCGCATCTCGACACAAACTCTACCACATTCGCCTTCCCAGGCTGGTACTGAATAGTCAAATCATAGTTCTTGATCAACTCGAGCCATCTTCTCTGTCTCAGATTCAGATCCTTCTGAGTAAAAATGTACTTCATGCTCTTATGATCAGTAAAGATCTCACATCTGACGCCATACAAATAATGACGCCAAATCTTCAAAGCAAACACAACAGCAGCTAATTCCAAATCATGCGTTGGGTAATTCTTCTCATGTGGTTTCAACTGTCTCGAAGCATAAGAAATTATCTGACCATGCTGCATCAGGACACATCCCAGTCCTTTCAGTGAAGCATCACTGAACACTTGAAAACCTTCCGTACCTGACGGAAGTGCTAGTACCGGAGCTGAAGTCAGACAATCCTTCAATCTCTGAAAACTCGCCTCACACTCCGGTGTCTAAACAAAAGGAACTGACTTCTGCGTCAGTCTCGTCAGAGGCGTCGAAATCTGTGAAAATCCTTTCATAAATTTCCTGTAATACCCGGCCATGCCCAAGAAACTACGTACCTCAAATACCGTAGTCGGCCTTGGCCAATCAGCAACTGCCTGAATCTTCTGGGGATCTACAGAAATGCCTTCTCCGCTAATCACATGCCCCAGAAATGAAATACTCTTCAACCAGAATTCACACTTGGAGAACTTGGCATACAGCTGATGCCTCCTCAAAGTCTCCAATACAATACTCAAATGTCTGGCATGATCATCCTCAGATGCAGAATATACCAGAATATCGTCGATGAAGGCGATCACGAACTGATCCAAATACTCCCTAAATACTCGGTTCATCAGATCCATGAAAATAGCGGGCGCGTTGGTTACCCCAAAAGGCATAACCAAGAACTCATAGTGCCCGTACCGAGTACTGAAAGCTGTCTTCACCACATCAGCTTCCTTCACCTTCACTTGATAATATCCGGATCGCAAATCAATCTTTGAAAACACCGAAGATCCGGAAAGCTGATCAAACAAGTCTTCAATCCGAGGCAAAGGATACTTATTCTTGATAGTGACCTTGTTCAAATCTCTGTAGTCCACACACATAAGGAGTGTACCGTCCTTCTTCTTCACAAACAAAACAGGTGCTCCCCAGGGCGAAACACTAGGACGTACAAAACCTCTGTCAACCAACTCCTGAAGCTGAACTTTCAACTCCGAAAGTTCTTTCAGTGCCATCATATACGGAGCTTTTGATATCGGAGCGGTACCCGGAAAAACATCGATAGAGAACTCCACATCTCTATCCGGAGGTAAATCAACCAACTCCTCAGGAAAAACATCAGCAAACTCCCGTACCACTGGGATCTCAGAAACAGAACCAACCTCCAGGTTCAGATCCCGCACCGAAGCCAAAAAGACTGGACATCCATTCTTCCACATTCTGCTCACCTCCAATACAGAAACCAGACTGGAGAGAACACCTCGTAATCCCTGAAAAACAACTCTCTCTCCAGCCACAAACAAACTCACTTACTTCTTCAAACAGTCAATCTGAGCCTCATACAGACTCAGCCAATCCATTCCCAGAATCACATCATATGAAGAAATTGGCAACAGAATCAAACTTGATTTTCACTTCTTGTCAGAAATCTCGATTTCACAAAAACAAAACTTCCGAGCAATCAAATTACTTCCAGCCGGCAAAATCACGGAAAGCGAAACCGGAAGTAAAATGAAATCCAAACATAAAGCCTCAAAACAGCGCTCGGACAAAAAAGAGTGACTCGATCCAGAGTCAAACAAAATACGACAGGGTTGATCAGAAATGTAAACCGTACCTGTCACAACATCGGGAGCATCTCAAGCCTCCTGCTGACTCAGGCTGTATACTCGTGGCTGAACTGGAGCAGGAGCTGAAGCAACAGAACTACTCTGCTCCCTCTGAACCGTAGGTGGTCTCCGTGGTCCAGAACTAGAACTACCACCTCTACCAGAAAATCCCTTAGGGCGAGGAGGAACAGTCCTCGGTCTTCCTGCTGAACTGACAGGTCTAACAGAACCCTCTGATCGGAACTCAGAACGCCGATCAAATCCAGCCTGTGGACACTCTGCAATCCGATGTCCTGGCTGACCACATCGGAAGCACAGACCAGCCATCCTGTAGCACTGGCCAAAGTGTCGTCGTCCACAACTCTGGCAAACAGGTGCCATACTGGCTGATCCAAAACTCATCGTACTGGTAGCATTACCAGACGACCCTCCGCTCCTCCTGGAGTCTCCAGATCCTGAGCCAGAAACAAATCTCTTCTTCCCAAAGGAACCACTGCCAGAAGTCTCACCTCCAAATCTCTTCCTACTCGCAGTCCACCGCTGCTGAGTAGTCATCAGGTCATTCTCTATCAAACGAGCTCGCTCCACAAGCTCAGAGAAGTCAGTGATCCGAAACGGTATCAGGGGCTGCTTCAAAGTGTCTCGTAATCCCCTCAGAAATCTGTAGCATCTCTCAGCAGAAGTGTTAACCAGCTGCGGAGCGTACCTGGCTAATGCAGTAAACTCAGCCTCATACTGCATCACCGTCTTGCTCCCCTGAACAAGTCTCATAAAAGTCTCCTGCATCTGCTGTCGTGCAGAAGGGGGAACGAACCAATCCCGAAACACTTCAGTGAACTCTTCCCAAGTGATCAAAGAGTTCAGTCTGGCCAACCCACCAGTGCTCAGCCTCTCCATCCAGCAGAAACACTGCTAACAGAACCTTTCTATCCGCAGGACACTGCATCCCGTCAAAGGTCTTATCTAACCTCCTCAGCCACTCCTCAGCAGCTCTGGGCTCAACAGCGCCCTCAAACCTCGGAGGTTTCAACCTCAAAAACAACTGCAAATGTCTATCAATGTCATCAGATCTGACAGTAAAAGCTCTGCTCTGAGACTCGCTCATCATCTGAGCAACAAGCGTAGCAAACTATGAAAGCGTGTCAACACCGAACACTGGGGCTGTACTCCCCACTGGTGCTGCCTGACTAGAACTCTGCCCGTCTGTCATGTCTGGGTCTGGCTGATCCATACAGAAAAATCCAAAAAATCTGGAAAACTATCACAAAAATAACACAATAAAAAGCCGAACAAACCAAAACTACCCCCCAAACAGACTCACTGATCATTTCCTATAGCTCTGTTTTACACAATCCCAAATTCCAAAACCATTGCTCTGATACCACTAAAGTTTGTCACGACCCGACCCGACCCGAGACGAATCCCGTTCGCACCGGGCCGCGACAGAAAATCTAACCAGGATCTGGCTTTGGAATTTGCTTCGGAACTGAATTTTCCAAATAATTTAACTCAAACAGACACACAAACACAGAGCTACTATGAATCATCAAACACAGCGGAACAAAACATCTATCTTTTCTTTTCCTCAAAACAATCATCTACAAATACAGTACATAACTTTTAGACAGAAAGAAAGACAGAACAGAAAAGCCATGACTGTACAAAAATCAAAAGGTACAAAACAATACCTATACTGATCAGACTCTAAAATCTATTCCTGGACTTCCTTCCCTTTCCCAGAACCTGAAAACCACCAGAAAGCAAGGGTGAGCTCAACAGCTCAGCAAAGCAACAAACCTCCAATCAAAATTCTCAGAATCTCAAAACCAACACATCAGACAAATCCGTATAGAAATCAGAACAGATATCAAAGCGGACAGATCGTATCAAATCAAAAACAGAACAGATCAGACAGATCAAATCAGAAACGGAATCGTACAGAAATCAGAAATTCAGATCATATCGGAATAGAACAAAATTATATCAGAATCATATCAGAATCATATCATACAGATCGAAATCATATTCATATCGTACGGAAATCAGAATCAGATCTGCTTACAGAACAGATACGAAAATCAGAATCATATCCAATCAGATATCAAATATTTAATTAATAGCTAAACTAAACTAAACAGAATTACTACGGATTCTGACCCTTATGTCTCCCTTGGCTCACGGCACCAGAAATTCTCTGAGTAATTAATAGCTAAATGTGCTCACGGCACCAGAACAACAGAATTCATTGGATCCGGAACAGAACAGATATTTCTCCAACTTGAGCTCATCTAAGTTTTCCCCAGACACTAACTGGATCTCATAGGATCCAGGCCCCTTATAACTCCGTTTTTATAGCATATACAGATAGCATATTAATTCAGAAGAAATCCAGACAAATCAGAAATCAGACAAAAATCGGGCAGCACAACGGCAGTATACGGAATTTACACAATTTTTTCTGAAAATCAAAATTCACCAAATTTGCACAGAATATAGATAACAACATTTCAGAACATTTATTCTACTGCACAGATAATTTTAAATTTCACAGAAAAATCCAGTCGACTAAAAATACAGTTGAATCAAAAATACCCGGACAAAAATCTTCAGAAAATAACCAAAATGTGCACACTCGGCACGTCAACAATATACAGAAAGTTACACGGTAAAAACTGAACTAATCAAAAGATACGGACGAAAATCGCTAACGGAAACAAAATCCGGACAGAAAATACCGCCAAACACGACGGTTCTGAAAATTGAGAAAGGCGGAATGTGCCTTACCTTGCGTACAGCAATTTCCTGAACAATCTCGTCGGACGAAAACGGTTCCGCGTCGCCCGAAAATCAACTTTTCCAAAGATGCCCTCGACTTTCTCTCTCCTCGACTGAAATCAGATATTTTAAAATGTTTTTCTCTCTCTTCAAAACGACTGATTTCAGCTTTATAAAACTCAGATCGGCCCGGCCGATCGCCATATCGTTCCGGGACGATCCGACCAATTTGATCGTCCTGGATGGCTCCCAGGGCTATGCTCCGGCCGATATTTTGAACAGTGCCAATCGGCCTGGCCGATGCCTCGATCGGCCTGGCCGATGCCTACAGGAAAACACCTGGAATAAATCTGTGCAAATTCTGGAGCAGCTTCTCAACTGATCGTCCCAGGACGATCCCAGATCATCCTGGACGATCCTGGAGCAGATCTTGATATTACATCATTTTCTATTGGTCCAAGATTTGTTCTTCAAGTTGGAGGCAAAAAATCTTATTTTTGGAAAGATTATTATATGCGGACATGGACACAGAACCGTCCAATTTTATTTTTGTGAACAATAAAAAATTTTTTACTCTCTATATAGAGACAAACCGAACAATTCTCTGTGTACAGTCTTCACATGTAATAATTTCTCTTATTTTTTAGTGTTAATTTGGGTTCATTGGTCAGGCTTAATGATTCCAAATGAATGCAATTATTTTAAATCTAATTTGATGTGACAATAAAATACTCAAGACGTAATATATTGTTAAGTGTCAATTTGATTTAAAATTGACTAATTTGGACATCTTAAAGAAAAATAATTCAATGAGCTTTTTATTAAAAAAGAGTTGAATTGATTAGAAGTTCCCCTTTGTCTTTGTTTTCTTGAGGACCGCGCCGTAAAAAAAAATACGTGTGCTTAACAGATCGGTGTGGTCAAGGTGGGATCCACATGACGTTCAGCTACAAATTTGCATATATAGAGCTACTTCCGCACTCCACACCCAATAAAAATTCGTTCTTGTGAGGCAAAGTGAAGAACCTAATGTGTTTTCATGTTCATAAACCAATTGATTTGAGGTTAGCCATTCCATGGCAAAGTACATCAAGATTGGCCATTAATCCTTCTTGAAGGTCTTTAATGGAATTATGAGAACTTTTAGTCCTTTTTTTTTTTTTTTTTGATTGAAGTTTCATTTGAAACAGTTTTATTAATGCTTTCTAAATTATTTTTAAGCATAAAATTTATTGAAAGTAACAAGAAAATAATGATAAAAAATTGTCCCTATTAATGAATCCTTAATTACTATACCACCAACAATAAAATACATTTATAATCCTCTACATTGCTGTAAATTAAATCATTGTAAACATAAAGAAAATTATGTAAAATTAAGCAAAAAGCTCTTAATAATAACCACACATGTAATTGAATTATCTCCCCAAAAAATGACCAGAATGCCAAAATCTTTCTTCAATATTAATAAACAAAAGACCTTAGGCCATCTCCAACCAAAAAAAAAAAAAAAACTCTTTTTTCACTGCAAAATACAGTAATGCTCCAAAATACAGTAACTTTCTCCAATCAAACTCCATTTTTTAACACCTAAAAAAGAATATTCTATATATACTCATAATTTTTTAAAAATGTATATATTTTGGTCGGTAAATTAATTTGAAATATAAATATGTTTTATATTTATCAATTTTTTGAAATATATTAATGTGTATCTTAAATAAATTAATTATGTAAAAAATGTTTAAATTCTAAAAAATAATATGTTTATAAATTATTATTTATGAATTATTAATAATAAAAATTTACACTTAAAAAATTAAAATTAATGACCTAATTTTCGGATTTAAAAAAAATTAACGTGTGTGAACAGTGTGATGCTAATATTGGCATCGCACTGTTCACTCCTGAAGATAGCAGGCAATTTCGTGTTCGGTTGAATCGTTTGGTAGACAACATATACTTGTTTATCGTTCAATTGTAGATGATCTTACAAAGTTGATCTGCATTTCACTTGTAAGAATATGATCACAAAATACACAAAATGATAAAAACATTATAATAAAATTTAAACTCACACAAATTTTAACAAATGCTAGTAAAATGAGCAGATAAATTTTGCCTTCAATTTCACTCTATCATCATCAAGGTCCAATTGAAGTTGTCTCCCATGTGGATTAACCACTCCACCATTTATATTAAATGCGCATTCAAGGTGGATCATCAATGGGATATTAATAAGGTGACAGATTCCTACAGTTAGCAACTTGGCTAAGTTGTCCATGTTGCTCATGGGATCTATAGTTTTATGGCATTTAGAACTAAAGCGACCAACTGAATTATGAACGCACAGTCATTCATTGAGAAATTATTAGATCAGCGTTCATGCTTTCTGAACATTACAAGGAGCAAAATAATAATTGATCATCGATGTCTCAAAACTTGATTTAGAGAGAAAAATAATACAGAAATTAAATCACTCTACTTAAGACTCTTCGTCTTTACTTTCTTCCTTCATATACCACTTGTTTATACGTTCCTTGGACAGAACAACCTGTAAGAAATTAATTAAACATATCAGATTGATCATAACTCATAAATTTACAAGAAAAATTTGTATTTCTTTTCGCACCATGTAAATGGAAGCTAATATTTTAGTTTGTTTGTTATGTGTGGAATTTAATTGTGTTGATCAATCAGGTTATACTATTGCCTCCCTCAAATCTCAATTTAGTTTGGTTAGTTCACTGGGGAGTTGCAGGGGTCTTCCCCTACTTGGGCAGATTGGAAATAGAAAGTTAAGTGCTACGATGCTGCGAGACAGAATGACAGTTTTTTTTTTCTCGTTATTCATTAAGGATTTCATCCCTTGGTAGTTTTGTAAGTTTCTCTTTGTATGTTCTAGTGTGAGAACGTTGCAAGGGTGTGAAGAGAAGCAAGGAGAGGGTGTTCGTACTATTTCTCTCAAATTTTCATAGGGAATTTTTTGGTGTGGTGTGGGTTCATGGGTTTTTTTCCTAGATTCGGAATTTTTTTCACGTTAATTCCTGGTATTCTTTATTTTCATTGCATTTTATCTTTCTTATTTATGTTTGCTGCGTGTTTTACTTCCCCCAACATAGCCGAATAATAGAAATAAAGTTTCTGGTTGTATTGAATCCTGCATTGTTGTCTTTGTTTATATGAGCTGCTATGTTTTAATCTAACTACATATTATGTGAAAGAAAGAGAACTTGAATTCATTCCTTAACAAGAAGAAAACTATTGAAATACAAGACATTATTATCTCTTCACCTGCTTCTCCCAATCAGTTCTTGTTGTGATGTACAGCAGCACTATTGTTTGGACCACTACACCAAGTATCATTCCCATCCATATTCCCTACAGGTTTATACATAAATAAAATCAACAAACTCTCAATAATTATCAAATATAAATATTAAAAAACTGCTACATAACAGTTTAAGGATTTTTTTATTTCATTTTACCTTAACATGGAAGCCAACAACATAACCAAGCACAATACCAAGAGGAATGCCTATAAAGTAGTAGCACGCTATATTTACATATGCAACCACTCCTTGCCAGCCAGCACCAATAGCAACCCCTGTGTATGATCAAGTAGTGTTAGAAGTTTGAATCAAAGTCAGCAGTGTTATTAAGGCTTCGTTTGGGACGACTTTTTTATTGCTTTTTAAAACAACTTTTTAATTTAAAATTTAAAATTTTTATACTAAAAAGTTGCTTTAAAAAAGCCGTCCCAAACAAAACATAATTATCAATCATTAGTCATATCTGTTTAAAGTTTTCATCAATCATTATTTCTTTGCATCCAAACACTCTAAATCTATAGTACAAGTATGCTTATAGAATAAATAATAATAACAGGTATTCACATGTAATTTTTTTTGGAGTTACAATTTTTTGTTTGTGTAATATGTGGTGTCAAAATCAAAGATCATGAATGTTGAAAGTTTTCTTGATATCATAGTTTGATTAAATGGAAATGTAGCATCTTTACCTTTAAACCCCTTTCTTTTTCTCTCATTTTTGTCTATTTTACAGAATAAAATTATATGGTAAAGGAATTAGACGTGTTGGCTTACCTGAAAGAACTGGCTGAACGCTATTGAGAAGAATAGAGAAAGATAATAAAGGTGAAAGATCTGCGACAGCTCTGGTTACTTCTGAGTTCTCGGTAAATATATAAGCTAGTTTTCCTCTAAGGATCAAAAAGAATGTGAACAGTATTATTCCAATGATGAGGGAAGTCACCACAACATTAATAATTGCAAATTTTGCACGCTTTGCACTTCCAGCTCCAAGTTCATTTGCCACCCTAACACTGCAATTTTTCAGAGAAAAGGCCTATAAATCACTTCTCAAACATGGAAGATTGTTTTAAAAAAAAAAACTTTTAACTGACCAAAACTATTAACTACATTAGATCATTATGATGGGTCGGCTATATGAATTTTTTTTCTCCATTGTATTCCACTAAAGACTAATTATTCTGTGCGAACACCGGACGGAGAGACCGTCCAAATTTGTTGCGTTTTTACTGTCCTTTTGCTGTACTTTTACAAAAGGAGAGTAAAATGGTAGCAAATATTTAATATTTATTAAATAATTGAATATTTGTTGTGCTTTTGCTGCGCTTTTGTAAAAGGGCAACAAAAGTGCAGTAAAAACACATTCATAATTGAATATTTGTTGCCATTTTACTGCTCTTTTGCAAAATGTTGGCTCCAAAAATTCGGCCCCGGCCTCCGCTCGCTTTTCTTATTCGGCGAGGGAGTTTTAACGGAATTAGTTCCGGGGTAAATTTTGGAAGGCAGATGGGTTTGTAGATAAGACACTACCCAGAGATTTCGCCCTCATTTTGCGAGGACTTTATGATCTGAGTTCTGGTTTCCTATAGGCGCAAGTCCCTATAGTTAATTACCCCTCTCAATCATGAGAGAGAACTTTCGATTAAGGCTAGTCGTCAATCAGATACGTAGAACATACGTGTATCTGGCATATAGTAGCAGCATAGGTATGGATTTGAAAATTTGGAGAATTTGAATGTTCATATTTTTGGAATTTGGGTTGGAAGATTTGAGAAATTTGATATTTAAAACTGAAATTTTCACCATCTGGAACTTAAAGCGGATGATGGGGGAATGGATGATAGACCCGATCAAGATCCCATGGTTCCGTCGTCCCGGGCCATCGTGGTCCCTGGTCTACTTAGTCAGAGGAGGTAGTTGACCCAACCTGACAGAAGGATCCTTGTCGGCAGCCATGGGTTGCTTCGTCCAAGGGGACCTTGTAGACCGGGGTTGAATGTTTGTCTAAGGGGACAAATTTAAATCCACCTTAGCTGACAGAGGGCTTTGTGCCTTATCGATCATATCCTATTGATTCATATCTCAAGGATTTAACGCCATTAAGGAGCGTATTGGCTCTGGCCATAACCGCTATCTGTGGTGCCATTTGGCGGCAAAACCACTCGGTTCAGAGGGCCCGGGTCATAACCGTTTACCTGCAGTGCCATTTGGCGGCGAAACTGTCGGTTAGAGGACACGTACCACGCCCTTACTGGCAAGAGATTGTTTGAGAATGGATCCTAGTGATATTTTCGACCAGGCATTTCGCTCTTTGTGAGCTGAAGTAATATTTCATATTTGTCCGCCTCGACAAACTTTTGCGGAGGGCGGATGATTTTTGCTTTAAGTGCGTTGATGGATTTATTTCATTTTTAAATATATTTTTGGGATTTTGGGGTTTTGTAGAGTTTTTCTGGATTTTTGTGGGTTTTGGATTTTGAATGGATATTTGGGTGGAACTTTGGATTTTGATAGGCATTTGGATATTTGGGAGACATTTGAAAATATTTGTGAACCCCTCCGGTTGAGATCTGCATTCAACACGGCCATCATCGGGGTGACCTTGAGGTCACTTGAAAAATATTTGAATTTTGTAAAGGTTTGAGGGTATTTTTGAAATATATTGTGGACCCCTCCGGTTGAGATAAGCAATCAACACGGCCATCATCGGGGTATTTGGGGTACATTTCCATTGATTGAACCTTGTCGACCCTATCAACTTAACGATAGGGGATCGGGTTTCTCGTAGGCTTTATGCCTTTGATAGTGAATTCTTATTATTATAGGCCTTGAAGGCCTAATATGAATGTATTAAGACAAATATGACGGTCGCCACAACCGTATATTTGTTTGTTGTTTCGAACCCTGTCGACTTCTATTGACCCGTATAGAAGGATCGGTTTCGAACCTGTATTCACTTGTCAACCCGCGCAACATCCCTAGACGTCACGTGTGTACCAATAACACGTTCGCCGGGGCCCATGCGGGTTATTTTTATATACCCCTTTAGTGTACCTATGTGTATACAGTTTATAATGCACGTGCAAGGGTATTCTTGGAATAGACGCCTTCTATCCGCTAGTACGAGTGTTGCGGATCAGGTGGCGTAGCAGCTTCTGGATAGAATTGTTCGCTGCTTCGTACAGGTAGACTGTCGTGCACTATTTGTTGATTTTTGTAGGCGGATCATAGTGCACTAACTAATCTCCTGTCTTGGTTCGTAAATGCTTGTATTCGTTGTAGTTGTTTGGCTCATGTAGTACATCCGTCATTGTTATGAGTGGACAGGTAGATATATTCATTCACAGACTGAAATTGACTTCAGGATACTGCATTTACTGAAGTCTTTCTGCATCTACCCAAAGTGGCATTTGACACATACATTTGTCTTCGTAGAGAGCTGATATGTGTTGCAGATCTTTACTCTTGCTTGTAAAAGTCATGTATATTTGACTAATGTTGAGTAGTCATCGTCTGTATGAATAACATAGCATCCACTGTACATTAATCGTCATCACCCATAAATGGACTTCTATATGAGTGAGGACTCTTTTGTGTTTGCTTGTGGATAATGTACTATGTGTACAACGAGTTTCCTTCAATAACTCATAGGAGCTCGTACTTGTGTAGTCCTTTAGCATCTTGCTTGTGTTTATGTAGTCCCTTTCGTATTCGTCTATAAATGATATATGGTGCATATAGTGGATCATAGGCATTTGCATTTGCTATGTATCTTTTACCTTTATTTGCAGATTGATTGTTGCATCCACATTGGGGAATGATCACTTTTATTACATGCATCTGTCATCATTGATTACGAGCAGGTTTTTGAACTTATCATCATACTAGTCTTTATTAGCAATGAACTAGCCATTATCAGCTACGAGCTAATTAGTACCAATCATGTTCTTCGTGGCTTCTTTCAGTATGCCATGCTACTGGATCCCAATCTCTTCCGTATGATTGATACGAATGTCACGACTGATTGTCATTGTTTCTTCCACTTAATATTTGCTTGCATAAGACCAATGTGCTTGCTAGATAATGAGTGGTGATTGATTACAAGATGTTGTTGCATTCATCATTTGTAGGAAGAATATTGTTTGCATGATGAACTTGCACCTTTGATGATCTCATTCAATTGATTGCATATGCCTTACAATTTTTTTGTCACTTGGAAAACTTATCTTGATTATCTTGTGAGCGAATTATGCTTGCAAGAGTTTGGCATATCATCACATTCTCTACAACTATTGTTCATTAATTGTAGATGGTCATATGAAATGTTACAAGTCTTCCACCATCTTTTGAGGATGACTTGTAACTTGTATAGATCTTCATTTAACTTCATCAATTGATACATGCAAGAAAGTTGTATTGATGTTTCATTTGGACAGTTCAAAGTCTGGAATTTCATTTGTACTCTTCTTGTTTGATTTATTTATCATTCGAAGTCCGGGTCTTTTGCATTTGAGTATGAATAGTCCAAGTCCAATTAAGGCTTCTTGTACCAAGTTCATTGTATTTGAGCTCCAATTTGAGTTTATTGTTCTTGTTCTTGAGTTCACTGCCAAAGTTTCATCTTGCAAGTTCAAGCTCATATAGGTCGAGTCCTTGTTGAAGTTCAAATGAGAGTCCAAGCTATGTGCTCTTTGAATTCAATCAATTTCTTTTATATTATTCAAGTTCAGTTTAAGTAGATTGGATTAAGTCCACAAGTTCCAATCAATGTCCAAGTAAAGCTCCAAATTGTCTCAAGTACGATCTTGCATTTACCCGAAATTTCGGCAGCCTTCCGGCGTCTCCCCCGTTTAGGGGAAAACTACGGAAAACTGGGCCTCCCGCCACGCTAGAGAAAAGCGTGCACGGTAGGTGCCCTCAAAAGAGGACACCGCGGCCGTAATTTCTTATATTCCCCACCACGCCAGAGAAAGGCGTGCATGGGTTGCGGGCACCGGTTTAAATTAAGCAATTTTATATTTTACCCCGTCTCGTTGTGGGCGTCGCACCGGGTTCCCTTCCCACCACGCTAGAGAAAAGCGTGCATGAGTTGGTTTTCCGGTCCGCCGCTAACACCGAAAATAGGGTTTTGATTACCCGTCCCGTCGCAAGCATCGCAACGAATTCCCTTCTCACCACGCTAGAGAAAAGCGTGCATGAGTTAGTCGTTCGCTGCGTTGCAAGCGCCGGGAATGGTTCTCGGAGTTTAGAGTTTAGGAGCTTATACCTTTGCAAGTGTCGTCGGGGTTGGCACACGGATCGAGGAGTCACTCGCCTACCTCGTCGTAGGTGTCGCGCCAGTCGCCCCTCCCACCACGCTAGAGAAAAGCGTGCATGGGCAGACCACCGACTCGACACGCAGGTCGAGGTAAGAGAGAGACTAAGTTCCAAAAAATATACCTTTGACGGTCGTCGGCGTTGGCTCGAAGATCGAGGAAGAGAAGCATTTACTTCTCTTTATTTTATAATTAATTAAAAGTCATTATAATTAATTAAGATAATTAATTATAAATAAATTTAATTAATTATAAATAATTAATGTTAATTAAAATTTAATAAAAAATACTAATTAATCATAATTAATTAATATTAACTATAATTAAGATTAATTATAATTAATTAAAATTCATTATAATTAATTTCTTAAAATTAATTATAATTAATTTCTATAATTATAATTAATTTAATAATTTCAGTTAATTAGAATTAATTACAATTAATTAAAAATAAATTTTTTTATTAAAACTAATTAAAATTAATTAATAATTATTAGTAATTTTAATTAAAATTAATCAACATTAATTTTAATCAAAAATTACATAACCTCTCTCCCTTTCCTCCCTTCTCGGTTCAGCGGGTCTACGGGATTTTGGCCGAACGAGCATGTATACGGGAGAAAGTTACCTTCACAGCCGAGCTCCTGTTGTTGCTTATGATTCAAAATGTCGTAACTTTCGATTCGGTAGAAAGGGAAAGCCGGAGAAGGTGTGAAGTCGGACAACAATGGAGGAGGTAAGCCGATCTCTCCCTCCTTCTCTCTCTCTCTCTCTCTCTCTCTCTCTCTCTCTCTCTCTCTCTCTCTCTCTCTCTCTCTCTCTCTCTCTCTCTCTCTCTCTCTCTCTCTCTCTCTCTCTGTTCGGGTCGGCCTTGAGGTTGGAGACGGAAGAGGGTCGGGATCAAGATGACGGGAATAGGCGGGAGAGGAAGTGTCGTGGTTTGTGGTCGGGATCGGAGAGAGAGTATGGGAGCAGAGAAGATCGGGTGAAGGGAGAAGTCGCGTGTGGAGTGCTTCGACAGTGGAGAAGGTTTCGGGAGCAGAGAGGGATTCTCGTGTGAGCAGCGACCGTGAATGGAAGAAGAGAAGGCGTCGGTCGTGTTTTATAGGCGCGAATGGGATCATTGCGCGAGGCAGCTCGCAAGATTTTCGCAGGATTTACGGGGTTTGGACAGAAGCGGCGCCGATTTCAGCTGGATTTCGGGGATGCCTTCGACGGATACGAGGTGAGATCGCGTGATCTGTTCGAAACGACGCCGTTTGCGGGAAATGGGGCGGGATTTCAGGAAATTCTCAACGGAGTTCATGGATCCGACAGTTTATAGGTAACTTGATTTTTTTTTTTTTTTTGTTCTTTTTGTCATAAGATGAAGGTCAACACAAAAGCACAGCAAAAAGATAACAAAAGCGCAACAAATCTGGACTGTTCTCTCCGTCCAATGTCCGCACAGAATAATTTCTCCCTACTAAGAGAATAAGCCATCAGTCCTAAAAGTTATTCTTTACACAACACTCACACACAAAAAAAAAAAAACTGTCCTGAAGAGTAGAACAATAGTGAAGTGTTAGATCTGAAGGTAAATTTAACTTGGGATATCCTGAGGTAATTTTTTACTTTTTCGTTCTAAGATAATCATAAAATAGGGTACTTCAATTGCCAAAGTTTTCACATGACATCAAAAATTCTGTAAGAAAATGCAGATAATTGAGAGATTACCCTGCAGCACCCATAAAACCAAAAGCGATCATCATCTCCCACCCATTAATGTTGAGGCTGATGAGAAAATTTATAACAAGTCAGATTAAAACTACATAACTAGTAGCAAAAGTTGATATAATAAATGATAACATTTTTGAACTAAATCTGTACCATATTGACAAGGCATCAAGAGCAACCTCAGCATTCTTCATGTATCCAGTTAAAAGAACCAGAAGGGTATTATACCAAAGCTCTAAGCTGCGCAAAACAAAAGCCATTGTTATTGACTAATAACATCATCTAATCACCTCAATCAGAACTTCACTCAATAAGAATTTTGAGCTACTCAAACATGCTTAAATAGTGTGACCAAGACTTGATTTGGGACGGCTTTATTACTGCTTTTTAAAATAATTTAAATTTTGTACTTGAAAGCTGCTTTAAGTTGTAAGAAAACCGTCCCAAATCAAGCCTAAATACCTTATTATTAGTTACATTTTTCTTAAAAAAGTGTTAAAATGTTATATATTTACGATTAAACAAAGGTTTTAAGCAAATTTTGACTATATAGAAAATGGAAGAAAGGCATACCATAGCATGACACCAGATGACAATGAAACCTTGGTGATAGAGCAAAGATCCTTGAAAGCACTAAAAGAGAAGCCCTTCCAGGTCTCTGGACATCCCCCGAAGAAGACAAAGCCGAGCTGGCCGAATGCCGGAATCCACATAACAATGATCACTGAAATCATGACTCCAACCAGTCCAAGACCAAGTATCTTAGTAGTGAACCATGAGAGACTAATATGAAGAGCTAATGTCAACACAGCCAAATATGTGATGATCATATTCTTGCTTTGAGACTGAAGATACATTTGAAGAGTGAAAGCCCAGATGTAGGAGAACATTACTGGTATGAACCATTTGGAAATAGTGCCTGCCATTTCTGCAATGGAATCTTCTTGTCCGATTAGCTTTAAGAGTGGGGTGGTGAAGATGAAGATGGGGAGGATGAAGAGACTGCAAATGAAAAGAATAATCCATGATCTTTGTAGGTAAATTCCTAGCATGTGATATTGTTTTGCACCATAGGATTGGCCACAGAGAGTTTCAAGTGCACTTGCCATGCCCAACTGCATTATTTTTGAGTTGAAGAAACAATGTTCAGCATAATATCCATAATTTGTTCTATAAGATAAATATCTACGAAATTGGGGAATTAATATGAGGTTTTCAGAGGTTATCCTTGTCACAAAACCACTATAAATAATAATAATAATAAATAGAAAAGCATTCATTTGTGCTTGTTATAATTAAATCATTAGCTTCACAAAAGAAAAAATGTTGGTTAGAATTTTATTTTGAGTTTAGTTGCTGGGCTAGAATTTGATGAATAGAGGTGGGAGGCAAAATATGAGAGATATGTCTGAAATTGCCCCTTTTAGTTGAAAGTATTGCACAAAGACTATTATAGATAAGTAGGTAGAAAGGAAATTAACAATGAGGGCACAAGTCTAATTATAAATCAAATTCATGCAACGAAACTGATACATCATGAATGAGTAGAAAATTTTGACCACCAAAATCAATGTCCACAATCGCCAATACCGTTCAAAGCCCATCACCAACTTGGTTGTGCGATCTCCCTTCTTATCAAGAGAACGACATAGTTGGTCATCCACTGTTGCCAAATTTTGCATACCAAGTTGAACATTGTATAACATCTACCATTGACCAATATTCAACATTCAACCACCGACATCTATGACCTAATATACTAGCTAGTCTCACTCTAACCAGGACAATGACTTAACAACCACCCATCACCACCGAATTTTTTGTCCCCCATTGACACTCTCTCTCTCGAGACTTTCCCATGATTGATGCTCGGTGTTCGTCAACCATCAATGTTGGATACTCATTTTCTAAATCACCCCATTTTCCTTTATATAATAAGGAACAAGCCGACTACCTAATATTGCCCAACTTCTGATGATCCTCCTTGATACTAGCTCAACCACCATCACTTGCTGACTAAAATCCCTCCAATTACAATCCCTCCGACCACCACATCACCTGCCGACTACGAACCCTCTAACTTTCGTTGCTTGCCGGCTATGATCCTTCCGATCACCGTTGTTCGCCGACTACAGTCCCTTCGACCTTCATCATTCACTGACTAAGGTCCCTCCATCATCCATCGTCCAATCAACTAAATGAACATGCCATCTTTCTCTTGAGAATGACTCTCTTATTATTGCATTATTCCAAAACCACCACTATGTAATGTGCTCTATATAATGTATATTTACTAAATGTCAAACCCTTACCCCCCCTGGAAGGGCTTCATTTGTAATAAAAAATAAATGCAAGTAGGAACCATTTTAACTATGCCACACCTCATAGTTTTTGCCCTTTTCAAAATATTCCACGAAAAAATCATGATGACTCTCGCACCCCTCTCTCTTATCTATTTATGTCTTGGATCTTCGTATAAAACTTCAAAACTAAAGTATATATCTCTCTACTGCCACAAATATTATCATCATAAATCATAAAAAATATATATTATAATAAAATTTAGCCGATCAAGGTAATGAAATAAAGACATGACGCAGTTATTGTTTTATTCTAAAAATTATCCCTTCTGAGAGCTTAGATCTACATTTAGATTTTTCATATTTAAATATCCACCAACCTGTACGAAGCTATTTTTCGCTTATCTGGTTCGATTTGACCCTACGTGGCTACGCCCGAATCCCTTAAAATCAATTATATTATCTTCTATCGAGCACCATTTATTAACCATAATTATTTTCCGAGAGTCGATCCACCTTTTCAGAATGGATCCACATGAGATTCTCATGGTGTCGCTTCTCCCACGAATGGATCTCCCTCGCATTTAAGCCCACCACCCGTTAACAAAATTATTAAATACACCGCCTCAGGCCGCAGCTGAATAGTCAGTCAGCCTTTAATTAAATGTAAACCATAAATAGTTTATTACTATTATACCCTCGGGTTTGACCCTTAGTAACCCGCCAACTAAATTATATTATCTTTTATCAAAAATTATACTAGTAAGTTACTTTGAACTGAACCCTTCGGATTGTGAGTACACAGTTTGTACCAAAAATTAATACACATTATATATAAATATATACACAGTGTGTAAACTCACATGTCTGAACAGTTCTTCTCATTTGGACTCCGCACTGAATATTTTCTTTGCTTTCAAAAAACTTTTATTCTAAAAAATAATAATAAAAATTATCTCAAATGAAGCCTTAATTCAATTGACAAACATTTAAAAGTTATTTTTATCCATAAAGTTAACATTTAAATGTTTTAAATAATTTATTAAAAAGCATATTTGCAATATCAGAATACATGGGGGTTAAATTATAAAAAACTAAGATTTATAATTAGAGGAATATATAATCAAATAAATTTAAATTTATTTGATTATTTACACAATTTTTTCAAAAAAATTTCTAACTTCGAGATGAATTTTAAAGTAATTAAATCTATTTCGTATAAACATAATACAAATTTTTTATTTTTTGAAAATTAAATTCAATAGTTTTAAATTTTATTTTTTTATTATATACACAATTTTTTCACAAATTTTCTTTCATAGCGTGGCGGGTCCCTCTGCCTCTTTATTCCCTGAGACAGTTGTCCTTTATGCAAGGCTGCGAATATAGGCTTTTAGTTCTATTATTGGGCCGATTAATTTTCGGAATCTGAAATCATTTATGTTTATTTGATTATTAGAAAATTATATTTGATTAAGATTAGACATAAAATCATTACTATAAGTTAAAAATATAATTATCCAATTTAGAGTTAAGCCATAAGTTCACTGACAAGATTAAGTTTAGCATTAAAATTAATTATCTAATAAATTAAAATAAATTATAACATAAAATATAATAAGAATATAAAAAACTACAATATAGATAACTATCAATTGTAAGATCTTAGGTTCATTTTTTTATATAGTTTAATAAAGTATTATAATTATAATATTTTAATTTATTCATCATTTTCATAATTTAAATAGATTAATAAATATGAATAATACATTCACACCAATTTTAAATTAAAGCTCTCAATTTAAAGCGAGCTTTGAAAAAAAAAGTGTACTAAATTAATTTTAAAAATTTCCTAAGTAAATTAAAATAATATATTTAGAAAAACTTCAAGCAATGAAAAAAGAGAGAGAGAGAGAATTGTAAGGGGTAGAAGAGAGATGGAGAAATTACGAGGATGCCATTGGAGAAGCGAATGAGGACGGTGGAGACGAGGGCATAGGCGGCGAGCTCGGTGGCGCCGATGTGGCCGACGAAGGCTTGGCTGATAACTGTGACGCCGAAGGTGGAGAATCTTGTGCATATAGAAGGCCCAGCAACCTTCCATAGTTTCTTGTTCTCCTCCCACAAACGTCTGCTCAGCTTTTCGTTGTCGCCTCCTTCTCCTTCTTCGTCTTCTTTTCTGCTACCCTTCTTCTCCACTATTAACTTCTCCTGCAATCCACCTTCCTCCATTTCTCTCGCTCTTCTCTATCTCGTTCGCTCTCTCTTTCTTCTTTGATGTAGCTTTTATTTATTTGTTTACGGACAAGAAAGACTAGAACTGAAAAAGCGAACAGACTGGAATGCCCTCCGAACATAAAATGGGTAACAGAGATTGAATTGAAATTTGTTACTGGCATCAATATAGGAAACGGAAATGAATAATAGTTCAAATAAAAACAAAGAATTTTTAATATTTTCTATTTATGTGCCTAAAAATGTACACTTGTGCGGCAACAGTGCAGCACTGGGGGCACGGCCCCCGCTGACTTATCAATGAAAAAACCCACAATAATTTAAAAAAATAATAACAAAAAAAACCCGCAATTATTAACATAATTTTTTTGGGAGAAAATTTAGACAAAGCCCGTATATTAATAAAAAAAACTTACAAGTAATGAAATAAAACCAAAGCCTCAAAAAAGGAGGAATTTTTATTGCGTCCTCCCACCTGTCGTAGAGATACGTCCTCCCACCTCTAAAAAACTCATTTTTTGCTAGCTATTGCTAGCTATTATTTGGTATTAACGAAGAATATCATCATGTGAAGACAAATACCAAGTTATACCGAGCAATACCGAGCTATACCGAGCAATACCAAGTTTTTTCAAGAAAAAACTAGGTATTTTTTTGTATTGCTCTATTAGAGCCCAAAAGAACAAAAATAAGTGCCAGTAAAATAGACAGAAAAGGGAACAGGAGGAGAACATAATTTTTTTTTTCACTAACAAAGACTCTAGTATGATGGAACCAAACAACTATGACTTCATATGTTAGTGCCTTATCCACAACATGACTTGGGGTGTCAAAATCTGATACGACTCGAAATTTGACCCGAAATTTTTTGGATTCGGGTCAACCCGTTGCTTTACGGGTCGGGTTCAGATTCGATTTTTTAACTCGTTTGGCAAATCGGGTCAGTTTCAAGTTGACTTGAAAACTCAAAATCAATCAATTTGACTTGTTAATATGACAGCTTCCGCGTCTAGTCGCGTTGTTGTCAGATCGTCTCTTCTCATCCCTTCGCTGTCATTTAAGGCCGCTGTTGCCATTCATGCCTCTCCAAAATTCCCCTATTGCAGGCTGCTCCACAGGTCGAGGTAGTGAGACTGCACAAGCATGCCAGCCGTCTAGCGCGCGAGAGCGACACCCAAACCAAAGCATCTCGTCCCTTGGCTGTAGCATTGATAGGCCACTCCGTAGCCGCAAGTCGCAGTGGAAGGCTGGTCCGCAGTCTCAGGTTGCAGCCTCGCCAGCCAGGCTGCTGCCATGCCGCCTTAGCCCGCATTGGCTTGCCTCGCGGCTCGAGTTCGCAACTTCACATCTATTTTCGCGGGTCGGGTCCAGGTTGACAATACTGACCTGTTTGAAAAAAATGGGTCATGTTAGTATCGACCTATTTACGGCTAGGTCAAATCGGGTTCGACCCGATCCTGACTCATTGATCCGAATTGACACCCCTACACGCGACCGAACATATGAATATTATATTGCTTACTATTTTTTAAATAAACTATTATTAAATTCAACAAATATAAATAAGAAATTTTAGAGTAAACTTTTTATATATGATATAAATTTACAATTAATAACTTTATTAAAAAATGTCATGTTAGAAAAAGCTTTAATTTTCATAGTTATATATATATAATTTATTTTTTTAAGAAATTAACACCTAAATATTTAAAATAAAACAAGATAATCATAAATTTGTGTGTAATAACTAATAGAATATAGAATTCAAAATTTTATTAAAATAAATATTAATATTCTTAAAGATCAATATATTATTTCACAATGAACTACTAAATAAAAAAGTCAAAACAGTCACTCGAAAAATATTTATGTGTAGCTGACACACGTAATGATATAAATGCTTGTTGCTTTTGTTGTTGTACGTAATAGTATTGATATATTGGACAATTACTTAAATAATATTTAAATTTTGGTTAATTATAAAATAATCATCATCCTATAAATTGACACTCATATATCAAAATTCACTTAATTGTGGCATGCACAAATATATGATTTCGATAGTTCAAAAAAAAAAAAAAAAAAAAAAAAAAACATTATTATATGATAGTTTTTTTTTTAAATTATATGATAGTTTTATAAATAAACAAGATTTATATGTATATTCTTTCTGTTTATATGAAATGGCGAGTTGAGCTGATGAGAGTTGGAGATGAGGTGCTAAGTTGAAGCAAATGGATGTCCCAAGCATTGGTGCCCTATCGTGGAGGAGGTTATAGAGGTGGTAAGTGTTGTAGGCAATGTGTGTAGAGGCTACAAAGTAGTTGTCTTGGAGGAGGTAATGGGATGTAGATCGTGTAGATGGGGTCCTTGGAGAAGAGTTTTGTTAGTCATGGAGTCCTTAATGAGAAACCCGTGAGCATCAAGAAGTACAAAGTAGGGATTATCAGAAGTTAGCTCATGAATTGAGAGAAGATTGTGTGATATTTGAGAATATTAAGAACATTAGGAAGGTAGAGCTTACGAGATGGTGTGAGGAGTAGGCCTTGTCCTTTATGGGCAATGGAGAGTTGTTGTACGTTGTCAACTTGAACTAGGGATGGACCGAAATAGGGATGAATTAATGTTGAAGTAATACAAAGAATTAGGATGCGTTTGGGACGACTGCAACTATCAGTAAAATAAGTTGTAAACTTATTATACATAAAGTTACTTTCTGAAGCTGTTGTACATAAATCAATATATTTTGTTTGATTGCGCTGCAGTTGTAAGCAAAAAAATTACTTTGATATCCTTACATTTAGTGATATAAAAAGTTAATAAAGCAGCAGAACAAATCTTGCAAGAATGAAGAAAAGCAATTTGAATTGTGGCATTATCGGACGGAGAGATTTGGAACCATCACTTAAGATATTGTTTAGAGTTTCACCATGAAAAAACAGCTTACAATCATTAAAAGAAAAAAAAAAAAGCTTACAATCATAGGGAATTGAAACATCAAATTCACCCTGAAACTCCTCAAGGCTGCAACGGATGCTTATATAAATTCTACACTAAAACCGACAAAAATGGAATGTTCATTAATCCATGTATAGATCACTAGTTAGTAAGAGTAAAAAACACAATAAAAAACTATTGAAAATAAATTCAATACTTCCACTCAACAAGTTGAGTTACAGGTCTCAACTCAAAAAAGCATATAGCAAAGCCAATATTCACCAATAAATAAAGAACTAAGCAGATTAGAGGTAGCCAAAACCATCAATCATGGCAAAATGATCAAGAAGAAATATAAACAATGAGAAGCAACTACAATAAAATAAACACTAAAAGGTTCCTTCAGATAAATCAAACAGCTTCCAGATTCTTTTTATGCTGATATTAAGTACTGATCAGTGAAATTAATGTTTACAATTAGAGAAAAAAATTCAAAAGAATTTAATACAATGCAAAATGAAAAAAAAAGTGTTAATAAAAGAGAGATAAAACTAATGTGAGGTAGCAGGTTTAGATAAAAATGACAGAAAAGTTGAGATAGCAGCTTTGGATTCATCTTGCGCTTTAGGGAAAATTTGGGGAAAAATGAGTTAGGGGAGAATTTATTCTCATAAAGAAATTGTGGAGTAGAATTATAAATGTAGAAGAAGAAATCAATAGAATACTCATAGATGAGAGAAAGTTAGGACGGTAGATTGGCTTAAGAAGCTTCTAGTAGATTGGCTTAAGAAGCTTCTACCTATTAGATTGACCAGAGTTTTTTTACGTGGAAACCCCTGAAAAAGGGGAAAAACCAAAGGGCCTGACCCAGTTTGAATGAATCAACTAGTATTTGTAATTGATTACAAATGAGGTCCTTTCTTGGGAGAAGGCCTTGTGTTGATGTCACAAATGTACATCATATAGAGAGCATTACATGGTGGGAGTAACAATAATACACATAAAAATATTTGTTTGGTTGGTAGGACCATAGTCGATAGGACATAAGTCGAAAAGGCTGTAGTAGGCGACGGAAGTTGGAAGGATCATAGTCAGCAAGAAATAGGGGTCATAAAGACCGTTGTCTGGCAAGGGAGGTCAGAAGAATCGTAGTTGGTAGGAGACTGGGGTTAGAAAGACTATTGTCTGGTGAGGGAGGTTGAAAGGACCATAGTTGACAGAAGACCGGTGTAAGAAAGATCATATAGTTGGAGAGGGAGGTCACCGTAGTAGGCGATGGAGATCTGAAGGATCGTAGTTTGCAGGAGAATGGGGTAAGAAAGGCTGTTGTCTGACAAGGGAGGTCAGAAGGATCATAGTTGGCAGAAGACCGGGGTCAGAAAGAACATAGTTGGCGAGGGAGGTCACCTAGTATGCTACAGAGGTCGGAAGGACCGTAGTAGTAGTCGACAGGAGATCGGAGTCAGAATGACCATAGTAGTAGGGCGGTATTTCGATAGAACTCCGGGCTTCAGGTGGTGGTCCGGTAGAAGTCCGGGCCTTAGGTGATAGTCCAGCAGCACTCCAGTGTCAAGTGGTGGTATGACAATGGCACTTCAGTGTCAAGGGGCGTTCCAGTTTTGGGTGGCACTTCAACGTCCTTGGATGGTCTGTTGGTGGTTTGACAAAACCTGCCATTGGTGCAGTAGAACTTCGACGATGGTCGAGGAGGAGCTAGGCGGTTGGAGCTTTCTTCATTCTCTTCCTTCTTCTCTCTTGGCTCTTCCGCCCTATTTATAGAATTCTTGAGTGGCATGTCCTGTAAATAAGTGGAAGATCAAGGGTAAATTGAGACTGGTTCAGATGGACGGCCGATCTTGATTCATGCAATCATGCACAATTCAATGGTCCTTTGATTATCTTACTTATATCAGAATTTGATGATTTTAGGCTCGTTGAATTCATCTCGTCGAGCCGCACGATTCGACTATAAGTATGTCATGATTGAAGACCATTTGTTAACCCAAATTGTGGTTTGATTCTTTCAAAAGTGCTTAGAGTCTTTCATTTGGACTCACTTGGGCTTGGATTAGGTCGATTTTAGTGTTGTTGGGTTTGTGTTTCCGAGACGCTCAGTTTGACTATAAGTTTGCAGAAATCAGAATTTGAATGGTCTCAATTTTAATTTTTGAAGCTTCCAACTTGATTTTGCTTCAAGATTCGTGCCTAATAAAGATAAATTTTTTGATGATGTATCAGATGCCATCCCAAACACACTCTTAGGCTTTATTTGGGACAATTTTTTTTTTTTTGTTTTTTATAATAAGCTTTTAGTATAAAAAATTTATGAAAACAATAAAAAAGTTGTGATTAAAAGCTGTCCAAGCGAAACCTTGATGTAAAGATCAGTGAGTTCAATCTAGTTGGCACTGCATTTTACTAATGGGGGAGCAGTTGCAAGGATCGATTATCTTATTACAGTAAAACGGATTTCTGACCTCAATCAAATATTTTAATCTACCTTGAAAGCATCATATAGGATTATCAATAACAATATAATCCTGATCAATCTCATAAAAAAAAGAGAAATAAAAAGCATCCATAAAATGAATGTATAAGAAGAGAGTTGATAGAGCAACAGCTTGTCAAGGTAATGTTCAAATAGATCAATTATTTTACCATTAGTTTTTAAAATATTATTTATGTGGTTCGACAAAGATGCTTAATTATATTACATCCACGGGGTGGGGTTGATTTCACTATCTTGGAGAAATAAATAGATTACAACCGGCTCTCTCTCATTCTCTCATATAACATCCCTTAGGCCCAATTTATAGATTTGAAACAAACAAAATAAGAAAAATTTAATTAATGAAGATCTAATCATGCGGCCAATTACATCTCCCCATCAGTGCAAATTAAATCGCCTAATTTTGGCAACATCAAGTTCCAAATCAATGCAATAATCAGCCATTAAATACTTTCCAAATTAATGTTTTCCATAATTTGGAAAGATCTCCAAATCAACAAAAGTACAATAATGATCAATAAAAAATTGTGAAATCCTATCTCAAATATATTCCTAGGGTTTGTTTAGGACATTTGCATCTTTTTATATAGGTGATTGTGAAGTTCTGTGGAAAAAATAGCTTAATTATTCTTGTTGTAAAAAATAGCTTTTCGCTCCTTTTTTGTTTTTTGAAAAATAGTGAGAAAAATGAAAATAATAACCAAATAAAATTGTGATTGCTGGCTTGTAAGCAAATGATCGAGCAAGAAAGCTATTCCAAACAAACTTTTAGGTTTAGTTTAGACAGCTTTTGACAACTATTTTTTTTTACTTTTAGAAAATTTTATACTAAAAAATTGCAAATTGCTTGTTTCGATAAGCTACAAGTAAAAGAGCTTACTTTAGACAGCTTTTGACCACAATTGTCTATAGACGCAAGGAAAAAAAAAAGATTCTCAAAAGAAAATTCATCAATATATTACTAAAAGCAAGTCTAAATGTTTAGAGTTTAAATACGTATAGCCTCCATCTATGTTACTTTAGCAAAGCTATAATACCCAAAATACGGGAAATTGTAAGTTGATAGATTCTCTTTATTTCGAAGCACATTCAACCTGCATCTATTTAAATTGTAATCAAATGTTCAGTGATGGGAGAGTAATATTTATAGTAGTTACTATCAAATTAACGCAATGAATTGCCTTCCCCGCGATTTTAAAATCGCTGCAAATATTTTTGTGGTGGTTAAAAGTTAAAACAGCTGTCATAGCTTATATTAAGTGATGCAAATGCCTCAAATCTTTTTGTAGTTATGCATAAGTTATTGTGATTACTTGGTTCAATGCATACCATATTGTTGCGTTTGGAAAAGTTCACGGCGGTAGAGAGATGAACTTCTTAATGTCCTACTTTTGTACAAAGATCTAGCACGCAGACAAATACGAAAGAGAGAAGCAACATTCAGACGAGACATCAAAAATTTTATTTGGCAATCTCTAAAAGAGGGGAAAACCATGGAGCCTTGCCCAATTTGAATGAATCTATTAATGTTGGTTGTTAATTACAAATGACACCCTTCCTCAGGGGAAATCGTTGGCTCAGTGTAGTAAATATACATTATATAGAACACTTTACATGGTTTAGGCTGGAAGAATCCAATGTCATGAGAGCTATTCTCAAGAGAGTATTGGTCGGTGCATTGGGTTAGATTGTATTTGGGCAGTAGAGATCGGAGGGACCATAATCGCTAAGAGACGGTCGGAAGGACCGTAGTTAGGCAACGGTGATCAGAGGGACTGTAGTCGGCGGATGACAGAGATTATGCACAAGACGTTATTGTGATTATTTGGTTCCAAGCATATCCTATCATCATGTGATTCTCTATACTTTACTATGAATATAATTGAGTTATTCATTGAGAGTTTCAAATTGATCAAAGAAATTCTGTAGCTTTAGCTTAAAGCTTTCTTAACCCATTCCTCGAAAGACTTGCTAATCTAGAACTTGTGTAATCATAAAAAATAATAAGTCCTTCAATACTCTAGCATTCACAATATGCAGCTTTTATATAATAGTCATGTGTAGTTATGCAACAAAAAATAAAGCAGGAAGCAATAATCTAACAAACTGATATTACTACTTTATTAAAAATGGCTATCGTGAAGCCTATCTTCCTTTGTTTTTTAATTTCATCTTTGCCATTTATTTCTACAAGTCCAAGTTCTAAGATATTGTAAGAGCTGGAAGGAAGTCTTGATTTTGTTTCTTGTTTTTTTTTTTAGCGATTTTGATTAAGGCAGACCCATAAGCATCAATGTTAATGGAAGACAATCCAAGAAAAACAGTGCAGGAAAAGCAATTATATCTAATGGAAGTTTCATCAGAAATTAGGCCATGCATTTTTTCTTGGAAACTAGAAGTTTGACGAAAATCTATACATTGTTCATTAACTTCATAAAATTATAACTATCAATTTACTTAGTGTAACGGAAGTGAAGGACAGAGAGGTTTTGGTACACACTCTCTCTTCTCTCCTCCTCTCCTCCTCTCCTCTCTTCTCTTTTTTCTCCTTCTCCTTTATTTCCATCTCCAACAATCAAATCGAATGAGGGGATATGGGGTGGTGGTGAAGGATATTTAATATAAAATATTTCAAAAAGTTGATTCAGTGCTTAGTGCCGCATCACCCGTCTTCTCAGTGCTACTGCACTGCATGCTATTCCCAATGCTATTATAGACAGAGACTGCAATGTTGCAGCTGCGGTTCCTATCCCCCGTTGAGCTTGCCAGCACAACGCTGCAGCTCTTCAACCCAGATTTTCATATTTTTCATATAAATTCACTTAAAAAATTATGGGTTATTACAACATAACCCCTCAAAACCTATTTTTCCATTGGAAAACATAGAGCTGAGCATTGCATTGCTATTTGACTCAACGCCGCAGCGCTAGAAAGAATTGTTTCTTGACTTTGTATTTTCATTTTAATTCCAGTCTATCATATATAAGACTTAGAAAATTAACATAAAACATAACTAACATTAAAGCATGAATTTTCATTAACATAAAACCAGCTTAATATATAAAAGGTTCTGAAATTACTGTAAAGGCAGCCATTATAGAGGACGTCCCACCTTGCTTTTAAATTTATGAAATTCCTCCAATTCTTATATAGAAGAAGTGTGATTCCATATTTTTATTATAATAATGATCAGTTCATCTTAGATTACTCTACACTTAATTGAAAGTGATGATGAAATATTCCTTCCATAACTAAAAAATATTTTTTTCACATTTGTATGATGATAATGATGATTCCAATTTTCAAAATTTCTTTTTCCTTTGAAGTGTCTTGATATCGAGAAATTATTATGTGCGGATGCCGAATGTCATCCGGAGACCAACTAGAATAAGTCACGTCGGTACCGCGGCTCGGTACCGCTCTCGACATTATTGACATAGCTCATTCTGGCTGGTCTTTGGATATAAAGTTGCATTCGACGTCCGCACAAAATAATTTCTCCTTGATATCACATTTCTTAAAGCTATAGCACTCTAATAGATCAATTGATTGTGAAGAGTTTCCTCTCATCATAGATATACCTCTAAAAAAGAAGAAGAAGTATTGATATATTATTTATTCTAAATTTATAATAAAGTTATCCCAAATGTTAATAGCTATAATTATTGAACCCGACGGGATGTGCTTTAAATGTTATCACATTAATAATTATTTCACATATCTTAAGGATCTCCAAGAAAATCATGAATGTAATTTTTTGTCAAAAGGATATTCGTGAATATTTTGCCGGTTTTATTATAATATTTAATGACTCCAAAAGTGCTAAAGTTGGTGATCTTCATCCTAGCTTGCTTCAGTCTAGAGATTCCTAAATTCCGGTGAGACGACGAACGGTCCTAATCCTTTTATCTTTGAGTCTAGTTTCTTGAAGCCTTACAACATGATTTGTATAGGCCTAAGTCGTCGATGTTGAACAATAGTTATCTTAACATTCAGAGGGACATAAGATTGACTAAAGATTATTGGTCAATAAGGATCATGTTCGCTTGTATGTCATTGCTTTATGACTTGGTGGTTCTTGTAAGTTGATTGATCTATAAAGGATTGTGTTGTATACCTTGAGAAAAAAAAATGTCAAAGTAAAATTGAGCTGCTTGCTAAGATGACTCAGAGAGGGAGATTCTAAAGAGAATCTTAAAAAGGGTTTGCCCGAGGAGAAATTATTACGTGCAGAGTTTGAACGAGAAGAACCATCTGTATTTGTTGCGTATTTGTAAATATTTAATAAATACTTAGCAAATACTCAGTTGTGAGTATTATTGGATATTTTGTGAGTATTTGCTGAGTATTTTGTGAGTATTCAATCATTGAGTATTTGATGATTCAGAGAAGGATTATTTTGTGTGGAGTCCGGATCGACTTTAGTGTGATAGAGTTTTAGCACAAAAAATAAAATTGGATGATGCTTGTGTTCGTTCAATAACAGTCTATTTATAAAACGAATATTATGATTGACGATTACATATTAGGTACATAATATAATTATATAAATAAATCATGATTTTTGTTTTGTGTTGCTCATCCAAAGCACTTCATCCAGGACCTTCCCCTTGATTATGCACTGACATTTAGGTTTCATTTGTGATCATTTTTTTAAAGCAGCTTTTTAGTAAAAAATAAAGACTTTGTTCTAAAAATATGCTTTAAGAAGCAGTATCCTAGGCTTCATCTGGGACGGCCTTTTTACTGCTGCTTAAAATAGCTTTTTAGTATAAAAATTAAAATTTTATGCTAAAAAGCTGCTTTAAAAAGCAGTAAAAAAGCTGTTCGAAACAAAGCCTTAATCTATTATTTATGCATAATAATAGCTAGAGATGCAATATCAATGCAAACGACTTTCTCTACATTATATTGTTGACATATTCATACAAACTTAGCATAACAGTCAAATATCATCAAGCAAGCAAAAGTAAAAAAAGAAAAAAAAAAAAAAAAAAAAAAAAAAAAAAAAAAAAAAAGCGCATTCCTCACAAACATGTAGATATTTCCTCCACTGTGGAGGCTCCACACCACACTACTTGGAAATCACACAGACAAACAAAAATACAACATAAAATAATCATGCAAGGAATGTGTTCAACCTATTGGTGGACAACTGCGTTGGCAATTGCAAAAGCTGTTGTCATCAACGCAGTAATATTCAGTATAACCGTCGGTATATTCAAGACAATGACTTTTGCAAGCTTCATAAGTGCATCCAGGAAATTCAACGTGAACCCCTTCTTCGCAGTGTATTGTATCATCCATCAATTTCCTGGCGCCCATCCCTTCACCACCAGATAAAAACACCAGTTATCAGTACATAAGCTAGTGTAAAAATAGAGAATATCCTATTATTTGATCTTCTTCGATTGATGATCTTAATTATCTTCTATTGAGGTGTGTTATTCAACATAAAATTGTCGTAAATTTTACAGAATTATCAAAATTTTTCTCACCTTTACATTGCTCCACAAAGTAGTTTCATAAAGATTTATGATATGATATTTAAACAAATTAATTGACTTAGGCAAACGACTTTTTTATTGCTTTTTAAAATAATTTTTTAGTTAAAAAATTAAAATTTTAATACAGAAAGATGCTTTAACAAGTAGCAAGAAAGCCGTCTCAAACGAAGCCTAAATCAAACGGGAGGAAATTTTCCTTTTTCTTGTATGTATATATATATATATATATATATATATATATATATATATATAAGAGGGAGAAAGAGAGAAAGGAGAGAGAGAGAGACTAATCACCAATGGTTGGGAGGAGCAAGAGGAGAAATAGTGCTGGAACCATTTTTCCAGCAGACATTGCTGAATGAAGGTAGAGAGCTGAGATTGAGAATATGAACTAGAAGACTTGCTGCCATATAATTACCTTCTTACAAACATTTATAGCCTATTTCTGGACATCCTTTCACTTGAAAAAATAAAAAATAAACAATCTCATTTTTCTCTTAGTTTAATGGCCTTTATTTGACTGAGCTAACAATTTCCGAAATATATGATTGTAGCTTAATATGCAGGGAGAAATAGTAGGAAACTTCTTAGACAATGATATGATGAGGAGGTTGATGTAGCAATATATTGCAGTATTCTGTATCTTTTTGACTTGATATGACTATATGAGCGCCGTATGTTTGCCTCTAAATTCTTAGTTATACATTAAAGAACATTTTTATTGGTTGAAAAATAAAATAGGCGAAAAATAAAAAGTACTATAAAATGAATGTAATGTATTTGAGATATTTAAAGTTATTTGGATGAGTTTAAGATAAATGCGCTAGATTATTATTATTATTTAATTTGCTTGGTTTGGAAAAAAGAGTGTAATATAAAGTAAAAAGAAGGTGGTGGCCAGCGATAACGATGGCGGGCGATAGCGGTTGTGTGTGATGGACAAGGTGCAGTGGTGGTAGTGGTCGGTCGGTGGCATGCAACATCTGCTGACAAGAGGTGGGAGGCGGATGGCAACAGGCAGGGAAGGTGGTCGACAACGGCCGGGTTAGCTCGGACGGAGGCGGGTGGCGATAGCTTGTGCTGAAAAAGAAATTCAGCTAAAATGGGTGAGTTTAAAATACATAAAAAAAGAATTAGAGATTGAAAAAAAATTATATTGCATTCCTTTTTTCATAAATTAAATTCTTATATCTCATTTTAGACTGTATTTTTTTTTGCTTTGCATTCTCTTTTCAGTAAATCAAATAGCCCAAAAAAAAAAAAAAAATACATACACACGTACTAAGTGACCTAATAATTTTAATATATATATATATATATATTATATAACCAAAAATCACAGTCGTGCCACCGCTACCGAACATAAGAGCTTTAAATCTTCAAAAATTTTGGAGCTCCACCTCGACACCACTACTGACAAATTCACACTACGATGCCGCCACTGCTGGACCTCTACTCGACCATTGCCATTGAACCTCCATCTAGCAGCCACTGTCTGGCCTTCCTTCAACACTGTCACCCAATGACTATTATTCCTCTGATCACCATCATCACCCGATTACTGTACTTCTGATATTCTTTGCTTGCCGAATATGGTCCCTTCGACCACCGTCACCCGATTATGGTCCTTTCGACCAACATCGTGAGACTACGGTCCTTTCGACCTCCATCGCTTGCCTACTACACCTCCTCCGATCACCATCTCCTAACTACGGTCCTTCCGACATCCGTTGCCCACAAACTATGGTCCCTCAGACCATCATTGCCCGACTAGGATACTTCCGACCTTCGTTGCCCCCGGACTATGATCCCGCAGACCATAGTGGCCCGATTACGATCCTTCTGACTACTGTTGCTTGACTACGATCCTTTCGACCACTATCGCCCGCCAACTACTGTCCCTCCAACCATCGTTGCAAGACTACAATATTTTCGACCTCCGTTACCCCCTAACTACGGTCCCTCCGACTACCGTCACCCAACTACATTCCTTCCAACCTCCATTGCCTGCCGACTACAATCCTTCTTACCATCATCATCTGATTGCAGCCCTACCAACCAAACAAACAAGATAAAACTATTTTGAGAACTGTTATCAAGTCATTCTCTAACTATATAATATGTATTTGTTATATTGACCCCAACGCCCTCTTCTAAGGAAGGGCATTATTTGTAATCAACTACCAACATTAGTGAAATCATTTCAACATTTCAACTGGGTCAGACCCATGTGATTTTCCCTTTTTTCAGGGTTTTTTCACAAAAATTTTGGTGCCTCTTATGACTTTTGCACATCTATCTCTTATCTGTCTGTGAATTGGATGTTCGTACAAAGCTAGGATGTTAAACCTTATATCTCTCTACCGCCGCAAATGTTTCAGGACGCAACAATGTGTGTAATGAGATTGAAATTTTAAAATAATATTTAAGTAAATATAAAAAAATCACATTAGATATACAAGTATAAAAATTATATGTATATATGTAAATCCCCTAAAAAAAAAATTTCGCCCAAAAAATGTATGAGTCTCCCTCACAATGTTTGAGACCATACGCTTCTTCCAGCCGTCTCTTTGAAATAGAAGAAACAAATAGAAAATAGTTGGCTTAATATGCTGACTCAATGTTTGTTGGAATAGTTTAAAAAAAATTAAAGATGTCAATTCTTTGTAGTATTTTTTAATTATATATAAATATTTATAAATATCTTTTGTTTTTTTGTCATATTACATGTCATTAACTATAATAGAAAAGCCAGCTACTTACAGTGTTAAAATGGGATAATGCGTCAAGTTTGGATCCGACTTGAAATTTACCAACTCGAATCTAATTCATTTAATAAACCGGATAAAAATGCCCATTCGAACTTGACCCGCTAGTAAGCTAAATGACATGTACCTGACTCTTTAACCTATTTTGATATAAGAGAATTTTATAACCAATTAACTATAATATTAGAATATTTGATAAAATAAATAAAAAGATTATACCCACAAGAAAGAAAAAGAAAAAAAAATATATTAAATGAGTCATTTTTGGGTAAAAACTGCTATATGGATCAACTTGAATTTGACCATTTTATTAAACAAGTCAATCCGAAACTAAAATTTTTTAATTTTTTTCGAGTCAAGTTGGCCGGTCGAACCATTTATTGACTCCCCTACACCTACATATTTACATGAAAAAAATGATATGGATTTGTAGTGTTGAGGAGATTGTCTGTTGTAGGAACTTTTATTACATCCAGTGAACGTACGCTCATCTACGTTCGGTTTTAGACCAAAACAGCGCAATACCGAGTTTTTTTAAAAAACTAAAAAACTCGGTACAACTCGGTACTCGGTATTGCGCTTTTTTTTGCCTAGAACCGAACGTAGAGGAGCGTATGTTCACTGGATAAAATAAAAGTTCCTGTTGTAGCACTCATTTTTTAGGATATTGGTTAAAAATAAGTTGGAGAATCTTAGTGGCCTGGATTTGAGTGCTCACATACCTAAATAAAAAAAAAAATGACCTGTTGCTGGTACAAATAATCATGTAATTATTGCCAGATTTTTAAAAAAATATTACGAGTTATAGATTTTTATTTGTATTAATTCGGTTAATATTTTTATATCGCTATCATATTAATAATTTGATCATAAAAAACAATTTTCATCATAAAAGTTTTAAAAAATAAAAAATAAAATTCAATTACAATAGCAACTATCTGTAAAATGATATTTTGAAGTTACCTCAAACCGACCATCATAAGACTAATTAAGTTTAATTATACAATTTCTTCTTTTTTAATTTAGCCTCAAACATGACCCGCTAGTAAGCTAAATGACATGTTTCTTATGGCTTGGGAGCTGGGTATTTTCTCGCTGCAGGTTTTGGACCTTTTGGTGCTGACTCTTATCAAAGCTTTCCTTCAGTTCGGTCAGCTGCTGCTTGCTTTCAAGACCTTCTTTTGGTGCTTCTTTCCACAGTTTTGGTTACTTTTACTGCTCTTCAATTGTATTGGGTGATTTAGTTGGGATCTTTTGACCCTCGTTAGGTTTTGTTTTTTGCTTATGGTGGGTAGCTTTTTTCTTGTAATTTTTTCTCTCTTTTTTTATTAATATATGGGCTTAGGCCCCAATTTTTCAAAAAAAAAAATGTTTTTTTTTTCAGGAAGTTTTAAAGATATATTAATTTCTTTTTTTCAGCAATATGATTTGTTTGGGTTTTAAGGGCAATATATTGGTTTGAAATCTAATTTTTAAACCTAAAGATGTGCTATAACACCCAAGTTTATATTGCTAAAGTAATTTATTATTGAATTATCTTACTAATCTTATGATGGTTTAATATTTGTTGTAGATAGAGGCCTTTGATAGTTGAATTATGTTTATTTAGTATGGTAAAGTTGCTTGCATAACATGTAGCAAATATTTTATTTGGGATAACTTCTTTATTATTTTTTAAAGTAATTTTTTACTATAAAATTTTTTGAAGAAGAAATTTTTATACTAATCAATTGTATTAAAAGCAGCAAGAAAGCTATCTCAAATGAAGCAAAAGTCTCTATAGATAGAGATTTTTTTTTCTTTTATAGATAGAGATTTTTTTTCTTTTGAAATTTGAGTAAATTTAATGAAAAAGCATTGCAGATCTAAGGCTTAATATTCTAGAAGAGTCATCCACCCCAAAAGCCTCATAGTCAGCACTTGATTGAGCTCCACTTAAGAGGCACTACTACTCGAGGAAAATCTAGCACGGATTTGGGGGTTTCCAACCGCAATAATTTAGAAATATGAGAACTCCTAATTTAATAATTTTATTGTTGAACTGAATATCTTGATAAGTTAAATCCAATGATAAAAGAAAAAAAAGATAAGTTTTGAGTCATAATGAGTCTAATTGAATTATTTAAGTTAAATAGTTGATATTTGATATTAATTAAATGATTAAATGATCTCCGATTTACTTATGCTTATACTCGAAACAAAGGAAACGTTTTTCAACAGTTCGCTTGTGGACCAATGCCATCGAATTTCCATTCACTTTCTTCTTTTGGTGATTCCTTTTTTTGTTGTTGGGGGTAAACTCTATATTTAAATTCTAAATTGAACTTGCATCTTAGCTTGCATTACAATAATGGGAGAATTCATTTCTTCAATTAATATAGCCATCTTTCTGCCCATTAATTTCTCAATCAATTTTTTTTGCAGAGTAACGTGTTGGAGGATTGGGCTTTGTATGCTAAGGCCTGTAAATCAAAAGCCATAAACTCTCTCATTCTACATTAATATATCCTCTTAAATATTAAACTTTGTTAGACAAAATATCATATTATATATATATATATATATATAAGCTAATAAATTTTAGTATATTGTAAATAAAAACTACATATAATACCACTAACCTAAATCTTAAGAAATAAAAAAAAACATTTACTATACTGCAAATCAAAATACATATAAAAAAAACTCCTAAGCAGTACTTAACCATAAATATAAATTTTTATAGATTTATAAAGTAGAACTTAAATAGTAAAGATGTTGTTCCAAACGAAACCTTAATGATTTGAAGGTCTTCTTGATCTCTGGGTGCTCTGCTAGGATTTTCGTCCTGATCGGAGCCTCCTTCTCCATCGCCCTCTTCTCCTCTCAGGGAAGTTTTGAAATCCCCTTTTCGATTTTCTTCTTAATTTTTGTTTGGGTTCTTCTTTCCGCTGGCTTCTCGTCGTAGTTTTTGTCGATGGAGGGCAAACTTCTGGTTGATCATGGTTTTTCGGCCGGCAAATCTACCTCTAAGTCTTTCCGCGATGCTTTATTTGGTGGTTCTTTCACCTCTCTTTTTCCGGATCTCAAAATCGCTTCTTACCACAGTTTGCAGTCATTGTGAATTTCATAAGAGGACATTTTAGCATTAGTGTCAGCAAACTCCCTTCGCGTAGACATTTTATTGGATGGCCCTGGTCTACCGTTTGGGTGGTCGCGGTGTTTCGCCACTAACTGAGCCTGGTTTCATTGATTTCTCATTTTTAGTTGTTTCCTTCATTGTGGCATTTTTCTTTTAGCTGGTGTTGCTTAATCCTCTATTGGATTGTTGTATCTTTCCCTTTTTATGGAATAAAAATAAAAAATCTATTGAGGGCTACTTGAGGGGGAATGAGAAGGTGCCATTTGTTGATGTGCCAATTAAGTTTATTTCTTCTGATGAATTGAAGGCTAAATTGTCTTCAAATATGATTGAAACTTGTGTGGATCAATCATAGTGATTGGATGAGTATGTTTCTTTGCCTTGCGGGGATGCTGGAGATGGTTTGGATGAGTTGTTGGATGAGTTTCATGAGTTATATGATTTAAATGTGAGTAGTAAAATTTATAAAGACTTTTCTCATGGTGGAAGCAAACGTCGTAGGCGAAAATCTAAGAAGAAGTAATCTTTCTTCTGTTTGTGGGTTATTTTGGCTGGTTAGTTGTCTGTTGCTGCTCGGTTTATTGGTTTTTTTGTTGGCTTCTTGGGACTTTTGAACGGCCCTCTCTACTGTTTGATGGATGTTGTTGATGCCTTGTGACTCCTGTTATATTATGGCTTGTTTTTGCATTTCTATGCTCTCTCTTATGATTTTTGCAGCTGTAGACTACATGGATGCTAATGGCTTCTACTGGGACCTCTACTGATATCTTGTTCTTTGTCCGGTTTTATTTTATGGCTTTGGTTTGTTTTTTGTAATTAGTTTGATCCCGAAGCTCGTATGTTTTATTTCATATGTCATATTTTAGAGGGCTTCGAAGTCAATAAGGACTAGCAACCTTGCTTTATATTAATGCGTAACCCCCCTTTGAGTTTTAATTATTAAAAAAAAAACAGAACTTAAATCTATGAGAAAAATATAAATATTTGTAATAAAGAAGTATATAATCTAAAAGGAAACAGAGATCTAAACTTTCTTTTTAAAAAAATTAAAGCCCTTAATTTTATAAGATAAAATTAAAAAATTAATAGATTAAATCTTAAATCAATTATTTCAAATAGTAGAGAAAGATATTCACATTTAGGCTTCGTTTGGGACGGCTTTCTTAGTGCTTCTTAAAACGGAGTTCTAGTACAAAAATTTAAAATTTTAAATTAGAACTCCGTTTTAAAAAGCAGTAAAAAAACCGTCCCAAACGAAACCTTAGATTGTTGGTGGAATCGAATAAATCTAAGCAAAAATCACCCATGATGGCTTATAGATGGTCATCCAGAACTTGAAATGGGAAATTCCACGATGGGAAACAAAATATCTCATAATTTTTGGAGGAATTTTCTTCATATATATATATATATATATTTGCTTATTTCTGGTTGAAATTTGCCTAAAATGTTTTTGTGTATTTTCGATGACTATTTTCCTGTAGTGATTAGTGATCACTTAATTATAAGATTATTAACACTTAAATACTATAAAAATATTATATGATATAAGAAATCAATATGGACTGTTCGTTTGAGTGTTCTGAAATTTTAAATAAATTCATCAAAATATCACTTAAAATTTATAAATGGACTTCCATGCGAAAATTAGTTTTTATTGTAGGGTTTTTTTTTTAATGAATTTTGTTTAAATTTATTAGGAAGTGTGTTGTGTCTTTTAACATTATTTTTTTACCCAATTTTAATAGTAAGGCTTCGTTTGGGACGGCTTTTTTATTGCTTTCTAATTTTAGTACTTGTACTAAAATTCCGTTTTAGAAAGCAATAAAAAAGCCGTCCCAAACGAAGCCTAAATATATGTTTTGATACCCTTATGTTATCATACTGAGCTTCATTTGGGATAGCTTTCTTGCTACATTTTAAAGCAGTTTTTTGATACAAAATTTTTAATTTTTGTACCAAAAAACAATTTTAAGAAGAAAATCATCCCAAACTAAACCTCAATAATAAGCATTTAACCACAATAGGATTCAAAGGTCAAAACATATTCTTATCTTAAATTTATAAAGCACTGCACACTAATATTAGCAATTAACACCAAATATCAAATTGTGGCTTCGTTAGGGACGAGTTTCTTATGCTTCTTAAAGCAATTTTTTTGGTATGAAAATTAAAATTTTGATATTTGGGATACTAAAAAGTTATTTTAAAAAATAATAAAAAAATCGTCCCAAACGAAACCTCTATGTCCTATTGGAATATTATATGGCATTGTCTCATCAAATGATCCATATATGCCCATTAATGAATGTATTCATCATCTACTCAAATAATTAAATTGTATAAAATAAATTTCATTTTAATAGAATATTTTCATGAATAAAAATTTAAATAAACAAAATGAAAGGATTCAACAAAGAATACAAAGGCAATGAGTTCACACATTCGATCATTCTCATATGATCATTAATGGGCTTCACTCTAATTCTTATATTTTATCTTACCATATAATCTATGTCATATGTTATTTTATGCTGAGTATTTCATTATTTTCATCTTCATATACAGATGAAATTTTTATTCAAGTAATGTAAACATACTCATTTTGCTGGTTATGTCAATTAAATCAAATTCATACACACATCATATAAAGTAAGATTTACATTTAAAATATGCTGATTGATAATCAAAACTCTTAACCGACTGATCAAAATGAGCTGTGCTACATATTAAAGTTTAAGTAAAAATTTTAATGAGATATAAATCTTAATGATGATGATGTAGTAATTGTCATTACTATGTAATAATTGTTGCTGTCCTATCAACGTTGCTTTGAAAAAAATTGCTCTGTGACTGATTGACAAATACAGGCAAAGAGGAGGATATACATCCTCCGGATTCAGAGTTCTGTATAAACTATTCTAATTCGATTGGAAGCCAGGCAACCTGTTGTATTTTTTATATTTGAGCTCATTTGTATGTGTTTGAAAGTCTTTTGATTCGTGAAAAAAAGTTTGCGAGTATTTTGGAGCATGTCTAGGGTTTTGGAATGCATTTTGGTGAAAAATCTGTAACTTTACTATTTGAGCGCCATAATATTGGATGTCTTAGATTGATGTGTCAAATAGTGATATTGGAACATTTTAATTTTTAAAATTTTGGGTTTTGAAGTAGCACTAGGCCGAATCATGCTTTTAAATATAATATTAAATATGCTATTCCATTCATTTGAATGCAGTAGTTGCCAAGGCAGGAGAGAGGAGATGGTTTTAGAGAGAGAAAGTTCTTTTTGAGTTGTTTCAGGTTTGTTTTAGCTAGGGGTGTCAAAATCGGGTTTCGGGTCAAATCTGGAACTGACCCGAGTTCAAACGGGTCGACTTTAACTAGACCCAAGGTATGTAAACGGGTCGGAAATTTGAACCCGGACTCAACCCGACGGGTTGTCGGGTTGACCCGACCCGACACGAGACAACAGATCTGTGGGATGCGGGCGGCTGGCGAGGGGCCGGAGGGCAGCGGGCTGAGGGCACGAGCGGACGTAGGTGAGCTAATGCCGAGGCGCGCTGGCAGGTGCGAGGGCATCATCATGCGCGAGTGGGCAGCTTCAATGGGCGTGTGGGCGGCGGCTTGCAGGCGCGGGCAACTGTGCGGGCAGTCGCGGGCAAGGCGTGTGCAGTCGCAGGCAGGTGCGCGGGCAACCAAGGAAGGTGCGGGCAGCCTCGACAAGCACGAGTAGGCGTTTCAAATGGGTTTTCGGGTTGATCCACCAACCCGTCGGGTCAACCCGCACCCGACCTATTTTTCAAACAAGTCGAATCCGGGAACTTGAACCCGACCCATTTTAAAATCGGGTTGGGTCTAACCTAAAATTTTCGGGTCGGGTTAGACTCCGATATGTGCTATAGGTATACCTTTTGGTTTGGTTAGTTTTATTTTATAGGCCTAACTTTTATTTGGTTATATTATTTGTTATCAAGCGTTGTTGTAGATGATTGTAAATTTATTTTTGGATAATATATAGTAATCATTGTTGAGAATTAGTAGTCTTCATTTTATATTATATTCAATAGTGTCTATGTGTATTACATAAATAGGAAGTTTTCTTTCAGTGCTTCTCCAACTAGATTTTGGGGTCAATCTTGTCACAATTGGATATGAAATGACTTGTTTAGTATTGGGCCATATCGAGTCCGATTGTGACAGAGGATAGGTTGGCTAATTTGAAGTTTAAAAAAAAATTTCACTAAAAATTTACTTTAAAAAACAGTAAGAAAATTATCCCAAATGAAACCTACAATTTACCAAGATGCTTTGAGTTTTTACGGACTGAAATATTAAAAGGAAGAATTCAAAGGCAGATACGTAGTCTTCATTTTTAATTAGAAATGCAAGTCAATTTGACAAATGGAAAACAAATGAAAAGTGGATGACGAGGTTTAATCCCTCTCCAGTAAATTAAGAAAGCAACTCGAAAAATTAGAATTTCCTCTTCTACGTACTACACAACAGAAAATGTTGAAGGATCAGACAATGAAACGTTGCTTTATCTACTGTAAAATAAATTATTTCATAGGCATAGATGATATGATAAATTTCATACACAAATGAATACTAAATCACTTATTATTGATAAACAGAATGATTAATTTCATTAAACTTTTCCAAAATATCAAAGTTATCAAGTATGAATGTTTCATGGGAGCAGACATGCACTGATACTCTCTTCATAGAGGAGTAATTGGAAATGTTTTGATCAACACAAAAATCTCTATTTGCCAGCATCCAAATACCATTCTAATCTATATTAATAACATATATTAAGGAATTTCCACTCTTTATTTCTATAGCAACTTGACGTGATAACACAAAATATAACACACCACAAAATTTTGTGAAAAACATAAAATAGCAAAATCAAAGAAAAACACTCAGTCACACGTGTCTATATATAAATATCTTGCAAATAATACATGAGGAAATTGTAAACGCTATAATGATCATTACAGGATTAGAAGTTTAGCTTATGCACAATTCGTACATAAGCATTTTTCTCCGTGGCAGGAACTATTCATTAGAGTAATACCATCCTTGTAATAATTACAATTAACTCTGCATATGTCTTCGATACATCCAGGAAATGAAAATGAAAATCTAGAGCATCCACTTTCCAGCAAATTTCGTGCCATTTCTTCATCATCAAATAGAAGCAAAAGATATCAACATAAACAAATATGCATGTCTACGGGAAATCGTAATTAACCTCAGATTTTTTGAAACTCTAATATTATGATTAGTATTTTTAATGAAATCCTAATAGTATAAACTAATTAGGTAGTAATTTTTGATGTAATGATAGTTTTTATATGTAACAAACACTTATAAGTATAACCTGGTACTTACTAGAAATCAAAACATTTTATGATGACATTTTTTTGTATCATTGAGATTAACATTTTTTATTGGAATTTATTAGTTTCCCAAAGATAAGGATAATCTATAAAATGCAGCGCATGTATGAAATATTACTGAACTTTTTTTCTTTGTAATGAATCTAACAGAGAATATGCATTTCTATTCAAAATCCTTCTCTTGATGCATGATCTTATAAAATTGTTAGAGGGAAGAGGAAGGAGAGAGGAAGAGAGAGCAATCACCAGAGGTTGGGAGAAGCATGAATACAAGGACAAGCGTTGGAATCACTTTTCGAGAGAACTCCATTATTGCTAACTAAAGACAGCGAGGTTTCAAAATGCTAAACATGAAGGCTTCCTCATAATTATCTTCCTCGTTAACTTTTATAGTCTATTTGAGTGCATTAACAAACATAAAACAAACCATCACTCAATTTGTCTCTTAGTTTGAAAGAATATGTTTGACTGAGTAAAGCATTTTCAAATTTAAACATTATAATGGGAAATATATTTATTAATTTTTATTTTTAAGATTTATTAATTAACTAGTAGATAAATTGACATACTAGCTATGTCATGCTTGACTAATTATTTATTTAAAATTAACATATGAAAAGAAATTCATAAAATAAATTATTTTATTTAAAAATATTGATAAAATTAGTTTGGAGAACGGACACCTAACGGTCCTAAAATTCCCACTTGTACCGATATGTACCAATTTTTTAAGATTTTCATTAGCACTCAAAAATTACGAAAAAATTGTGTAATTAAAATACTACAAGAAGAAGGTTTGTAGTTTAGACTTATAATAACTCCGGGAAAAAAAAATTATCTCGATCAAAATACAGGCTATTTCAAACTACTCACTTTTAAAAAATGTCGTTCCTGACATTTTCCTTAAAGGTTCGAGCACAAAATCAATATAAAGCAAATTCATACAATCAATTCTCAAATCAAAATTAAATCAAAACTCATCAAAAATCACACATTCATGCAGTTCATTCTATCACATGTCATTCAATTATGTATGATATGATATGCCATGCAATCATTTAAAATAAATTATTTTATTAAAAATAACTTTCAACTTGTATTGGTAAAACTTTTACTGCATCACTTTTTATATGTTATGGATAATTAGATTATGAATGTTTTGAGTATTTATTTGAGATTTTTCACTGGGTAATTTCGAAAATACAGTAATTTTTGCATACTCGAAAATTTATTTACCTAGATCAAATTACGGGCTATTACAACCACCTCCAAGCAAGGGTTATAACAAACAAAACCCCAACCCCCAATCGAAAGAACAATAGCACAATAAGGCCTAAACCAAAGCTCCCACAACAAAACCAACAATAAGGAAAAATCAGCAAGCATCGAGAAAACACCCGAAAGGCAGAGAAACCCCACCCCACTAAAAAAAACCTAGAAAAGGACTAAGCATTAAGAGAACGATTATGATGAGCTATAGATCTTAACGGAGTACCGACAGAGTACTTGAAGTTTTGCGCCACTTTTTTACTTTTAGATTCCTTATTTTTTTTTACCTGACACACTAGAAAATTCCTTATTGTCAACTTGCACAACAATCAAATTAACATCCTCCTGAAAGTCATGACAATTGCCAACTTTAACTTTCCCAACATTCTTGTTAACAATAGACTGATTATTCAATAAGTCGTAATTGTCAACAACATTGCTAACATAAAAAAAATTAAAATAAAGCTTCACCAAACCCTAAGAAATCAGTGCATCCTCAGATAAAGGAGAACAATAAATGTTAATAATATGCACCTTATTAGAAGCATCCGAACAAGCAGACCCATCCACAAGTTCATAAAGATTACAACAATAAGTTTTCTATTTTATAATATGATCCCCAACAACATCCAAACCAGCTACCAAGTTTAACGACACATCGGGTTCATCAATAACATGGAAAAATATAAGAGAAACAACCATAACATTTCTATCATTCATAATATTCCCCCAAATAGGAGAAGTAGTCGAGGAATAAGCATCAACCAGGTGGGCTAGTCGAGAGGTTTCCTTAGCAACAATAATCACCAGTTTGGGGATGATAATCGGTTCTTTAGCTAAATGAGGATGAAGACTAAAACATTCATGCTTTAAGTGGCCCAACAATTTTTAATGTTCACAAAAGTAAGAAATTCATCCATCACAACATCTTGAATATAGCCAAGAAATTTTGGTCCAATTCAAAAGCTTTCACGATATCATTTAGTGATATCCAATTCTATCAACACACGAGCAACCGAAGGACAAGATCCAGTTGAAGTAGCATTATCAGTTCGTAGGGGGTGGAACCTAGCCCGTGCAAGATATGGGGAGAGAATAAATGAGGTCAAAGATTAGAAAATTATATCCAAATAAGGATGATAGGGGGGTTCCTCAAAGATTTCTAAAGTAAGGAGATCATTTAATCAAATTCATAAAGCAATTGTTAACAAAATATGAGCGATGGGAAGAAAATCTATAATAATATGTGTAATTTTTAAGTTTTATAAAAAAATGTCTTGCATCTAAGAGAGTAAAAGAAAAATTAGTGGTAAGCTTTAGGTTAAAGAAAAACTTTTGAATCGAGTCCAAAGAAGGCCTACGATTGGGAAATTTACCAACCAAAGAGAATTCAAAAGGGGCTGCAAGATCCCAAATCTCATCCTAAAAAATTCAGAGACGACAACCCTCGAAAAGTAGTAGATTTAAGGTTTGGGAAGGAAACCTAAGAGGAGCTCGATAGGGCATCAACAAACGATCTAGAAGTAATAACATTGAGGAAGCCATGATCCTTCAGGTGCACTTGATTAACCGCCATTCGAACAAATAAAAAAAAGGAACAATCAAGGAAAGGAAACATCACTATCTAAAAAAATTAGGAAAAACTCGAAAAGAAGAGGAAGGCTATCATAAAAAGAAGGAGAGAACTTCCTAGAGGCCAAGGAGATCCACTCCGGAGAAGCCCTAGTAGAGCAAGCGAGGGAAGGCTTTGAGGAGGCGGCTAGGGTGAAGCTCGAAGCTCTAGCAGATCGAGCGAGAGGATGACGATTTGCTAAATAATATAATCATTGTATGAATAGCTACATCTTACTAGTTGCTTGTCTCTTGGATTGATATATATATATATATATATATATATATATATATATATATATATATATATATATATATATATATATATATATATATATATATATATATATATATATATATATATATATAATTTACTAAGACCCAAGGAAAAAAAAAAAGAGATATAAATAAAATAGCTAATACAAGATAAAAGTCATAGAGACTTTGATAAAATTAGATGTATTAAAATTGAACGTAATAAGAGCTTAAATAAAGATGGAAGGCATCAAGAAAAGTTGCAATGCTAGCTTGAGAAATTATTTAATGAAAATAAGATTTAGAACAAAAATATATAAAATCATAATGAGCTAACTAATAAACTATATTGTAGATTAATTTAAAAGAGTAAAGTGGAGTTAGCTTTCAAGATAATGAAAAAGAATATTTTTAGGCCTAAATAAGATACTTAGGAAGATTTTTAGGCCCAAATGGGATTCTTATTAAGCTTTAAAGAGTCATGGATAAAATTATAATGGCTTGATTAAAAAATTTAAAGCTTGAAGATTAATAGGATGTCAAATGATTGGAGAAGAGGTATATATGTGTACTAGTATTTTAGTATAAATAAGTTTAAGATTAATATAATTACAGATGATCAGAATCACACTTATTAACCATATACTAATGTTAAAAGAGGAAGTAATGGAAAATTACATAGATATTAATGAATCAAATTGTGTTTCATGCCAAGCAATACACGTTATAAAAGTGATATTTATGCTGAGAAAATTAATGGAAATGTATTGAGAGTAAAAGAGGGCTATTCATCTTGTTGCGGGCTAGAATATCTGTGGTAATAGAGTTAGGAATTTTCGTCTCAGCATTGTACGGATATCCAGCACACAAACAGAAGAAAAATGAAACACTAGAACTTTTTACGTTGAAAACCCTGGAAAAGGGAAAACCATGAGGTCACGTCCAGTTGAAATGATTCTACTAGTGTTTGATTAGATTATAAATGGCCGACGACAATCGACGGTCGTGCAGAAGTCCGGCTTCGGTCAGCTGCCGGGTGGAAGTCTGGCAGTGGTCGAGGAGGTGTTTGGTGGCAAGAGAGCTCAAGTTTTTCTTCTTCCTTCTCTTCCTTGCTTCCTTGCTTGGTCCCCTTCCCATGATAAATGAAGGGTCTATTTATTAGTTTTATGAGAGTTGCATGACTAGTTAATAGAAGGAAGATCAAGGGACTTTGATTTGGACCTATTTGATCTCAGATTGGGTCGAGTTTGGTTTCGTTGGCTTTGTATTTTCGAGACGTTCAGTTCGACTATAAGTCTGCTGAAATCAGAGTTCATATGGTCCATGATTTAATTTTTGAAGTTTTCAACTTGATTTTTCATCGATATTTGTGCCCGACCATGATAATTTTTTGTCGATATATCACATCTAAGTTTTAATATTTTTAAAACTTATAATCAAGTACCACAAGTAATGAATAATTTATATCAAAAATATCTTAAAAATATTAAAAATATATGTGAGTGTGAATTGAGTAGTATGAAACTATGAATAGTATATGTGGAATGATCAAGAAGTCTCTAATTAGTAATAAGGCTAAATCAAGGGTCATCATTAACCAAGTTATTGTAGTATCTTTACTTCATTTTGTGGCATTGTTTATCGCATGGAATAAATTATACAGCAAATGGCTTCTTAAAGGTCACAAAGGACTCAAACTTCTTTAGAAGAAGAATCAATTTTATAGAAGTACAAAACTGTTTGTTTTTTGTCTTATATTGATAAGGATAATGAAGTGGTTGACCCGAGACAATCCTTTATTGACCACTCATTAGAAATCATTCATTGCCTAAATTAAGATGACCGCCATTTCTCCTGCTTTAATCAATGATATTGTGTATCATCGGTTGTCGTTAGGGGTGTAATTGAGTCAAGTCGACTCATGAGCTGAATCGAGTTCGACTCATTAACGAGCTCGCGAGTCGAGACTATCGAGTATCGAGCTCGAGCAAAATTTCGAGCTCTGTGTATTATCGAGCTCGAGTTCGATACAAGCTTTGTTCGGCTCGAATGCTCGTCGAGCCGGCTCGATTAAAAGGCGGAGTGGTGGATAATAGATTTGCGAAATTTGAATTTTAGTGCGTTTGCGGACTGCGGATTAAATTGAGGACGATGGACCAGGCGAAAATTGAACTGGGACTGGGACGGGAGTAAATAAACATCCTATTTGAAATTTTGAAGGAGTGAAGAGCCGGTCTATTTATCTATCGCGGAGTATGGCGTATGTTTGAGGCTTTGAGCTAGGGCATGTCTTCTTGTTTACATCAATGGTCAATCTGTGAGAGGATTGAGCGTTCTTTTTGTTTTTTTTTGTTTCCATTAATCCTTATATTTAGGAGAACGATATGCAAGTGTTTTGCCAAGAAATATTATACAAAAGCATTCAATTAAAAAATAATCAATAGTACATCAAAGAATTTTTTTGATGGTGAAAACTTCTTTAAAAAATATTCAATTTGAGCATTTTGTCGAGCCAGCACTCGAGTCGAGCTCGAGCTAATGAGTCGAATTCAAGCATGAAATTTAGGCTCACGAGTCGAGCTCGTGCTCGAGTTCTTGACTTGAGTCGAGCTCGAGCTTGAGTTCGAGCCACTTGTATAATTAACGAGCCAGGCTCGAAATACCTCTGGCTCGAGCCCGACTCGACTCTCTTGCACCTCTAGTTGTCGCATGATTAAATGTCTTAAGAAGACGTTCGTTGAAAATAAGTTAGCTGAAACCTTGTGGGCCTGCCAGACTATTTATAGGCCCACAACTCAGTCCACTCTTTTTGCCTAAATTTTCGTAGTTATGTAAAATGTTTCTCACTAAAGATTTCAATAAATATCTAATAATTTCTGAACAAAATGCCTAAACCCAAGTGAAAGAATGTGGTCTTAAAAAAAAGTATTTGCAGGCTTAGTAGAATCTCTGAGTTATATAGATGGCATAAGGCTCATTTCTAATTTAACAAAGAATACAAAGTGAATGAGATCACCCATTTCAACATTCATAGAAGATGGTTAATGATTTACAATCTAATTCTTTATATTGTCTTACTATATATTGTATATCACTTGTTAATCTTATGCCTAACTAGTATTTCATTATTTTCTTCATCATTTATAGGTGGAATTTAAATGTGAAATTTTTACTTGCATGATATTTCATATAATATGAATTTAACTACTTATCATTAATATTTTCTTAAATACCGCATATTGTTTCAGCAACATTTATTTTATTTATTTTTCTTATTATTTTTTTTTTAAACAGCAATTCATTAATAAAAGGAAGGTACAAAGGTAGATCACAGAAGTGACCACAACACATGGTTACAAGAGAAACAGTAAAAACAAAGCAAATACCAATAAGGATAAGGGTCGATAAAGTCGGACTCAGACCAGCTTCGGGTTGTCAGGGCGGGGCCATCCACTGGACAAAACAAAATCGAAGGGCCAACCAGGTTGCCAACCAACCCTGGCCATCCACGACGCTTGCAGTAAAGCTGCTTCCTCATCATCCATATCAGAACCATTTGAACGATTAACCAACAAGCCACATAAGCATTCCAACGATAGAAAAGCAACATAACCAAGAACTCAAATCCAAGAATCATCGACCACGTCTGCCCCGGCCACAAGGCCTACCACGGGAGGCAACAGAAACAAGAGGTTGATCGAGCAACAAATTAAAAGAATTGCCAGGATCACCATCTCTGATAAATTCCACAGAATCAGAAACAGAATCAACAACGTCAGCATTCTTCTTTCATTTATTTCTTCATCTTTTAATTTTTAATGATCGCTTTGATTGTTTGAAATTTATCATGATAAACATTTTTTAGATTATTATTATTTTTTACTTTAACATAATAATAATAATAATAATAATAATAATAATAATAAATAGTTACATATAATAATTTAATGATATATAACTCTAAATCATCATTAAACTGAAATTAGCATTACTATTTAATAATTGTTGTTGTCCTTACCACTCGCTTTCAACGACGGAGTACGCAAGAACATTAAATGGCTTTCAAAAATAAAAAAATAAAAAATAAAAACAGCTCTACACGGCCTGTTGACAAATGCAAGCAAAGAGGAGAAAGATAGGTTGGCTAATTTTATAAAATTTGTTGAGGATTGGAGCCATATCTTTTAAGCCAAAAATCAGTTGAGTTTTGAATTATATATGTTAATAGAAAAATTTGAAAAAAAAAAATATAAGGATTTATAACTAGTTTTTTTTTTTTTTTTTTAAATGGGTGCAACACAAGTACTTTCCAGGAGGTAACCCATCCTAGTACTATTCTCGCCCAAACATGCTTAACTGTGAAGTTTTGATGGGATCCAGTGCACTGGTGCTGGTATGGTAGCACCCAACTTATAACCAGCTAGTTAACTGTTTTTTGACGCATTAGGTATTATTGGGGCTATAAACAACCCAAATTTGAGCTAATTTAGTGGTTGTTTGTGTTCGGCTCATTCGAAAATTTGTTCATCTGAGTTAGGCTCACGTTCAAAATTGCTCGTGAATACATAGCATGTTTGTGTTCGATTTGTTTTGAAACTATGTTTGACTCAAATTAATCACAATGACATTTTTTTTACAAAATATTCAGTCGTCCAAAAATCTATATTTACCAACATCTCGGAAGTAGTTATCCATATTAACCACATATTTGTTAATTTCTTAAATTTTTTTTTTGGACGCCAACAACTTGATATAATCAGACCAGATAGAGAGAGAGAGAGAGAGAGAGAGAGAGAGAGAGAGAGAGAGAGAGAGAGAGAGAGAGAGAGAGAGGCTATATCACCAAAGGTTGGGAGGAGGACCAACAGAAGGACCAGCGTTGGAATTCTATTGATTAACAGATAAATAGAATTGTTGTATCATATTCAGCAATGCAAGTTTTTATTTTTCATTAAGTGAAAATCAGCTTGTGATTTAAGACTGATTAAATTTCTTATTAAATACATGAAATTCTCGTAGTTTTTCTGACTTATTAATGATTGGGAGCATTGGCTACTAACTAAGAAGTATTCGATGTACGTGTGTATGTGAGTTTACTTTAATGACTTATTTGTAGTATGAGAGCTTTGACTACTAACAAAAAAGATGAGTGAAAACTCGAATGATTTGTTTGTAGTATTGGAAGCTATATACATGAAGAGTAATGCAACACTCTCTGGCTGTGATTGAGTACTTCGAATGTGTCAAATTGATGTGAACTCATTGCGATTTTACTGAATAACATCACATTTATCCCCATTTGTTAAATGTGCAAACAATGATTTTTAGTTGGGTTTTTAATTTATCCAATTATTTAAATAATTTTACTCTTTTTTTTTTTTTTTTTGCCAATTTGAACAGTTTTGATCTGACATTATCAAAATTGTTTTGAAACAATAAAAAAAAAAATCAAAATAGTAGAAATTTATTAAGTTGAAATTTATTTAGAATTATCAATCGCACCCAAAATCATCTAGGCATATTATATTTATAATTTTTAACATTTGTGTTTTAATTTATTCTTGATTTTTTAAAGAATGTTTAATATGAAAAAATATGAAGAAAAGTAAACATTGAAACGTTTGTGATGAGGCTAAAAAAGAAAAACATAAAAAAACGAAAAAACGTTTGTAATGTGGGTGTTTGTGATGTTAACAAGGTTGATTTGGTTGATTCTTCTTGTGGTTTGGATTCCCTTTCTGGTGACTCTATTTTGACTGATATTGTTGAATAGCCTAGTATCATTAATGATCAAAACATGCCTTTTATCGATGTTCCTATTACTCTTACTTCTATTAATGAAGCTTTGTTAGCTCAATTGGCTTTAAATTCAAACGTCACCTGTGTTGACCATTCTGATTAGTTTGATGGATGTGTTTTGCCTTGCAAGGGTGATGGGGAAGAGTTGGGTAATATCGTCAATAAGTTTAATGAGATATATAATTTGTTTGTTGGGCATATCTTTCATAAAGCCTTTTTTCATAGAGAAGAAAAAGGCGTGAGAGAAAATTTAAGAGGTAGTTTTTGGGTGTTTGGGTTCTCCTGTATGCTCAGGTTGTTTCATTTGGTGACTTGGCTGTTTTGGGTTTGGTCTTTTCGGTTTCTTGTTGTTGTTCATCTAATGTAATTTCTTGGGGTTGTTTTGGTTTGTTTTGGCCTTGTTTGGTGTGGACTTTTGGGGTTGTGGCCTTCATTCTCGTTGGGGTTGGTTGGGTGGGTGTTGTTGTTTGTTTTTTATTCTTGTGGGTCTATTTTTGAGGGTTTTTTAGCTGTGGGTGTTTGTTGTGTTGGTGGCTATTGGGTTGTTGATTTGTTGGTGTTTGGGCTGCTTGTCGTCTTTTTCTTTGGCAGGTTGTCTTCGGAGGCTTTTTGCAGGTTTGGTGGTTCATGTTCGTTTGGCTTCTTGTCTGGAGCTATAGATCTTCATGTTGCTTCTTTTGTTTTTTGTTTTTTTTCATTTGATTTGCTTGATTTTTAATTTTTTTTTTCATTGTAATAGGCAAAATCATCAGGTCGTAGATTTTATTTAAATGGTTATTTTTTAGTGAGCTGAAAGTTTTTTAATGACTTGTAATTATATATATATATATATATATATATATATATATATATATATATATATATATATATATATATATATATATATATATATATATATATATATATATATATATATATATATATATATATATAATAACAAGGTCAAAGGAAAATTATTATTATTTATAACTTGATCTAATTGTGTTTTGACACATTAGATACTGTCAACGGCTCAGTACTATCGATCAATTTCTAAGTTTGTTTGGGTTCAACTCGTTCAACAATTTATTCATTTGTATTTCACTTGGGTTCAAAATTGTTCGTGAACAGTATATTCATGTTCAATTCGTTTTAAAATTATTTGTTCTTGTACACGTCATGTTTAGCTTGAATTAGTTTTGATGGTTTTTTTACAGAAAAAATATTTAGTCTTAAAAAAAGATCTATCAATTATAATAAGTTTTCCATTGTGTTCTAAGTTATTTAACTATTAATTTTTGTAAAGTAAAGGGCATAGTTTGTTTGTTTGGAAAAAGAAAGTAATGCTTCAATTCATACAAATGGCTAAGAAGCCCATAGTTGCCGAACATTTACTTATAAGTTATAATGTACTTTATGCATAGAGTATCAATTATAGCCGTTTGATTAGCACAAACATCTTTATTTACTTGCATCTAACGGACAGCCTCTTCACCAGAATAGATAATCACCACATATATATATATATATATATATATATATATATATATATATATATATATATATATATATATATATATATATATATATATATATATATATATATATATATATATATATATATAAGGTTTCGTTTGGAACAGCTTTCTTGCTAATTTTTAAAGCAGCTTTTTAGTACAAAAATTTTTTAAATTGAAAAGCTGATTTAGAAAGAAGCAAGAAAGTTGTCCCAAATGAAACCTAAGTCAACTTGTATAACTTAAGTCTTTTATGGATCTCATCACTCGTTCAATGTACTTCTCAAATGATCATTCCCCCATTGCTCATTTCAATTTGATCAACACAAAAATTCCTATTTACGAACATCAGAAAACTATTATGATCCATATTAATCACATATATTTTAGAGTTTGATCTCATTATTTTCTTCAACAACGTCTGATAATCGCACAACATATAACATAACTTTCTCTTTTGTGAATAACATAACAAAACGCAAACAAATAGAAGCACTTCATTGCACATATATATATTGTCTAGCAAACAACACACAAGGATACCACACAAGTAAACACTATAATGATCATTGTTGGATCATTTCCTCGTCTTAAGCGCAATAGAAACAATAACAGTTATATTCGTCGACGCAGGAACCATCAATTTGTCCCATATTTTTACAATAACTTGAGCATATGAGCTCGGTACATATCACAAATGTAAAGTGGTAACGAAAACATTCTTCTGGCCTCAAATTTCGTGTCATTTCTACATCATCAAATAGAAGATATAGATATCAGCCTACACATATATACATGTTTGAGCGGTTGAAATGACTCTAATTGACATCATATTTCTTGAAACAATAATAGTATGACTAGTATTTTTTATGAAATTCCAATTGTACAAACTAGTTTGGTGCTAATTTTGAAGTAATATTATTATTCATATATAACAAGTACTTGTAAGTATATCATAGTTTCTAGAAACGAAAACATGCATAAAAAATGAGTGTTGTAGAAACCAAAGTTACATATCTTTATTTAGCAGTGCGTGATAAATTATGAACTATTTTTCCAAAGGGGAAAAAAAATAGAGATTATGGGAAAAAACCTCCTCTTAAATAATAAATATACATATCACACTCCTTTAAAATTTGAATGTGAATTCTTAATTTTGCTAACTTATGTACATAAAATAGTGCGATTATCAGCTATTAAAGCTATCTATAATCTATTAATTGCAGCGACAATTATGAAATATTATAGAGTAATAGAGAGAGAGAGAGAGAGAGAGAGAGAGAGAGAGAGAGAGAGAGAGAGAGAGAGAGAGAGAGAGAGAGAGAGAGAGAGAGAGAGACTAATCACCAAAGGTTGGGAGAAGGACCAATAGAAGGACGAGTGTTGGAATCACTTTTCTGGAGAACTCCATACCTAACTAAAGGCAATGCTTGAAATTGCAAACAGGAAGGGTTGCTTACAACTCTCTTCCTCAACTTTTATAGTTTATTTCAGTGCATTAAAAAAAACTTATACAAATTTGTCCATATATAATAGATAAATAGAATTATAATATATGACAAACAAATTCTTTATTTATTTTTATTTGTGTAAGATTAACGTATGTTGATATTGAATTTGAACCAATTAAATACAAATATGGTCACGAAACTGTTGCGAAATGTCGTTGCAGCGTATTACAATAACAGCGGGCATCCATCGGTTTTAAAACTGTTGCTAGAAAATTTGTGGCTGGTAAAACCGTCATGAAATGTTTAATTTTGTGATGCAAAAGCCCTATTTTTTAATAGTGCAAGCCGATTAAATTAACAAAAATTTAATTGAGAATAATGCAAATACACAGCAAATTCATTAAAGTAGGACTCTTTTATGCCCATAGTGCCAAGCCTGTTTAATATTAAAAAGCATTCTAGCTTCTTTAGAATGTTACAAATAATTTGAATTTTATGGGTATATATAAACCTTCCTATGAATTATTCTTCGTTCTACGTAATGGAGACATGCTCATTATTTAAGAAGGGAAAAATCAATAGATACAAATGTCAAAAAAAACCGACAGGAAAGCCAAATAGTGTAGTTCAAAATTAAAAAATTCTCTAGCTTCTTCACAATCCTTCAAATATATATATATATATATATATATATATATATATATATATATATATATATATATATATATATATATATATATATATATATATATATATATATATATATATATATATATATATATATATATATATATATATATATATTTTATAGTTAAAACCCACCAGTATGGGCCTACGCGTTAATATAAAAATCGGTTACAAGGTCCTTAGAAGGATCCACCAGCTCACTACTGCTCGAAAGAGCTACAAGATTAAAAGTCAAAATAAAACCTAAGAGCCAGTAGATCCTTTTTCTAAAGATACAATACAAGCAAACAAAAATAGTCGGGCTGAGAGAAATCAGCACCCAAAAAAGGAGATACTCAGTATACCTATTCAGCTCAGATCTCCTGCAAAAAATACAAAACAAGCCAAAAAAGAAATTGAAAGCACAAACAGAGAATACCTTGCGGACCTTATAGCGCTGAGCATAGATCATGATATCAAACCTGCAAGGACAACTCCAAAAAAGGATGAGGTAATCACAGCCAAGATAAAAAGTCTCTATATAAAACTTCCCAGCCATAGTTAACATCCCCCACCTCCACCTTAAATCCCCATTCCAGTAAAACCAATTAACAATGACAAACAGGGCATAAAGATAATAGTGCCACCCCACCCCAATCTTCTTCATGAATAACAAATTCCAGAAGAAAAACCCATCCCGATTCGTGATACACGTAAAATGCACAACACTAAAACCATCCAGCCACCCATCCATAGACCTCAAAACACAATCCCAATCAACACCTAACATGAAGATGTTAACAAGGCACCTCCAGCCAACGGCCATACAACCTTGCACCAAAACACAAGCCATCCACCGCTGCAGCAAAAACCCAGACATAGGAGGAATTAAAGGGAAGCAAAAACCCATAGAACCAACCCAGCAAAAGGCAATACAGAGAAAGGAACAACACTCAGACATAAAATGCACAACACTAAAACCATCAAGCCACCCAACCATACACCTCCAAACAACAATCCCAATCAACACCTAACATAAAGATGTAAACATGACACCTCCAGCCAACGGCCATACAACCCTGCACCAAAACAGAAACCATCCACAGCTGCGGCAAAAACCCAGATATCGAAGGAAGTAAAGGGAAGCAGAAACCCATAAAACCAACCCAGCAAACAGAAAAAGGAACACCTCATCCAGGTGTAATATAGGGCAAGCACGCCTTGTCAACACGCAGAATACCTCTCAAAATAGGATCCACATTCGACAAATTTAATTCAACAAAATTATGAAGAGTAGATCCCCAGTTAGCCAGCCAATCGGCACAACCATTTCCTTCCCTATAAATATGAGATATCGTAACATTCATTTCCTTAATTTTATTGTTGACCTTTCTAAGCTGATAAAAATAATTAGCGTTACCAGTAACCCCCTCTTTAATACTTTGGACAATAAAAAGAGCATCTAATTCAACCCACACATCAAAGTACCCATATTTCATACACAAATCTAAACCAAGAATTAACGCACTGAACTCAGCAGAAATAACATCAGAAGTTTGCAACGGAGAGGCAAAGGCAGCCAGCAGATCACCATAGTGATCCCTAATCACACCCCCCGCACCAGCTTTGTCAACACCCACGGAACCATCCGTATTGAGCTTAACAAAAGACAGTTTAGGTTTCATCCAATACACAAAAATATCGTCAATACCCACAGCAACCGGCTCCAACTTAATCCCAAAAGAAACAGCCAAATTTCTACTTCTGTAAAAACATTTAACAGCAAGAATATTGCAATTAAAAAGCTGAAGAACTTTACTTTTAACCTTTTCAATAATACCAATAGCATCCATCTTATAATTCTTGTGCTTAGCCTGATTTCTAGAGTTCCAGATATACCAAATAATGAGAATATGTATCAGATTAAATAAATGACCTTTAATAGGAAGACACCAATTATGCAACATTAAGTTAAGAGAATCAATAAACATGTCGTTCTTATCACAAATATTATTAAAGAAACTCCAAACTTTCTTAGCAATTAAACCATTAACGAACAGATGATCAATGTCCTCATACTGACAACAACAATAACATTTCGAAGCCAGAGAAATACCTTTACTTTGAATTTTGCTGTCCACAGGTATATAGCCTTTAATACACCGCCAAGCAAAGGTAGAGTAAGTGATCGGAAAGGAACTATGCCAAATAGACTCAAAAATAGGAGATTTAGCATTAATGCAACGAAAATTATCCCACACATTCTGCAGTTTAAACTTCCCATTAGAGGATAGAGTAGAAAGAATAAGATCATTAGAATTCATCTGAAGAGGGATATTCAGAATCATTTCCACTAAACAAAGAGGTAAACACTCTTTAAGCTTATGTAAATTCCAACCATTATTAATAAAAAAAGAAGAGACTTTCACATACTCCAAAGTACAAGTGTTTAAATAGGCATCAATGGAAGAAATGCCCAACCAATTATCCTGCCAAAACCAAATGTCACCTTTACCCAACCCCCAATGAATGTAATTTTCAGCAATCCCTTTAATACTACAAAGCCTTTTCCAAGTTCTAGAATCATTAGACTTAAAATACCCAAAAGTAGGATGCATCTTGCTACAATATTTAACATTCATATACTTAGCCCATAAACTCGTATTGGAACGAAACGAAAACCACAATTTATGGGAAAAAGCAATAGCAGTATCGTACAAAGTTTTACACTCAAGACCACCTTCCTCTAATCTCCCACAATTTTTATTCCACGCAGATCAATGAATAACATTCGTCCCCACCTTAGCACCCCAGAAAAATTTATTGAACATCTTTTCCATTCTAGAGCATATGGCAGGAGAAGGCATTAAAATATTAAACAGATAAATAGGAATCGAATTTAGCACAGATTTAATCAAAATTAACCGGCCACCAAAAGATAAGAAGTTCGCCGACCAATTAGCAATACGTTTTTGAACTAAAGTAAAAATATCTTCAAAAAGAAATTTTTTCTTCTTACCATTATAAATCGGCGTTCCCAAATATCTTAACGGCAAAATTTTAGCTTGAAAGCCACAAGCTCTTTGTATCGAATGGACTCTGTTTTGATTAACCGACTTACCAACAATAAAAGTACACTTATCTTTACTGAAAGTCAAACCACTGCAAGCATTAAACTTAGATAGGAATTTCATCAGAAGTTTAACATTCTTAATAGCCCAATTAGAAAAAAGAATAAAATCATCAGCAAAACTTAAGTGGGATATGGGGAAACCTCTAATCATACGGTAATTCAAAGAAGTATTTTTAGCAAAAAGATCTTCCAAGCCTCTAGATAAGTATTCCATAGCAATAATAAAAAGAGCCGGAGAAATAGTATCCCCTTGACGGAGGCCTTTAGAAGATTTAAAATAACCATGCCTTTTACCATTAATGATCACCGAAAAGAAACAGTTTTCAATACTATTTTTAATCAACAAAATAAAATTTTGGTTAAAACCAAATAAAGCCAAGATTTCATAAAGAAAATTCCAATCTAAATTATCATAGGCTTTGGTGATATCAAGCTTAAAAATAATATTACCCCCAGTCGATTTAGTGTTAATATCATGGGTAAGCTCTTGAGCAAGCAAAACATTATCACTTATAGTTCTACCTTTAACAAAACCAGTTTGATTTAGAGATATAATGTCAGGCAGCAAATTAGTCAATCTATTCGAAATAATTTTAGAATTCAATTTATTCAAAAAAGTGCACAGACTTATAGGTCTAAAATCATGCCATTTATTAGCCCCTTCTTTTTTCTTAATAAGCACAATATTCGAAGAAGAGAAAAATTTAGGATAAGGATTACCACTAAAAAAATCTTGAACAACAGCAATAACATCAATTTTAATAATCTCCCAAGATTTCTGAAAAAACATGGTAGAAAGGCCATCAGGACCAGTAGTAGCATCACTATTCATATCCTTTAACACCTCCAAGATTTCATTCTCAAGAGGAATTTGACACAGCAAAAAATTATCAGCATCAGTTATCAAATTAGGAATAACCGACGGATTATGTACATGTTCAATCACAGAATTAGTATTAAACATATTAAGGAAGAAATCCACACCAGACTTACTGATATCATCATCATTCTCAAGTAAATTCCCATTACTATCGCGGATTTTATTGACTCTATTGTTAATTTTATTCTTATTAGCAATAGCATAAAAAAATTTCGTGTTTCTATCACCTTCCATAACAAATTTAGTATTAGCCTTTTGTTTCCAAAAGGATTCCTCTTGAATTTGGAGTTGACTAAGCAAAATCTTCGCTTGATTAAGGTTGGAAAGGTTATCATCACTCGGATTGGCCTCAAAAATCTCCTCCATATCCAAAACTTTATGCTCAGCTTCGAGAATGTTAGAAAAAACATTTTTGAAAACATTTTTATTCCAATATCTAATGCATTGTTTCAGTCTAGCCAGCTTAGCCCAAAGCCTAAGCATACCAGAAATAGAGTTATCAGGAAAGATAGGAGCCATCCAATTAAGTTGAAGCATTTCTTTAAAATTCTCATGCAATAACCACATATTTAAAAATCTAAAAGCAAAAGAACCATTTTGATTAATCACATTAATATTAAGAAGCATAGGAGAATGATCCGAAAGAGTATGACTTAAATGCTCCACATTCGTAGAAGAAAATTTGGCAATCCAATCGTTATTAAAAAGAATTCTATCAAGCCGTTGCCAAAGATTAGACCTATACCAGGTGAAAGGACTACCACAGAAACCAATATCGTTTAAATGACAATCATTAATCATAGAATTGAAGTCTTCCATAGCATTAGGATTTGGGAGAGCACCTCCCCTACGTTCACTAGCATTAGAAATGACATTGAAATCCCCTCCCACACACCAAGGGCCATTGATATTGTTAGAAAAATTGCAAAGTTGTTCCCAAAGAGCCACTCTATTAGTTCTCGTGGAAGCAGCATAAACAAAGGAAGTAAAACAGTCCATATTAAAAACATTAACATGACAATGAACAACTTGAGGTAAATCAGCAACAATATTTAAATCAATATTCTTATGCCACAAGATCCAAATTTTATTAGCACAATTACCAAAATGCATAGGAAAACCCAAAAATTTAGCAGTTTCAGCTAATTTATCCAGAGAAACAAAAGGTTCGAATAAAACTAAAACTTGAATATTGTGAATCCTACACAAATTTTTAACTCTAAGTTTAGACTCTTTACACCCTATCCCTCTAACATTCCATAAAAGAGATTTAATCATTACAATCTTTTAAAGAATTTTGAGCTCTAGTGTTTCTCGGAGTAGCAGGGCATAAATTTTTGGAATTCTTACCTTTTTTCTTACCCCCTTTCATAGAAAACGCCTCTTCACTTAACAAATAATCCTCCTTACTTTTATTAACAATAGAAGAAGAAGCCATACCATGATTATAAGGTGTATCATTTCTGTTTTTAGAAGAAGGAACAAATTCCCCTTCTTCATATTGCTCATTATCCACCTCCTCTCCATCATTTTTCGTTTGCTCCAAAACCTGTCTAGAAAGAAGAGCATTTTCAATGGCCACAGAATTTGAAGTAGTAGGCATATCATTAAGCATATCATCAATCAAAATAAAAAGTTTAGGATCAGTTTTAGTAATGTTAGTAGTAGAATCTAATAAACCATCGTTAGAGGTATTTATATCATTCATCTGCTTCTCCATATTTCCCCCTTCCCCTTTACCGTTCTCTGGAAGAGAACCAAACTCTTCCATAGGCATCTCCATATTACCCACTTCCCCATTACTGTTATCTGAAGGAATAACACACTTTTCCGCTAGACCCACGGGTACAGTAGTATACTGATCCAGAGGCATAGAGTTATCTTCAATAGTATTATGAACAGGAACATAAACTTGTTTAGTCTCATTACCACCAGTATTCCTAATATTGGGAACAACAGCCTTCTTAAGCTCCGGATTCAATTTATATATATATATATATATATATATATATATATATATATATATATATATATATATATATATATATATATATATATTTCAAATTCAACCTCCAATATTTAATTTTAGTTAAGCTAAGTCCTAACCTTTAAAAAAAAAAAATAGAATAATATGACAACATTTTACCAAACATCAAAATTTACTATCATTACAGTCGCCAGCATATAAACTTTGAATGTCATTTTTTATCTTTTTTCATTATACAACAATAAGAACAACAACAACAACAAGTATTTATCCAACTATGTGGGGTCGGCAACAAGAATCCTTTTTCTCTATTGTGTCCTTGTTAAAGATAAAATTCTCATCTAAATCTAATAAAGAAATGTCATTTCTAATATTTTTCTAATCAAGTCTTTTCAGGTCTACCTCTATCTTTCTTAACATAAGTCAAATCTAATACGTCTACTTTTCTAACCGGGTCATCAGAAAGCTGTCGTTTTATGTGACCAAACCATCTAAGGCGACTTCCTCTATCATTTTTCATTATTAAACAAATAAAATAAAATATTTGTATTCATCAGTTAATATGGCATGTTCTATTGTTATTGTCATCAAGCATCAAAAATATTTTATTATTTGCTTCTTAATTTGCATATATCTATTCTCTTGTTGTATTACTCAATATGCAATATTAGATAAAGTATAGATTTGAAGAAACTTTCATTCGCCATTCAGTGCAATTAGAATGACAAAAAGAAAAAAAAAATCTTCCTCAAATCTAGCTTATCTTAGCATTACATGAATGTTGAGTAGCAAAATAAGAGTATGAGAGTGGAAAAAAAAAGAGACAGATAAAGACTGATCATTACTACGAATATCGTAATAATGATTGAGAAAAAGATATAAATATGATAGAAGACATTGTAGTGTTGTGAGAACTTTTATGTTCACAAGTATTATCATCTCTAAAACTTCAATTTATTAGCACAATCATTGAGACGATGCCACACTGCTTGAGGTAACAGTGCATTTCTCGAGTCAATGGCAAGCTTCTCTAAATAATATGATTTTCCCTTCTCTTTTTTTTATGCAATTTAATTATTTAATTTAATTTAATATTTTAAGAGTAAATTCATGTTTCGACTCTGTTCATGCATGCTTAATTAAAATTTTGATAATGTCCCAAATATCTCTCCCGTATATGGGGAATCTATGGGGAGATGGGTTTGCCCACAACTCCAAGAAAGAAGTGAGTAGGAGTGGGAAAAATAAAATTTTATGTTTAAAATCCACGTAGACTAGGGGTTCTCCTATTCTTGTAATCAAATACGACATTGAAATAGAGTACTATCTGGAAAGGTAGAAACATTATTCTACAATGGATTTCGATATGAAAATAGGGTTTTAGAAATTATAATTTTAAATTTATTCTTTTTAACCCCTACTCGCAAAAAAATTTTGCATTATTCTATCTATATATTAACTTTTTTTTTTTGTGTGCATTTTGTTTATCTTGTTTGAAGTGACCAATGATCAAGAGATTGTTTCCTCAACTTTCTTTCTTTCCACTCTTAACGTTAGTTGTAATATTGCCACGCAAAAAGCTCATTCATATTTGGGTGTTTGATTATGGCTAAACTGCATTTTGGAGAGCCTTATAATGCTTACAATGGAGATATGTTTTGTTGTTATTTATCTTCTTTCATTTCATCTTTTTGTGTGGTTTCTTGCATTTTGTTGTCAACATTGTGGCTTATAATATCAATGTAAGTAAAAAAAAAAAAAAAAAAAAATCAGTACAATTCAAGCTTCACATGACAAAAAATAGGCTAAGCAACTTAAAATTTTTGAAATTCTAATATTACATAGAGTCATCCCTATAATTATAACTCGAGCAGAATAGTGTAATATGTGATACAATAGACGTTGGAAAATAAAACTTTTTAAAGTTTATTTAATGTTTGTGTTTGGAATTTAAAAAATTTTGTGGCTACTCATATATACTTATATTCACTATAGCAATCAGTAGCCATAGGTCACTTGAATTTTTTTTGTTCAACAACTATGTTAGATTAAAGTACTTTCGGATGAAGTAAATCTGAAAATATGAATTCCTTTGCCTCTATATGAATTGAAGAAAAGTCAAGAATATTAAGAAAAAAAAAAAAAACCAAGCTATATCTACCCCTCGGTCACAAAACCACTGCGAAATACATTTGTAGTGGTAACCAAATGCGGAGATCTTGCAATGGCTATAGAACCATTGCAAGCAATTTTATGGATGTTTAAACCACCACAAAAGCTAGTACGTATTAAGGGCTGCAAAAACTTTTTTTTTTTTGTAGTGAAAAAAAAGAAATGGGGTTTGGAAGATTGCAAGGCAAAATATGTTAGTATATAGTTCATTTGCTAGAATATCATTATAGATTATGTGTTGATTTTCTTAAAAATCTACATGATAGGATGATTGAAATACGTCAAAAAAATTATTGATGAGGGGGAATAGTTGATGAGGGGGAATAGTGGATGAGTCAATCGTTTGTGCTCAAGTTTTGGGAGAAACATTTTCAATCATGGCCTGGTTATGATCCAAAACCTACCAAAAAAAATGTTCGATTAAATGATTAGCCATCCAAGACAGGTGGAACTTGAAAATAGTTTGGAAGGCATAAGAGATCGAGAAGTACAAAGAACAAAGTAAAATAACTAAATGCCAACAAAAAAAAAAAAAAAAAACTATAGATTGGTTTAAAATGACAGTAGAAAAAATAGGCATGCAACCACCTAATAATGATGGTAAGTAATCAGATTGTGCAAAATTGGGTTGACTTAGTAAAATTAACAATTTATTTGACACACATTCTAAATTTTTTCTTGTAGGGTTAGACTTTTTGAATGAAGACAATGTTGATTAGCGTTCTGTGCATCTCAATAACTATTGTTTCTTTGTATAAGTTCTTTTAAAAGTTGATTTTAAGTGTTAATACTTTCTATTATTATGTCAATAACTTCTGATTTATTGTTGTGTTTTGCCACTAAATTTTTTATAGCAGTTTTAAAACCATTATATGCCCACTGTAGTTGCTATGCACTGCAAAGACATTCTACAATGATTTAAGAACCGACGATATAGAATTGACGAAGCGCTTGATGTAGCAGCGGTTATAACTGAAGCAAACCTACATATTTGTAGTGGTCATAACCGCTGTGATAATCATTAAAAAAAACTGATTACAGAATTGTGACAGTTTTAACCGCCACAAATTTGCTATGTTGTGACGTCACTTTGCGATTTGCTCTCAGAAGATCGGGCGAGCATAGAAAGATAGAAGAGGGGAATTAGAGATTCAGCTATCTTAAGAGTCACGGGCGGGCTTTACCGGCGGTTTAAACCGGTGCAAATTGTACATGTTTTACATGTTAAAACCAGTGCAAAAGATGGGTTTTAGCAGCAGTTTCGAAACCGCTCCAAAGAAACGATGCGAAAAGGCTGATTTTTGATAGTGCTCGTGGTGTTTGTGACTTATTCTGACATGTTTCAGGTTTCTGATAAGCTCTAATTTTATGGTGTTTGGTTGTCCATTTTGAGCCTCCTGAGTCAAGTACGAATGCTCTATATTTCAGACAATCAGAGTGTACTAAAACAACCCCCTGCCATAATCTTTAGCTATTTTAAGTTGCTAAATATTGTCAGTTTTTTTGGATTTTGTTTTCCTTTGGTTATTTTATATGCAGCATCCTTTAATTGTGCATGTTATTGAGCTGGACCATAAGAGCAAGATTTGCTTAGAGCTTTGTTTTTAATCCTTCCACTTTATTAAAGAGATGCTTACATGAAAGGTATGGGTAGGGCGTGCGAGCTTGGAACCGCCAGCTTATTCCTCTCATTGATGGTCGCGAGGTCTTAATACTTGGATCTTGGATATGTTGTTAAATGGCCCACTTTTATTAATGTTCATAGGGTTTTTTTTTATTATTTATTTTAAATATTCATAGGGTTGATACCATACAGGTATCTGAAATTATCAGCCAAGTAATGGATTGACAAAAAAAAGCAGCCAATGCTTTCTTAGCTCAGATGATCTCTTTGACGAACGGCACAACAGGCGGAAAGGAGCTGAAGGAATTACGTTGAAATAGAAAAGACTTTTTCATTTATTTAATAGTTTGTACAGACAAGTATATATAGACCCACTAGGAGTCATGTAAGTCGTTCCTGCGGTATGCTGTATTTCCTGTTGAGCTGTTCTTGTGGGTTTTAACACCCCCTGCAAACTAATGAGTGGATAGGTGAGGTCAGTTTGTTGGATAGATGACGAAATTGAAGAGTGGGTAAAAGCTTTGGTGAATATATCTGATGTTTGATCGTTGCTCGATATGTGATGGACTTGTATAGATTTCTTTTTGATGCATTTTTGAATGAAGTGACAGTCCACTTCGATGTACTTTGTGCGAGCGTAAAAGATTGGATTGTTGGTTAATGCAATGGCGTATGTGTTATCATAGAAGAGTGTGGTGGGAGCTTGTTTAGGACAGCCTATCTCTCGAAAAAGTTGACGAGTCCAGATAATTTCAGCAGTGGCGGATGCAAGAGCGCGATGTTCTACCTCTTTTCTGTTCGAACTTGTTCACTCTGATATTTGAGGACCATCACCTACTACAACTTTACATGGTTTTTGATATTATGTTTCTTTATAGATGATAACACAAAATTTTGTTGGGTTTATCCGTTATTTCAAAAATCTGATTTTTTTCACAAGTTTCTTGAAGGTTCGATAGAAGTTTGAGCCTCAGTTGGTGGTCTTGTAGAAGTCCCGGGCTTAGGTGGTGGTCTGGTAGAAGTCTGGGCCTTAGGTGGTGATCCTATGGAAGTTCAGGCCTCAGGTGGTGGTGTCACGACCCGACCCGACGGGGACGGATCCCGCCCGAGCCGGATCGCGACGAGAGCTAAACTTGCTTATCCAGGATCTGGCTTTGGATTAGGTCACTGAACTGATCTTCCAAATTCTTAACTCAACAGAAACACACAGAACAACAGAGCTACTAAAAACATCAAATGCAGCGGAACAAAACATCTATCTTTTCATTTCCTCAAAATAATAATCATCTACAGAACAGTGCATGGCTTTCAACAGAAAGAAAGACAGAACAGAAAAGCCATGACTGTACAAAAATCAAAAGTACAAAAGTACCTAATCGGATCAGACTCTGAAACTAATCCTGGACCTCCTTGCCCTTCCCAGAACCTGAAAACCACCAGAAAGCAAGGGTGAGCTCAACAGCTCAGCAAAGCAACAAACCACCAATCTAAATTCTCAGAAACCAAAACCAAACTCATCAGACAGAAATCAGATCAGAAATCGAAACAGAGTCGGAAATCAGAACGTATACGGACAGATATCAAATCAGAATCAGAATCGTACAGATCAGATCACAGATCAGAATAAACTCAGCAGAGTCAGAATTATACATATCATATCGAAACAGAACAAAATCGTATCAGAATCACATATCAGATCAGATATCAGATATTTAATATAGTTAAGTGTGCCCCCGGCACCAGAATAATAGCTGAGTAATTAATAGCTAAACTAAACTAAACAGAATCACTACGGATTCTAACCCTTATGTCTCCCTTGTGCTCACGGCACCAAAAATTCGCTGAATAATTAATAGCTAAGCTAAATGTGCTCACAGCACCTGAATAATAGAATTCACGGATCCGGAATATAACTGATATTTCTCCAACTTGAGCTCATCTAAATTTCCCGTTTCACTAACTGAATCTCATAGGATCCAGGCCCCTTATAGCTCCCTTTTTATAGCTTATACACATAGCATTTCAATTCAGAAGAAATCCGGACAAATCAGAAATTACCCAAAAATCGGGCAGCACAACGGCAGTATACAGAATTTACACAAAATTTCCTGCAAAGAAAATTCATCGAATTCGCACAGAACATAGATAATCATATTCCAGAACATTTATTCTACAGCACAGAGCATTTCCAATTTCACAGAAAATTGTAGTCTACGAAAAACATCGCCGAATCAAAAATACCCGGACAAAAATCTTTAAAATATAGTCAAAACGTGCACACCCGGCACGGCAATGTTATACAGAAACTTACGCGGTAAAAACTGAACCAATCAAAAGATACGGACGAAAAACCGTAACGAAAACGAAATCCGGACAGAAAATACCGCCAAACTTGACGGAACTGAAAATTGAGAAAGACGGAATGTGTCTTACCTCGTGCACAGCAAAATCCTCAACAGTCACTTCGCTCGAAAACGGCTCCGCGTCTTCCCGAAATCAACTTTTCCAAGAATGCCCTCGACTTTCTCTCTCCTCAAAAAGATATTTTATAAAATCTGATTTTTCTCTCTCTTCAAAACGACAGAATTTCCTTAAGTAATCTTCATATCGGCCCGGCCGATCGCAACATCGGCCCGGGACGATCCGACCAAAAGGATCGGCCTGACCTCCACTCAGGGCTGTTGTCTGGACGATATTTTCTACAGTGCCAATCGGCCTGGCCGATGTCTCCAATCGGCCTGGACGATGCATGCAAAAAATCACCTGGAGCAAAACTGGGCAAAATCTGGAACTGATTTTCTACTGATCGTCCCAGGACGATCCAAAATCGGCCTGGACGATCCTGGGGCAGATTGTGATATTACAATCTCCCCAACTCAGAAAAATGTCGTCCTCGACATTATCCAATCCAAACGCAGTCAAAACAAGTACGGGTACGACCGTCTCATATCAGACTCCTTTTCCCACGTTGCTTCCCGTGCAGTCCGGTGCTTCCACTGGACTTTAACCATTGGAATCTCTTTATTTCTTAACTTTCGGACGTCGTACGCTAAAATCAACTCTGGCTCTTCCTTGTACGCCAGATTCTCCTGAATCTCAACCTCATCAGCTGACAACTTCTTCCCAGAGTCGGATACCCACTTCCTCAGAGTGGATACATGAAACACATTATGCACATCCGGCATAGAATCAGAAAGCAATAGGCGATAAGCAGATTTTCCAATTCTTTCCAAAATTTCAAAAGGTCCAACATACCTTGGACTAAGCTTGCTCACCTGACCAAATCTGCTCACACCTTTCATCGGGCTGACTTTGACATACACAAAGTCACCGACCTGAAACTCAACAAATCTGTGCTTCTGATTGTAATACTTCTACTGACGATCTTGAGCGGCTTTCAATCTTTCTCTTATCAGATTAATCTTCTGAGCAGTTTCATCAGCAAAAGTGGCACCCAAAGCCTGTCTATCTCCGACCTCCGTCAGAGTCAAAGGAGTACGGCACTTCCTGCCATACAAAGCCTCGTACGGTGCCATACCGATACTGGACTGAAAACTGTTGTTATAGGCAAACTCAATCAGCGGAATATGATCTTCCCAGCTTCCGCTAAAGTCCAGAACACAAAGCCTCAACAGATCTTCCAATACCTGAATAGTCCTCTCAGACTGTCCGTCGGTCTGAGGATGAAAGGCTGTACTGAAATGCAATTTCGTACCCAAGCCTTGCTGAATGCCTTTCCAAAGTCTGGAAGTAAAACGTCCATCTCTATCAGATACAATCACGCGAGGCACACCGTGCAATCTGACTATCTCTTTCACATATATCTGTGCCAAGCGTTCAACTGAATCCGTCTGTCTGATCGGAAGAAAATGGGCTGACTTCGTCAATCGATCTACAACTACCCAAATGACATCATGTCCTTGTCGTGATCGAGGAAAACTCATCGCAAAATCCATCGTTACCTCCTCCCATTTCCACTCAGGGATAGGCAACGACTGCAACAGTCCACCTGGTCGCTGATGCTCTGCCTTCACCAACTGACAGGCTTCGCATCTCGACACAAACTCCGCCACATCCTTCTTCATCCCAGGCCACCAGAACAAAAGCTTCATATCAGCGTACATCTTACCACTGCCTGGATGAACAGTGTAGCCTGAATGATGAGATTCATACAGAATCTCCCGCCTCAAATCTCCAGACACAGGTACCCACAACCTGTTCTTACAGAAAATAGCACCAGAATCAGAAATTCGAAGTTCAGGAGTCTTACCAGATCCAATCTGTGCTAGCAACTTCGAATACTCAGAATCTGACTTCTGGGCTTCTTGAATCCGTGTCTCCAAAGTAGACTGAATACTCATCTGAGCCAACTCCAAATCACTGGAGGAAATCACCTCCAACTGCAATCTTTCCAAATCACGGATCAGAAAGTCATCACAGGTAAGCTGAATACCTGATAATCCAGAAGACTTCCTACTCAAAGCATCTGCTACCACATTCGCCTTCCCAGGCTGATACTGAATAGTCAGGTCATAGTCCTTGATCAACTCGAGCCACCGTCTCTGCCTCAAATTCAGATCCTTCTGAGTAAAAATATACTTCAGGCTCTTATGATCAGTAAACATCTCACATGTGACGCCATACAGGTAATGACGCCAAATCTTCAAAGCAAAAACAACTGCAGCTAACTCCAAATCATGTGTCGGGTAATTCTTCTAATGTGGTTTCAACTGTCTCGAAGCATAAGCAATTACCTGACCATGCTGCATCAGGACACATCCCAGTCCTTTCAGTGAAGCATCACTAAACACCTGAAAACCTTCCGTACCTGACGGAAGTGCTAACACTGGAGCTGAAGTCAAACAATCCTTCAATCGCTGAAAACTAGCTTCACACTCCGGTGTCCAAACAAAAGGAACTGACTTCTGAGTCAGTCTCGTCAGAGGAGTCGAAATCTGTGAAAATCCTTTCACAAACTTCCTATAATACCCGGCCATGCCCAAGAAACTACGTACCTCAAATACCGTAGTCGGCCTTGGCCAATCAGCAACCGCCTGAATCTTCTGGGGATCTACAGAAATGCCGTCTCCACTAATCACATGCCCCAGAAATGAAATGCTCTTCAGCCAGAATTCACACATGGAGAACTTGGCATACAGCTGATGCCTCCTCAGAGTCTCCAACACAATCCTCAAATGTCTGGCATGATCATCCTCAGATGCAAGAATATACCAGAATATCGTCGATGAAGACGATTACAAACTGATCCAAAAACTCCCTGAATACTCGGTTCATCAGATCCATGAAAATCGCAGGCGCATTGGTTACCCCAAAAGGCATAACCAAAAACTCGTAGTGCCCGTACCGAGTACTGAAAGCAGTTTTCACCACATCAGATTCCTTCACCTTCACCTGATAATATCCGGATCGCAAATCAATCTTCGAAAGCACCGAAGATCCGGAAAGCTGATCAAACAAGTCGTCTATCCGAGGCAAAGGATACTTGTTCTTGATCGTGGCCTTGTTCAAATCTCTGTAATCAATACACATACGGAGTGTACCGTCCTTCTTCTTCACAAACAGAACAGGTGCTCCCCAAGGAGAAACACTAGGACGTACAAACCCTCTGTCAACCAACTCCTGAAGCTGAACTTTCAACTCAGAAAGTTCTTTCGGTGCCATCCTGTACGGAGCTTTCGATATCGGAGCGGTACCCGGAAAAATATCGATAGAGAACTCCACATCTCTATCCGGAGGTAAACCAACCAACTCCTCAGGAAAAACATCGGCAAACTCCCGTACCACAGGGATCTCAGAAACAGAACCAACCTCCAGGTTCAGATTCCACACCGAAGCCAAAAATACTGGGTATCCTTTCTTCCACATTCTGCTCACCTCCAACGCAGAAATCAGACTGGAGAGAACACCTCGTAATCCCTGAAATACAACTCTCTCTCCAGCCACAAGCAAACTCACTTGCTTCTTCAGACAGTCAATCTGAGCCTCATACTGACTCAACCAATCCATTCCCAGAATCACATCATACGAAGAAATCGGCAATCGAATCAAACTCGATTTCCACTTCTTGCCAGAAATCTCTATCTCACACAAACAAAACTGTCGAGCAATCAATGGGTTCCCAGCCGGTAAAATCACAGACAAAGAAACCGGTAAAACCATCGAATCCAAATGTAAAAGCTCAAAACAGTGCTCGGACAGAAAAGAATGACTCGCTCCAGAGTCAAACAAAACACGACAGGGCTGATCAGAAATGTAAACCGTACCTGTCACAACATCCGGAGCATCTCGAGCCTCCTGCTGACTCAGGCTGTAAACTCGTGGCTGAACTGGAACAGGAGCTGAAGCAACAGAACTACTCTGCTCCCTCTGAATCGTAGGTGGTCTCCGTGGTGCAGAACTAGAACCACCACCTCTACCAGTAAATCCCTCAGGGCGTGGAGGAACAGTCCTCGGTCTTCCTGCTGCTGAACCAACAGGTCTGACGAAGCCCTCAGATCGCTGCTCATATCCCATCTGTGGACATTCTGCAATCCTATGTCCCGGCTGATCACATCTGAAACAAAGACCAGCTATCCTGTAGCACTGCCATGGTGTCGCCGTCCACAACTCTGGCACACAGGTGCCGTACTGACAGATCCAGAACTAGTCGTACTGGTAGCAGTACCAGACGATCCTCCGCTCCTTCTGGAATCTCAAGATCCAGAACCAGGAACAAATCTCCTCTTCCCAGAGGAACCACTGCCAGAAGTCTCTCCTCCAAACCTCTTCCTACTCACAGACCACCGCTGCTGAGTAGCCGTCATGTCGTTCTCAATCAGACGAGCTCGCTCCACAAGCTCAGAGAAATCAGTAATCCTGAATGGTATCAGAGGCTGCCTCAAAGTGTCTCGTAAGCCTCTCAGAAATCTGTAGCACCTCTCAGCAGACGTGCTAACCAGCTGCGGAGCGTACCTGGCTAATGCAGTAAACTCAGCCTCGTACTGCATCACCGTCTTGCTCCCCTGAACCAGCCTCAGAAAACTCTCCTGCATCTGCTGTCGTGTAGAAGGGGGAACAAACCAGTTTCTGAATACCTCAGTGAACTCTTCCCAAGTGATCAAAGAGTTCAATATGCCCTGAAATCTGGCTGCCTGCTGGCCATCCCACCAGTGCTCAGCCTCTCCGTCCAACAGAAAAACTGCCAACGGAACCTTCCTGTCTGCAGGACACTGCATCCCGTCAAAAGTCTTCTCCAATCTCCTCAGCCACTCCTCGGCTGCTCTGGGCTCAACAGCGCCCTCAAACCTCGGAGGCTTCAACCTCAAAAATAACTGCAGGTGTCTATCAATGTCCTCAGATCTAACAGTAGAAGCTCTGCTCTGAGTCTCGCTCATCATCTGAGCAACAAGCGAAGCAAACTGTGAAAGTGTGTCAGCACCGACCACTGGGGCTGTACTCCCCACTGGTGCTGCCTGATCGTCACTCTGACCGTCTGTCATGTCTGGGTCTGGCTGATCCATACAGAAAAATCCAGAAAATCCGGAAAACTATCACAAAAACAACACAAAAACAACACAATAAAAAACCAAACGACCCAAAACTACCCCCAGACAGACTCACTGATCACTTCCTAGAGCTCTGTTTCACAATTCAACCAGTTTCCAAAACCAGTGCTCTGATACCACAAAAGCTTGTCACGACCCGACCCGACGGGGACGGATCCCGCCCGAGCCGGATCGCGACGAGAGCTAAACTTGCTTATCCAGGATCTGGTTTTGGATTAGGTCACTGAACTGATCTTCCAAATTCTTAACTCAACAGAAACACACAGAACAACAGAGCTACTAAAAACATCAAATGCAGCGGAACAAAACATCTATCTTTTCATTTCCTCAAAATAATAATCATCTACAGAACAGTGCATGGCTTTCAACAGAAAGAAAGACAGAACAGAAAAGCCATGACTGTACAAAAATCAAAAGTACAAAAGTACCTAATCGGATCAGACTCTGAAACTAATCCTGGACCTCCTTGCCCTTCCCAGAACCTGAAAACCACCAGAAAGCAAGGGTGAGCTCAACAGCTCAGCAAAGCAACAAACCACCAATCTAAATTCTCAGAAACCAAAACCAAACTCATCAGACAGAAATCAGATCAGAAATCGAAACAGAGTCGGAAATCAGAACGTATACGGACAGATATCAAATCAGAATCAGAATCGTACAGATCAGATCACAGATCAGAATAAACTCAGCAGAGTCAGAATTATACAGATCATATCGAAACAGAACAAAATCGTATCAGAATCACATATCAGATCAGATATCAGATATTTAATATAGTTAAGTGTGCCCCCGGCACCAGAATAATAGCTGAGTAATTAATAGCTAAACTAAACTAAACAGAATCACTACGGATTCTAACCCTTATGTCTCCCTTGTGCTCACGGCACCAAAAATTCGCTGAATAATTAATAGCTAAGCTAAATGTGCTCACAGCACCTGAATAATAGAATTCACGGATCCGGAATATAACTGATATTTCTCCAACTTGAGCTCATCTAAATTTTCCGTTTCACTAACTGAATCTCATAGGATCCAGGCCCCTTATAACTCCCTTTTTATAGCTTATACACATAGCATTTCAATTCAGAAGAAATCCGGACAAATCAGAAATTACCCAAAAATCGGGCAGCACAACGGCAGTATACAGAATTTACACAAAATTTCCTGCAAAGAAAATTCATCGAATTCGCACAGAACATAGATAATCATATTCCAGAACATTTATTCTACAGCACAGAGCATTTCCAATTTCACAGAAAATTGTAGTCTACGAAAAACACCGCCGAATCAAAAATACCCGGACAAAAATCTTTAAAATATAGTCAAAACGTGCACACCCGGCACGGCAATGTTATACAGAAACTTACGCGGTAAAAACTGAACCAATCAAAAGATACGGACGAAAAACCGTAACGAAAACGAAATCCGGACAGAAAATACCGCCAAACTTGACGGAACTGAAAATTGAGAAAGACGGAATGTGCCTTACCTCGTGCACAGCAAAATCCTCAACAGTCACTTCGCTCGAAAACGGCTCCGCGTCTTCCCGAAATCAACTTTTCCAAGAATGCCCTCGACTTTCTCTCTCCTCAAAAAGATATTTTATAAAATCTGATTTTTCTCTCTCTTCAAAACGACAGAATTTCCTTAAGTAATCTTCATATCGGCCCGGCCGATCGCAACATCGGCCCGGGACGATCCGACCAAAAGGATCGGCCTGACCTCCACTCAGGGCTGTTGTCTGGACGATATTTTCTACAGTGCCAATCGGCCTGGCCGATGTCTCCAATCGGCCTGGACGATGCATGCAGAAAATCACCTGGAGCAAAACTGGGCAAAATCTGGAACTGATTTTCTACTGATCGTCCCAGGACGATCCAAAATCGGCCTGGACGATCCTGGGGCAGATTGTGATATTACAGGTGGTCTGGCAGAAGTTCGAGCCTCAAGTGGTGGTCCGGCAGAAGTTCGGGCCTCAGGTGGTGGTATGGAAAAAGTCTGGGCCTCAGATGGTGGTTCGACGGATTCGAGCGTCAAGTGGTGGTCCGGTAGAACTCCGGGCATCAGGGGGTGGTCTAACAGAACTTCAGGCGTTAGGTTGTGGTCCGGCAGAACTCCAGGCTTCAGGTGGTGGACCGACGGAACTCAAGGTGTCAGGTGGTCGTTTGGCGGAACTCCGACGGTGATCGATGATGAGGTAAGGAGGCAAGAGTGATCTCTGATCCCTCTCTTTTCTCCTCAGGCTTAGAGCTCCCTTTTCAAAAGGAAGTAGGGATCTATTTATATATTTTCTAGAGTGGCATGGCCCGTAAATAGGGAGGAGGATCAAGGGTAAATAGGGAGTGGTTTGGATAGACAACTGATGTTTAATCCCTAGATCTTGGACTGTTCTCTATTCATTTAAAGGTCTTAATGATGTTGGAATTCCATGATATTAGGCTCGTTGGATTTGTCTTGTCGAGCCGCTCAATTCGACTATAAGCATGTCAAATTTGGAAACTGTTTGTTAATCCAAATTGTGATTCGAACCTTCCAACAATGCTTCAGGTCCATGATTTAATTTGGACCAATTTGAGCTTGGATTGAGTTGAATTTTGTGTCAATGGGTTTGTATTTACGAGACGTTCAATTCAACTGTAAGTTTGCTGAAATCGGAGTTCAGATGATCCCAAATTTAATTTTGGAAGGTTTTGACTTGATTTTTCCTTAAGATTCGTGTCCGATCAAGATAATTTTTTGAGGATGTATCAGTTATTTATAACCAGTATTTTGACACATTTGCCATTCTCAGATATATAAATAAGTTGAGTTTGGGCTAGCTCTTTAATTTAATTTCTAAGTGGAGGAGCAACTAGAAACATTTGATCAACATGAGAATCTTTGTTTACTTTCTCTTTATTTTCTCTTTTCACAACAACATGACATAATAACAAAATACATAACATAACATGATACTTTGTGAAAATTATTAAGAACACAAACAAAGAAATCATTGCATTGCACATACATAGAAATGTCTATCAAACAACTTACGAGGACATGATACAAGCAAAAATTATAGCAATCATTGTAGGATTACTTGTTAAAACATCCATTTGAACAGTAGCATAACGATGGTGATATACATTGACTAGTAAATTCACCACCATTAAATATAAATAAACATATGAAATTGCATGCGGCTTTGATGCATTCAACCAAAGGCGTATGAGCTTCCTCACATCCCGAACCTAACAAATTTCATGTCATTTCTTCATCATCAAAAAGAAGCAAAAGATAACATAAACAGATATGCACGCCTATGGGAAATCTCAATTAATATTAGAAGTCTTCATCATCAAATAGAAGCAAAAATTTATATGGTGATGTTTATTTCCCAATGAAAATGATAATCTATAAAATACAGTGCAAGCATAAAATATTACTGAATTTATGACATTTATAAGGATAGAAGAATGAATCTAAAGAGAATGTGCATTTCTATTCAAAATCCTTCACTTGATGATCTTATAAAATTGTTGTTAATCTCATTATATTACTATTGATTCATCTTTTGAATATTTCATGATTGAAAATTATACTAAAATAAAATAGTGTGAAAACATATACTTTCTATTTATAACTTAAACAAAGGTTAATTGGGGGGGGGGGGGGGGAGAGAGAGAGAGAGAGAGAGAGAGAGAGAGAGAGAGAGAGAGAGAGAGAGAGAGGGCTAAATACCAAAGGTTGGGAGAAAGACGGGTGTTGGAATCACTTTTCGGGACAACTCCATTGCTCAGGAAGGTTTGCACAATGCCATCTTCCTCCTTGAACTTCTATAGCCTCTTTCAGTGCATTAATAAACTTAAACAAACCATCACTTGATTAGTCTCTTATTTTAAAGGGTTATATATATTTGACTTTGTAAATTAAGCATTTCTAAATTTAGATATTATGAAGGTGGAAAATATTTATCTCTTAGTTCAAAGTATTATATATGACTCAGTAAAGTATTTCAAATTTATTAGACATTCTGATGGAAAATTCAAAGCAGGCTCGTTCAAACATTATGATCCTTTCTTCTTCTTCTTCTTTTTATTTAATTAGACAGGTAAGCTAGATAGTGTAGTTATCTAGACATAATCATAATGGATAAACCATTAGTAATAAATAATGTGATGATTTATATTTGATTCAATCAATGAAAAACAATAAATAATAAGTCATCTATTTCATCAAAATATATCTTATTTTCTTTCATTAGTCTTATCTAATTAAAAAAAAAATATTCATTACAACAAAGTGCTATAAAAGCCCAATGGTTCATTTCTAGAGAGATAAAGAATGAGAATAACATTTTCAAAGTCCCCATGCTCAATTAGAGTATCAAGATGAAGACACTCCTTAATTAGAGCACAATATCTAGGAGGTTGAGAAGAAAGGTATCTACTACAAGAAAATTAGTGATTTATGGCGGATTTGCGGTGGGCTTTACAATGAAATTTTTTTTTGACAAAATTGTTTCAGATTTGTGGCGAAAATTGTAATATCTCGTTTCCTTACTGTTCCTCTCTGATATGGATTTTCCTCCCAGAATCGGCCAGGACGAAGTTTGGATCGTCCAGGCCGATCAGTGCATTGAACAGCTGATTTCTGGTGTGTTTTCTGGAAGGATTTCTGCACAGATCGTCCAGGCCGATCGTGAGATCGTCCAGGACGATCGTACTGTAGAAATGATCGGCCAGACAATAGCCCTGAGTGAGGTCCAGGACGATCTGGTTTTGGTCGGATCGTCCCGGGACGATAGCTCGATCGGCCAGGCCGATATGAGTAAGTTATAAGGAAAATCAGCTCGTTTTGAGGAGAGAGAAAATCAAAAGTTAAAATCAGATATTTTGTAGAGAGAGAAAGAGAAAGGAAGAAAAGAGAAAAGCTGGTTTTTGGAGACCGCGGAGCGCTTTTCGTCCGACGCTGCTGTTGGGAAAAGTGTAGATCTCGTGGTAAGGACTCCGAACCCTGTTTCTGTTTTCAGAGATGTTGTGTTTCGACCTAGTTGGGATCTGTTTTGTGTTTTCGTAGTCGACTTTTCGACATGGTTTTGATTTGACACAACTTCCACCACACAACTTTTAGTATGTTATAGATATGATTATTGTACACGATTTGACTGTATTCTACGAAGATTTTACCGGTCGAAATTGATTCTACGTGATTTTAATCGAATAGAAAAATATCAGGACCTGATTTGATTTGGATTCTATAGATCGATAGTCTTGTATTGACGCTATAGATATTCTATTGTAATTTGGAAAGATTTGGAAACTGTGTCTTTTTGCAGGATTTTTGTGTAAATTTGACCGACTACCGTTATGCTGTCCGATTTTCGTACGATTCCTGAATTGTATGAGATTGATAGATTGAACTGATATGCTTTGATTATGGATATGATTGCTTTACTATTGACTATTGAATTGTTTATTGATTGAATTGACTATTGATACTGATCGCAAGTGGAACCTGGTTGAACATTGGTGGAGATTGATATTGATACCTGTACAGGATGGTGGGCCGACGGGCTTTCCTTTAAACATTGATTATTGATTATTGAAGGGAGACATAAGGAGTTTATTGATATGCCGACGGGCGAAAAGAGTGACGACTCTTATTGATTGAACCAATGTATTATCTACAACAGCAATATGGATTCTACAACAGCAACATGACCAGTAGATTGTACTTGTTCAGTATATAGTATTGAATTGCATGTTTACTGTATTGCTTTATAGATTCATTATTTTATAGATTCCTGCTTTATCGACTTTGATTGGATTTACTAGATCGTACGATTGCATTGATTTCACTGATTGATTTCTGTGCATCGACATTGAGCATTGATATAGAAATGGATGGATATAGATATTGCATTGATAGCATGGACATCGCACTACTGCCTATAGATTTATTGTATTGCTGCCTATAGACTTATAGATTCACTGTTGCTACTGTTCTACACCGTATTGACTGATTTATAGATTCCTTGTCTCGTATCGCTTTTCTCAATTGATTTCATTGATTAGATCGTATTGATTTGACCGTATTGATTTGATTGACGGACGATGATTGATTGAATTGATTTATCGAATTGCCTGCCGCTGCATTGACTGGTTTTATTGACTATTGATTTCCGCTGCATGGACTCATTGATCATTGACTGATTCAGATTGATAGATTGACATGCATATTGATAGTACTGCCGTGCTTTGATTTCAGTTATAGGTATTAGGTGACCTGCTGGGCTTTGTAAAGCTCATTATATGTGGTTGATATTTTCAGGTCAGGGCTCGGGAGCAGGAGATAGGCATTGATCCAGATCTTCAGGTTTTTAGTTCTTTTGATAGATTGATGATTCTTTTGTACTCAGGACAGGATAGTTTCCTTTCTTGTATTGATAGTGTAGTTCCTGAGTATTGTACATGATGTTTTGAGATATGAATCGACTTGTGTATTGATGTTTAAATTTTATAGATGTTTGATAGAATGCTTACTGAAGATTGATAGATAACTCTGGTAAATTGTTTGGCTATTGATCGACATTCTTTCCGAGTTAGATCTTGGGGCGTGACAAAAATTTCGTCACAAATTGATGGAAATGAATCGCGATTTCATCTCTTACAATCATCCTCCATTTCTCATTAACATTTAAGCTACTTTAGACATATATAATTAGAAATATTTGATCAACATAAACACCAATATTTTTGAACATCTCAAAACTATTGTGATCCATATAAATCAAATATAGTTGAGAATTTCTTCTCTTCATTTTCTACAACAACTTGACATAATCACATAACATATAACATTTTAAGATATTTTCTAAAAAAACATTAAAAAAAATGATCCATTGCAGACAATACGTAAGGATATCACACAATTAACAACAGATTTCTTGAAACTCTTAATATCCAGTCGCCTGAATTTTCTCACTTCCAACCCCTATTGAGAAGAATTTCTGATCTACTTGCGAGTTGGAAAATTAAGTTTCTTTTTTTTGCAGGGAGATTGCAATTTTTGAAATTTACAATTACCAATACTATTGCTTATTGGATTAGAGGGGTGATTTTGCCTAAAGCCTGTCATGCTTTCATCTCTAAGCTTTGCTCTAATTTTTGTTGCATGGGAATATTAAAGATAGGAAATTACATTTTATTGCTTGGGGGTGTATTACCAAACCAAAAATTTATGTTGGTCTTGGTATTCTTTCCTTTGATGCTATGTATTTCGGGGTCGCTTGTTCTTTCATTTGGAGATTTTTTTCAACTGAATTTCCTTGTGGGCTCCTGATTTAGAGCCAAATATGAATCCCCTTGGAAGTCTCCACATCCTACTGCATCTAAATTCTTGAAATATATTTGTTCTGTGGCTCTTAAGACTAAACTGATTATTGTGCAAATTGTTGGCCCACATTGCAATTTTTCCTTTAATTGGGATCCTTGGGTGGATGGGAATAAGCTTGTTGATTTATGTTTTGATGCCAGATTTAATCATAAAAATGTTGGGGATTTCATTGTTGATGGTCGTTGGGCATTATCGGAGTTCTCTCATCTGCAACTATGTGCGACTGTTTCTAATATTGCCATTTTGGAGCAACCTGCCATGGCATGGGCCGGCTCCTTCAACCCAAATTTTAAGCAATTCACTGATCTTTATTTCTCTAATTTGGAGGAGGTTCAATGGCATAAGTTCATTTGGTTTAAAAAGCCTTCTCTCAAATTTGCTTGTTTTGACTGGATGGTTCTGTTGGAAAAATTGAAATTGATTTATTCAGATTGGGATTCAAATTCCGGATGCTTGCTCTTTATGTAACATTTTTCCTGAATCACACCACCATCTCCTTTTTTAGTGTGATTTCTCTTTTTAGGTTCTTTGTGCGGTGAATCCGATTTTTGAGAGGTTCTTGTTTTGGCCTAATCTCTCTCAGATTTTTGAATATCTAGATTTTGAGTTTGCTGCTGCAAATTTAGAGAAAAACTTTTGTTTGTCTATCATTGTTTTTACTGTGTATCATCTATAGAGGGAGAGAAACAACCGACGTTTCTCTAATTCTTTTTTGAACCCTATGGCTGTGGTGAATTTGATAAAAGCGACTGATCATGGTAAAGTTAATAGCTGGAAGAATGTGGAATTGCTTAAAGTTAAATTTTCTGAGTTATTTTGATGCCAGTCTTGTGTTGCTGGTTGTTGTTGTTGGGTTGGTGGATTTGATAGGGACTGAAGAACGGTAAGCACGGGTAGAAGAGCCCGATGTAAACAGAATAAAGAAATCAATAGAATATTTTCTTGTACCCGGTTCTACAGTATTACAATCTATTTATAGAAATACAAACTAGCATTGCACGAATGACAATGTTACACGTGGAATATAATTATGTATTATTTGTGCTCTCTAATACGTCCCCGCAAATTGATGGGTGAGGCTGCACCGTCAGTTTGTTCCTTAAAGTGAGAAATCTCGGAGTAGAGAGCGCCTTTGTAAATATGTCAGCAATTTGATCAATAGTGCTTATGGGAAGAAGTGTGATATTTTTGTTATGTATATGATCCCTTATGAACTTCTGATCAATCTCAACATGTTTTGTTCGAGCATGAAACACAGGGTTATTAGCTAAAGCAATTGCGGATGTGTTGTCGCAGTACATATGTGTCGGTTGAACTTGGGGAATACCGAAATCTGTAAGGAGACGACGTATCCAAATTACATCTGATGTAAGTGACGCCAATGCCCGGTATTCAGACTCGGTGGAGGATCGAGCCACGGTTGGTTGTTTCTTAACAGTCCATGAAATGAGTGAGTCGCCCAAGAAGGAGCAGAATCCTGATGTAGATCGACGTGATACCGGATATCCATCCCAATCTGCGTCAGAAAAACATCGAAGAACAAGTTTAGATTTAACTATCGGAATACCGTAATTTAACGTACCTTTGATATACCGAAGTAGTCTTTTTAAGAGATAGACGTGTTCGGGAAGCGGTTGATACATATGTTGAGATAATTGATTCACACTGTAGGCAATGTCCGGTCTTGTTAGGATTAAATACTGCAGAGAACCAGTGAGACGCCGATATAGTGTGGGATCAATCAGATGAGGATCGGGAGAAATAGCAGCTGGGAGCTTTGTGCACGTTGGGTTAGCAAGTGAATTGCAATCCAGTAATGAAGCTTGTTTAAGTATGGAGACATCATAGCTCGATTGTGATAAAAAATAAGCCTCGTTATGCAGATTAATGCGTATTCCGAGAAAATCATGTGCCGGACCCAAATGTTTCATGTTAAACTTGGAATTAAGTTGGGAAATGATATTCGTAATTTCTTGAGGGTTATTACCGGTTAGAAGTATATCATCAACATATATGAGTAAATAAATTTGAGTATCGTGATGATGAAAAGTAAAAAGCGAAGGATCGGCAAGGCTGTGAGAAAAACCAATAGATAAGATGTATGAGGTAAAAGTCGTATACCATTGCCTTGGAGCTTGTTTTAAGCCGTAGATAGCTTTGTGTAAGTGACATACATATTCCGGATGAGTGGAGTCTTCAAATCCTTTGGGTTGCTTCATGAATACGGTTTCGAGTAGCTGACCGTGTAGGAAAGCATTAGCAACGTCTAATTGATTTACCTGCCATCCAAAATGCAAAGCAATAGTTAGCATGACACGAATAGTAGGCAGTTTAGCTACCGGACTAAAGGTCTCCGTGTAGTCTAAACCGTATTCTTGATGATTTCCTTGCGCAACCAAGCGAGCCTTGTGCCTGGCTATGGTCCCATTAGCATGATATTTAATACGATAGGTCCATCTACAGCCAATGATGGATGTGTTAGGAGGCGGTTTTACCAAACTCCATGTCCCTTGTTGTTGAAGAGCTAAGAATTCACTTGCCATGGCATTACGCCATTCAGGAGTCTTAGTGGCAGCGCTGTAGGAGGTGGGAGCATCGATCCTTATTAGTGGATTCAGTGAGTGTGTGAGACAAATTAAGTCGAATGCAAGGTTTAAGATGGCCAGATTTGTGCCGAGTGACCATGGGATGGCTGGGTTGAGTAGGTTGAACAGAAAGGTTAGTTTCTTGAATTACTGCTGGGCACTATAGGAGTAGGAGGTGGAATGGTTTGAGACGGAGGTTGAGGTGTATCGGGATGTGCTTGTATGGTATGAATGTCCAGATTAGGTGGGGTAGTTTGGTTGGTAGAGCAGGAGACTGGTTGCAGCATAAATCACTACAGGAAAATCACTTATTACCGGCGGAATTTTCCGGCGACTTTCCGGCGACCAGTTTTCCGGCGGCTTTCCGGTGGATTTCCGGCGGTTTTTGACGGCTTATCCCCTACAAAATTTTCCGGCGGCTTTCCGACGGCTTACCGGCGGCTTACCGACGGCTAATTTCCCCGCAAAATTTTGCGACGGCTAATTTCCCGCAAAATATTCCCGCGGAATTTTCCGGCGGCTTTCCGGCGGCTTTCCGACGGCTTTCCGATGGCTTTCCGGCGGTTTTCCGTCACGGAATTTTCCGGCGGATTTCCGGCGGCTTTTTCACGTTTCCGGCGGCTTTAAAAATTTTATTGAAAATAAAAAAAAATTTACTATGTAAATGATTTAACAAAAATTAATTAAAATTTATAGTAACTATTTAATTAATTTTCATTTTAAAATTATTTAGTTAGTTAATTGTTATTTTATATTAAATATTATTTTTTATTTTAAATTAATTAGTTTTATTTTAAAAAAATAATTAATTAATTGCTTTTCGGTCCGAATATAGTTAAATAAATAATATTGACAAATATAACGTATTTACATAATTGGCATTTCGGTCGGTCGGTTGAAATCAACACGGGAGATCCACGGTTCGAATCTCACCGCGCGCAGACGCGCAAAGCGGGCGCGGGCGCGGGAGCCTGCCGGAGGGCGGGAACCGGATCGCGAGCGCGGGCCGCGCCTGGCGGGAGCGCGGGAGTGCCGGGAGCCTGGCCGGAGCGCGGAGCCCCGGTGGGGGCGGGGTTCGGGCGCGGGAGCAGCTTTTTTTTTTTTTTTTTTTTAAATTTGACCGGCGGTTTAAGACCGCCGGTAAGCCGCCGGACGAACTTGCCGTCGGAAAAAACCGCCGGAATTTATTTTCCTACGCGGTTTTTACCGGCGGCATTTTAACTGCCGGAAAACCGCCGCTAAATTACAAAACCGCCGGAAAATGCCCAATTTCCGCCGGAAATTGCCGCCGGAAATGAGTGATTTTCCTGTAGTGAATGGAAGTATTTCGGTGTGAGTAACGGAAGGTAATGGAGACCTGTGTTTAAATGGGGACTCAGTTTCCAAGAAGTTTGTGTGTCGTGATATGTATATCTTGTTTTTGGTAGGGTCTAAACACCTATAGCCTTTGTATTGATCAGAGTAACCAATAAAAATGCAAGAAGTGGATTTAGGTGATAGTTTGTGTCCGTGATGTGGGGGAAGTAACGGAAAACATTGGCATCCAAACACACGAAGATGTTCGTATTGAGGTTTGGTATTATGATATAGTTCAAAAGAAGATTTTTGGTTGTTGGTGTTGGACGGCATCCTATTTATGAGATAAACCGACGTTAGGACAGCTTCAGGCCAGAAAACATAGGGAACAGAGGCAGTATTTAAAAGTGTTCGAGTAGTTTCAATGATATGACGGTGTTTGCGTTCCGCAATGCCATTTTGTTCAGGTGTGTAAGGACAGGAAATATGGTGTTGAATACCGTGAGTGTGCAGATAAGTTTTGAATCTATTATTCAAATATTCCTTGCCACCATCAGACCTGAAAGTTTTTATAGTTCTTGAAGTATAGTTTTCGACTTGCTTCTTAAACATACAAAATATATCAAAAAACTCAGATTTCAGACGCATTGGAAAGATCCAAGAAAAACGTGAATAATCGTCAACAAATAACGCGTAGTATCTGAATCCTTGATTTGAAGTAACAGGGGCAGGACCCCATAAATCTGAGTGAATCAGATCAAGAACATTATTACAGCGATGAATAGAGTTTTCAAAAACAAGTTTATGAGATTTAGATTCTTTACAAGAAATGCAAGAATCTTTAGAAGTATGTATGCTAAGATGCGGGTTGCATTGAGCAATTATTTGGATCACACCATCGTGAGGATGGCCAAGCCGTTGATGCCAATTGTGTGTAGATTTTGAAGCAGCAGTGAGTGCCTTCGGATCACAACCAGACTTCTGTTTTTGAACAGAATACAACCCATTACTGCATGGACCTTGAAGAATTGCTTGCTGTGTCTGTAGATCCTTCACAGTAAAACCCGAAGAATCAAATGTAATAGAAATAGGATTATCTTGAATTAATTTTGAAATGGAAAGCAAGTTATAGCGTAGAGCGGGTGAGTGTAAGATATAATTCAATTTCAGCTTACTGTTGGGAGTTGGTAGTATGCCAACTCCGGAGTTTGCAATGCTTAGAGACCTTCCGTCGCCAACTGTAATGCTATCTGAGCCTTGGTAAGGGGTTGACATAGACAGGTTGTCCATGGAGTTCGTCAGATGATTTGTGGCGCCGGAATCAAGAAACCAAGAGTTGGAGGAGGAGTCAGCCGCCACAACAAATGCTTGAGTTTGATTTTGAGATGCCGGTGGAGTGTAGTTAGCATTGAGCCTATGCCAACAATCAGAGGCAGAGTGTCCACGCTTGAAGCAGATTTGACATGTGATAGAGGTGTGGCTGGTGGATCTATTAGCGGAGCTAAAGGATGAGTTCGATCTTCCTTTGGTACGTCGGCCGCGACCACGCGAAGAATACAGAGCCATATTAGGATCGGAAAGCTGAGTGGATCTTGCCGTATCAGAGGCAATGTGAATTTCTTCACTAATGAGAAGAGGATACAGTTGATCAAGACTGATAGGATTCAGCATGGTGCGAATAGATGTTTTAAACGATTGATAATTGGTGGGAAGACCGTTAAGAATATACAAAATGATATCCTCATTGTCAATGACAGCACCGGCAGCAGCTATTTGATCAACCAGAGTTTTTATTTCAGATAGATATTGAGTCATAGTCGTGTTCTTGAATGAGATATTATGAAGGGAATTTTTCAATTGGATAACCTTTGATCTGTTGGTAGCTTGAAATCGAGTTTCGAGCATAGACCAGATATCAGAGGTGGACTCAAGATTCACAACGTAAGGAAGAATGGAGGATGAAATTGTGGAGCAAAGAGACGCGGCCAGATTTTGATCGGTCAGACGCCATTGGAGAAAAGAAGGACTCGTTTGAGAAGATCCATCAGAAAGAACTATAGATTGAGCAGGAGGGGGAAAAGTATTGTTAAGAAAGGTGGCAAACCCGTTTGCAGTAAAGACTTTCAGGATTTGCGAACGCCAAACGGCGTAGTTGTCTTGCGATAGCTGAGTCGGAACAATGTTCTTGATATTTGAGACAACGAATTTGAGAGTGGAAGAAATGGAAGCTGATTCCGGAGTAATGCCATCATTACTTGAGGCGAGATCGAAAGAAGCGGAGGCCATGGATGTCGAGAATCGAAGAGCTAGGTCACTGATACCATGAAGAACGGTAAGCACGGGTAGAAGAGCCCGATGTAAACAGAATAAAGAAATCAATAGAATATTTTCTTGTACCCGGTTCTACAGTATTACAATCTATTTATAGAAATACAAACTAGCATTGCACGAATGACAATGTTACACGTGGAATATAATTATGTATTATTTGTGCTCTCTAATAGGGACGATGATGACCTGGGAGCATCCACTGGCTGGTTGTTTTGCTGGTTGTTCCCTGGATGGCCCATGTGCAGATTTTGTTCTCTGGACTGCTCCTGTGGCAATCAGGAAAGTTTTGCTTCAATGTTCTTGCTGGTCGGTATTTTCTTTCTAGCCAGTCACGGATTCCTGATGTATTTTTGGATGCTTCCTATTCCTGAGTCCTTTGTTGTTTCTGTTTCTTTCTCCTGGACTCCGTTTTGCTTTTTCTGGAGTTCCTTTTTTCCTTTTCATAGGTTTTTAATTATTGCTTGTAACTTTTTTACATCTAAATACATGAGCGAGCTCTGGCTCCTAAATTTCCCAAAAAAAAATTTCATTACATTTAATAATTGTTATTGTCCTATCAACCACGCATTCTGAACAGCTTAAAAAGAAAGCATTTCTATACGGCTGGTTGACCAATGCGGCAAATAGCCAGGATAGTTTGGCAAAATGCTTCAAATTTGGTGAGGATTGGGATCAAATTATATAAGATAAAAAATCAATTAACTATTTAATTATATATGTCAATAACTTAGGCTTTGGTTTAGGAAAATTTTATTATTAATTTTAAACTGTAGAAAAATCAATTAAGTATTTAATTATATATGTCAATTAAGTATTTATTTATTTTTAAACTGTAGTCATTATTTCTATTATGCCACTATTTTTTATAATTTTCAAAAACATTTTTTGAAAAAATTATTTTCCCCATAACAGCTTTACAACCATTTTTATGAAATACTGCAACTGTCTCAAATGAACTCTTAGCCTAAGGAAAAATTATAGTTATTTATAACCAGTATTTTGATACATTAGTCATTCTCAGTGATGTAAGAAAGGCTTTGTTTGGGACAACTTTTTGTTGCTTCCTAAAGTAGTTTTTTAGTACACAAAAAAAATTGTACTAAAAAACTGCTTTAAGAAGCAATAAGAAAGCCATCCCAAATGAAGCATAAGTCTAGTTTGAGCGAGCTTGGTTTTTGTTTGTATTATGCCATATAAAAATTTGTTTTACCAAGTTTGACTCATGTTCAAAATTTTTCATGAATAACATATTTATGTTCGATCGTTTTAAATTCATTTGTTCATGTACGGATTGTATTTGGCTCAAATTATCTTCAATTCTATTTTTACTGATAAATATTTAGTCATAAGAAATTCTACCAATAATAATTATATGGAGATAAAGTAAAGAATTTTTATTTTATCCAGTGAACGTACGCTTCTCTACGTTTGGTTTAGGCAAAAAAAACGCCTGTACCGAGTACCGAGTTGTACCGAGTTTTTTCAAAAAACTCGGTACAAGTGCTTTTTTGCCTAAACCGAACGTAGAGGAGCGTACGTTCACTGGATGTAATAAAAGTTCTAAAGTAAAAGGCCAAATTTGTTTGCTTGGAAAAAGATAGTGACACTCCCATCATACAGAGGCACAAGAAGCCCATAGTTACTAATCATTAACATTTAATTTAATTTCTAAGCAGAGGAGCAACTAGAAACATTTGATCAACACGAGCACCTTTGTTTACTTTCTCTTTATCTTTTTTCCAACAACATGACATTATCACAAAACACATAAAATAACATGATATTTTGTGAAAATTATTAAGAACACAAACAAGGAAAGCATCCCATTGCACATACATAGAAATGTCTATCTCACAACACATCAGGACATCACCCAAGCAAATGTTATAATGATCATTGTAGGATTATTTACTAAAACGGACACATTAAACATTGGCAATCATTTGGCGTCATACAGCTACTACTAAAATGATCACTTCCAAATTCAACTCTACATCTGGCTTCACACAGATCTTTGACGCATCCTCTTAAATGTAGTTTAATTTCGAGACATCCCGAACCTAACAAATTTCATGTCATTTCTTCATCATCAAAAGAAGCAAAAGATATAACATAAACAAATATGCACGCCTAAGGGAAATCCCAAATTAACATAAGAAGTCTTCATCATCAAATAGAAGTAAAAGTTTATATGGTGAAGTTTATTTCACATTGAAAATGATAATCTATAAAATACAGTGTAAGCATGAAATATTACTGTATTTATGACATTTCTAAGGATAGAGGAATGAATCTAACAGAGAATGTGCATTTTTTATTCAAAATCCTTCACTTGATGATCTTATAAAATTGTTGTTAATCTCATTATATTACTATTGATTCATCCATTGAGTATTTCATGATTGAAAATTATACTAAAATAAAATAGTGTAAAAACATATACTTTCTATATATAACTTAAACAAAGGTTGGGAGAGAGAGAGAGAGAGAGGCTAATTACCAAAAGTTGGGAGAAGGACCAATAGAAGGAAGAGTGTTGGAATCACTTTTCGGGAGAATTCCATTGCTTACCAATGACAATGATGTCTGATCAAAAACGCAAGCAGGAAGGTTTGCTCACAACCATCTTCCTGCTTGAACTTTTATAGCCTCTTTCAGTGCATTAATAAACTTAAACAAACCATCACCCGATTTGTCTCTTAGTTTAAAGGATTATATTTGACTTAATAAAGCATTTCAAATTTATTAGACATTCTGATGGAAAATACAAAGCAGGCTCGTTCAAACATTATGATCCTTTCTTCTTCTTCTTCTTTTATTCAATTAGACAGGTAAGCTAGATAGTGTAGTTTAATTTTGAAGAATAATTTTGGCTTCTTTAGAATCCTTTAAATAAATTTTTTTTTCTTTCATTTCAAAATCAATCTACAGAAGTTTTATTTGGTTCGGTCGACCGAATGAGAGAAACATTCGATCGCAGGCAAAAATCCCGCGGTATCGAGGTGTACCGAGTTTTTTGAAAAACTCGGTACACCTCGGTACCGCGGGATTTTTGCCTGCGAACCGAATGTTTCTCTCATTCGGTCGGAGGACGTAATAATTGTTCCAATCTACAAGATCAATTTTAGTGTACCTAACGAAATTTGCATTCAGGAAAAAAAATCAGAATTTTTTTACTATATTAAGACAGTTAAATTAACGAGATAAAGTAGGATAACATTTAAATTTGTGGTATTTAATGAATTTTTTAATATATAAGAGATAGAAGAATTAAAAAAAATTATTTGTAATCAAAACGTCTTGACATAATCATAATGAATAAATCAAACTAGTAATAAAAAATGTAATGATTTATGTTTGATTCAATCAAAGAAAAAAAATAAAAAATAAGTCATCTATTTCATCAAAATATCTCTTATCTTCTCTCCTTAGTCTTATCTAGTTTAAAAAAAAAAAATATTATTACAAAAAAATGCTATCAGAGCCCAATGGTACATTTCTAGATATATAACAAATGAGAATATCATTTCTTCAAAGTCCCCATGCTCAATTAGAGTATCAAGATGAAGGCACTTTTTAGTGCACACAATATCTAGAAGGTTGAGAAAAAAGGTATATACTACAGGAAAATTAGTTATTTGTGACAGATGTACTGCAGCGTGTTTTACGACGGAAAAAATTTTCGACAAAATTGCTGCGGATTTGTGGCGGAAATTTCCGTCACAAAATTTTGTGACAGATTTGCTATTTCATAATCCAATATGTTCCTCTTACAATCATCCTCCATTGCTCATTAACATTTAAGCTACTTTAGAAATAATTAGAAATATTTGATCAACACAAACACCAATATTTTTGAACATCTGAAAACTATTATGATACATATAAATCAAATATATTTGAGAATTTCATCTCTTCATTTTCTACAACAACTTGACATAATCACATAACATATAACATGTCAAGATATTTTCTAAAAAACATTAAAAACACAAAAAAAAAACCTCCATTTCACATATATAAAAATGTCTACCGCACAACACAAGGATATCACACAATTAACAACTGATCTTGAAACTCTAATATTATGACTAGCACTTCTTATGAAATCCCAACGGTACAAACATGTGATGGACATTCACAAATTTTTTTTATCAGATTTCTCAAAGCATGTGATGGACATTCACAATTCGTAAACCACATCCCTCTCAGCTAACCTCCTTGCTTCCCTCGAAGACGATCTTCTGTTCTTGCCTCCTCCAAACCGAAATCCTCTTCTACTACTCTACAAGCATACTGCTCTTCCCCCCAATCTCTCTTTCAGCTCACACTTTAGCTTTCCTCTACCCAAATTCCTTCTCATTCACTCAACCAACTGCTCCATCGAGCTCCCAACAGTCATCTTCCTCTTTCAATCACCTGTACACCATCTCTTGTGCATACTCTAAGCTTCAGTTCCTAGTTGCTATTCTGAGTCCCTAGACCACAAATCAAATCCACTACAACGAACCTAGCTAATAAACTCCACTCTTCCTTAACTACATCAGCCAAACTAGTCCTCCATTGTCCTGCTCCAGCCCGTTTCTCCTAAGCTCCAACATCCACTCAACTTCCTTCACATGAAGTTCCAATAACTCCTCAGATCCACTCTATCTCCTCTACTCAACTCCGCATTTTCTCCGTTCAAATCTCACCAAACAATAACTATTTCTCTTTATAATTGTTGCGGGCTAGAGATTACGCGGCGATAGAGATTTTATTCTACGTCTTAGCGTTGTACGTATAACTAGCACACACAGAGAACACAAGATTTTTTACGTGGAAAACCCTTAAAAAGGAAAAAACCACGAGGCCTAGCCCAGTTGAAAATGGTTCCACTAGACTTTGAGTTTGTTACAAAGGACTGAATCACCTCCAGGGCTCATCAGATTACAATCAATTACTTAAGACGTCGAGTCTTCGGCAGGACGTAGGGACTGAATGTCGGGCCCTGAGTATGACGTCGGGTCTTCGGCAGAACGTAGGGACTGAGTGTCAGGCCTTGAACAAGACGTCGGGTCTTTGGCAGGACGTCGGGTCTTCGGCAGAACGTAGGGACTGAGTGCAGGCCTTGAACAAGACGTCGGGTCTTTGGCAGGACGTCGGGTCTTCAGTAGGACGTAGGAGCTGAACGTCGGGCCTTAAGGTGGTGGTCCGGCGAGGTTATGTGGTGGTCCGGCGAGGTTCCTGCGGTGGTCCGGCGGTGGTCCGACAAGATTCCTGCGGTGGTCCGGCGAGGTTCTGCGGTTGTCCGGCGGTGGTCCGGCGGCTGTCGAGGAGGAACTCCTTCCTTCTCTTCTTCCTTCTCTTCTCTTCTTCTCTCTCTTGCTTGGATCCCCTCTTGTGAAGAATGAGGGCTCTATTTATAGATTTTCTGGAGTGGCATGGCCCGTAAATAGGCGTGAGATCAAGGGCGAATAGGGAGTGGTCAAATGGACGGTCGATATTGAATCATATGGCCGTGCACCGTTTGTTGGCCATTTTCAGGCCTTAATAATGTTGGAATTTAGTGATCTTGGGCTCGTTGGATTCGTCTCGTCGAGCCGTTCGATTCAAGTATAAGCTCATCAAAATCGGAGACCGTTTGGTAACTCAAATTGCGGTTTGAACCTTCCAACAGCGTTTTGAACCCTTGATTCGGACTCATTTGGGCTCGGATTGAGTCGATCTTGGTGTCGTTGGGTTCGTATTTCCGAGACGCTCAGTTTGACTGTAAGCTCGTTGAAATCGGAGTTCGGATGCTCCTGGATTTAATTTTTGAAGTCTCCAACTAGCTTTTGCCTCGAGATTCGTGCCTGATCAAGCTAATTTTGTGATGACGTATCAGTTGCCCCCCTATTTTCGGACGTTGAAGCTCCAGAAGTCTGAAAATATAAGTGTCGATAATTTGCATAGGCCGAAATGCCAAAAAATGTGTTCCGAAAATTAATGGCTTGCTCAAACTTGATCATAGAGGCCATGTTGAGCTCCGAAAGTGTTGAAATTGAGTCCGGAACGTCGAAAAACGTGTCCGGGGACCTCAAAAACGTCGAAATCGGAGCTTCCGGGACGAAAATCGAGCCCAAGATGGGCTAGGCGGCCGGACCGGCCGCAACGGCCGGCCGGCCGCCGCTGCCGCCGCCGGCGCGCAGTCGGAACGCGTGGCCCGCGTTCCAGCGGGCCGCCTGACCCGCGCCAGCCAGAATCGGGTCCGCCTGACCCGCGCAAGCGGGCGCCTGGGCCAGCCTGGGCCGCGCTTGGGGCCCGCGCTGCAACCCGCGCGGCGTCCCGTCTGGGCCGCGTCTGCGGCCCGCGTGGTGGCCTGCTTGGGCCCGCGCGTTCGGCCTGCCTGGGCCCGCCTGCAGCCAGCCTTTGGCTGCGCCGTTTGGCCGCGTCCCTTGGCTGCCACCGCCTCTTAAGGCGGTGGAATGAGGCGGTTTGGCCTGTGGGCCCCGCCTTCTTTGAAATCCTTTAATCTGAGCCGTTTGATCTCCAAAAAATCTCAAAAAAAAATTCCGAAAAATTCTGAAAAAATTCAAAAAAATTAAGAAAATTTTGGAAAATTAAAAAATTCTAGAAACTTCTCTTTCCTCTCCTAAAAACTATAAAAAGGGCCTTAGATCCTTAAGAAAATTCATTATTTTCTTCTTCTTCTCCTGTTTTCTTCTCTTCTTCTCCTCCTCTCTTCTCATCTCCCTCTGTCCTTTCTATTGAGGTCTTCCCTCAGTTTTCTGAGGCCCCTCTCTTGGCAAGGAAGTCCGGAGATTCTCTTCTTTCTTCATCTCCCTCTGTCCTTTCTATTGAGGCATTCCCTCAGTTTTCTGAGGCCCCTCTCTTGGCAAGGAAGTCCGGAGATTCTCTTCTTTCCTCATCTCCCTCTGTCCTTTCTATTGAGGCCTTCCCTCGGTTTTCCGAGGCCCCTCTCTTGGCAAGGAAGTCCGGAGATTTCTCCTTCTTCTCTTTCTACTTCAAGAGATAATGTGGAGTTCTGATGGTAGGAAGAAGTCCGGTGTCAGATAGATGCACTGAGTCGGGTAGGAGACCGACGAAAGTCCATTGACGGACAGAAGTCTGTTGACGGGTATTAGTCCGACGGCAGGAAGAAGTTTGGTGTCGGATAGAAGAAAGAGTCGGGTAGAGGACCGAGGAAAGTCCATCGACGAACAGAAGACCGATGACGGGTATTAGTTCGACGACACATAGAAGTCCGACGCTGTGTAGAAGATCGACGAAAGTCCATCAACGGGAAGAAGTCCGACGACGGTTAGTAGTCCGACGGCAGGCAGAAGTCTGACGTCCCGTAGAAGTACTGTCGGGTAGAAGACCGACAAAATTTTTCGTCGACGAGCAGAAGTCCGACGACGAGTAGAAGTCCGCTAACGAGCAGAAGTCCGACGACGGGTAGAAGTCTGCTGACGGGTAGAAGTCTGCTGACAAGCAGAAGTCCGACGTCGAGTAAAAGTACGGCCTGGGACAGAAGACCGATGAAAATTCGTCGACGAGCAGAAGTCCGACGACGAGTAGAAGTCCGCTGACGAGCAAACGTTCGACGACAAGGAAAAGTCCGACGTTAAGTAGAAGTACGGCCTGGGACAGAAGACCGATGAAAATTCGTCAACGGGCAGAAGTCCGACGACGAGTAGAAGTCTGCTAACAAGTAGAAGTCTGACGTCGGGTATTAGTCCGTTGAAAGTCGACATTCTGCCGACGTTAACCAAGGATGTGAGACTTCTCCGAGGTTGTAAGTCGGAGCCCTGCTCGACGACGTTAACCTGTGTGGAAGAGGTTGGGAGAATCCACTAAGGATGTGAGACCTTTCCGAGGTTGTATGTCGGAGCCCTGCTCGACGACGTTAACCTGTGTGGAAGAGGTAGGGAGAATCCACCAAGGATGTAAGACCTTTCCGAGGTTGTATGTCGGAGCCTTTGCTCGACGACGTTAACCTGTGTGGAAGAGGTCGGGAGAATCCACCAAGGATGTAAGACCTTTCCGAGGTTGTATGTCGGAGCCTTTGCTAGACGACGTTAACCTGTGTGGAAGAGGCTGGGAGAATCCACTAAGGATGTGAGACCTTTCCGAGGTTGTATGCCGGAGCCCTGCTCGACGACGTTAACCTGTGTGGAAGAGGTCGGGAGAATCCACCAAGGATGTAAGACCTTTCCTAGGTTGTATATCGGAGCCTATGCTCGACGACATTAACCTGTGTGGAAGAGGTCGGGAGAATCCACTAAGGATGTGAGACCTTTCCGAGGTTGTATGCCGGAGCCCTGCTCGACGACGTTAACCTGTGTGGAAGAGGTCGGGAGAATCCACCAAGGATGTAAGACCTTTCCGAGGTTGTATGTCGGAGCCTTTGCTCGACGACGTTAACCTGTGTGGAAGAGGTCGGGAGAATCCACCAAGGATTGATCATCTGTTGACTGAGCTACAATAATGATTATGTATTTGCTCGAATCAAGAATATTAGCGTTCACAGCTTTTGAGAATTTATCAATACAATTTTACTCGAAAAAGATAAAGAAACAATGTCTTACTACATTAAGAAAAAGCATAGCTCCCTAAGACAGCTTAGGGAGGGAGAAGCTACAAACACCACAAACAATATTCAAAATTAAAGACAGACAGTACTGAAGTCATACAATACTAAAGACATACGATACTTAAAACAAGCAGCACTACTGTGCTCTACGCAATTAAAACTCGGCAAGGCGTTGATAAGCCCCCAGCAATGGTTCCAATTTCCCCCACTATTTGGCGATTATTTATCGACTGCCTTTGTTGTTGATTCTGCCCCCCAGTCGGACCAACTTCATCTCGGGCTGGTGCATTCTTGATGAATTGTCGGAGATATCCTTGTCGGATCAGTCTCTCAACTTCTTCCTTGAGTTGCCAACATGCTTCAGTAGTGTGCCCACGGCTACGGTGGAAGTGGCAATATTGCTCCTGGTTTCCGACGTTGGGCTTCAAAGGGTGTGGCCATTTTATGTTCTCCTGATCCCGGATGGCCATTAATACATTTGCTTGGGATGTATTGAGTGGTGTGTATTCCTTTTCTTGACGAGGTTCTTGTCGCGGCTGTGAGGGTCGAGGAGGAAAATTGTAGTTTCCTTGCTTCTTCCTTTGTGAGGGGGGATTCTCCGTCCCTGGGGGATATTTACGCTTCCCGGTCGTCTGGTCAAATTGCTTTCTATGAGCATTGATGGCATCATCGGCGGAGATTTGAGCCTCTACTCGATGGATTAGATCCGCATATGAATGGACCGTATCTCGCATGAGTGCTGAGTAGAAGGGGCCTAGGCGGAGTCCTCCAAGAAATACACCTCTAAGCAATTCGGGATCTACCCCTGGAATTTGTCGGGCTTCCGTAGAAAACCTCTGGAAGTATTCTTTAAGGGATTCACCCTCGTTCTGACGTATCCCTGAAAGGTGGGAGGAATCTTTAATCATCCTTCGGTTGGCGACAAACTGTTCGACAAACAATTTGGCCAATTTAACGAATATCGGGATGGATCGGGCAGGCAGTGAGTAGAACCATGTCCGGGCTTGTCCTTTAAGGGTGGCAGGAAAAACTTGACAGAGCAAAGCATCTGGGGCCTGCTGGATATGCATAATAGTGCGATAGTGGTCGATATGCTCGTAGGGATCTGAAGTTCCATCATACGAATCAATATTCGGGAGTTTGAATCTCGCCAGAATGGGGTATCGGAGGACAGCTTCGGTGAAAGGTGATGACTCCTGAATGTCCCGTCGGCAAAGGGACTGTCTGATACCCCCTGTGGGGAACTCCTCCCGAACTAGCCTCCGCAACTCACGCCGTAGAGTATTGCGGGGGAGTTCAGTGACGTGCTGTTCGTCTAAGTCCTCGGGGACGTCCAGAGGCATATGCTGCTGGTGGCCCATGCGTGAAGGATGGGTAGAGCTTGTTGTGTCAGCAAGCTCATTTTCTGTGTGTGTAGGAGGGCGCATCCTTGGCGGAGGAAGGGGGACTTCGACATGAAGAATGTCTTCGAATCCTGGCTGATTTCGAGGGAGAAGAGTATCTTCTTGGGGTACTAGTGCTGGTCCTCGAGCTCCCCTTAAGAGCTGAAGGATCTCATTATGAGATTCCTCCATTTTTCTGATACGTTCTTCTAGGGATGGCCCTGAAGTTCCTTCTCCTGCAGGGTGTCGGTTACCGGGGTGAAAGGAGGCAGATGCCTGTCGTCCTTGATTCAGGGACTGATTCTTGGATTGGTGTGAATTAGAACGGGAGGTTCCCATGATGCGGTGGCTACGCCTGTTGACCATTGGAGGATTCCTTAGTGTAGTGGGATTGGCGTTCCCACAGACGGCCCCAATCTGTTGCGGGCTAGAGATTACTCGGCGATAGAGATTTTATTCTACGTCTTAGCGTTGTACGTATAACTAGCACACACAGAGAACACAAGATTTTTTACGTGGAAAACCCTTAAAAGGGAAAAAACCACGAGGCCTAGCCCAGTTGAAAATGGTTCCACTAGACTTTGAGTTTGTTACAAAGGACTGAATCACCTCCAGGGCTCATCAGATTACAATCAATTACTTAAGACGTCGAGTCTTCGGCAGGACGTAGGGACTGAATGTCGGGCCCTGAGTATGACGTCGGGTCTTCGGCAGAACGTAGGGACTGAGTGTCAGTCCTTGAACAAGACGTCGGGTCTTTGGCAGGACGTCGGGTCTTCGGCAGAACGTAGGGACTGAGTGCAGGCCTTGAACAAGACGTCGGATCTTTGGCAGGACGTCGGGTCTTCAGTAGGACGTAGGAGCTGAACGTCGGGCCTTAAGGTGGTGGTCCGGCGAGGTTATGTGGTGGTCCGGCGAGGTTCCTGCGGTGGTCCGGCAGTGGTCTGACAAGATTCCTGCGGTGGTCCGGCGAGGTTCTGCGGTTGTCCGGCGGTGGTCCGGCGGCTGTCGAGGAGGAACTCCTTCCTTCTCTTCTTCCTTCTCTTCTCTTCTTCTCTCTCTTGCTTGGATCCCCTCTTGTGAAGAATGAGGGCTCTATTTATAGATTTTCTGGAGTGGCATGGCCCGTAAATAGGCGTGAGATCAAGGGCGAATAGGGAGTGGTCAAATGGACGGTCGATATTGAATCCTATGGCCGTGCACCGTTTGTTGGCCATTTTCAGGCCTTAATAATGTTGGAATTTAGTGATCTTGGGCTCGTTGGATTCGTCTCGTCGATCCGTTCGATTCAAGTATAAGCTCGTCAAAATCGGAGACCGTTTGGTAACTCAAATTGCGGTTTGAACCTTCCAACAGCGTTTTGAACCCTTGATTCGGACTCATTTGGGCTCGGATTGAGTCGATCTTGGTGTCGTTGGGTTCGTATTTCCGAGACGCTCAGTTTGACTGTAAGCTCGTTGAAATCGGAGTTCGGATGCTCCCGGATTTAATTTTTGAAGTCTCCAACAAGCTTTTGCCTCGAGATTCGTGCCTGATCAAGCTAATTTTGTGATGACATATCAATAATATTTGTTTTCCTCTCTCTCTCTCTCTCTCTCTCTCTCTCTCTCTCTCTCTCTCTCTCTCTCTCTCTCAATATATTTCTATATAAAAAAATTAGAATATATATATAACAACCAAAACAAAATTTAGCCTTGCCATAAATCTCTGTCGCCGTCCTCACCTTGCACGCTCATCAAAGTATATTGTTCACCAAATTCTAAAATCTCAAATCCGGTTCTCAACATTTGCAAAGGACCGGAGAACCATCTATATGCGCTCCCGTAGCACGATAGGAGGGAGCCCAGTGTGACACATACGACGAGGTGGGTAAGTCCTATACACGCTCTTGTAGCGTTGTGGGGAGAACCACGGGTGTTCTTTTGCGGGTACTTTTGAATGTCTCATACACGCTCACAAAAACCCGACCCGGACCCGACCCGGAAAATCCGGGTTGAACCCTACCCGATTTCAAAATGGGTTCGGGTTCCAGAAATCGACCTGTTTAAAAAACGGGTCGGGTTCGGGTTGACTCGGCGGGTTGCCGGGTCAACCCGCCAACCCGTTTAATTCGAAAAATTTTGAATCCCGCCTCTGCCCGCTGCCCGCTGCCCGCCGCGCGCCTACCCGCGCTGCCCGCCGCGTTCTCGCCCGCGTTGCCCGCCGCGCGCCCGCCCGCACTGCCTGGTGCGCGCCCGCATGAGCTGCCCGAGCTGCCCGCGCGCTGCGAGCCCGTGCCTGCGCCCGCGTACCCAGCGCGCCCGACCACGCCCGCGCTGTCCCCTCTCGCGTCCGCCCGACCGCGCCCGCGCTGTCCCCGCTCGCGTCCGCCTGCCGCGCTCGCGTCCCCCGCCTTCCGCCGCCGTCGTTCAGACGCCGGCAACCCAAACCGGGTCGGGTCGGGTCAACCCGGCAACCCGCCGGGTCGGGTCCGAGTTCGGTTTTCCAACCCATTTGTCTACCCGGGTCTGGTTAGGGTCGACCCGTTTGAACCCGGGTAATTTCTGAATTTGACCCGAACCCGACCCGTGACCCGAAATTGACACCCCTAGTCAATTGGACCAAAATACCTAGATTGAAAGTGTTGCTGACTAATATAGTTATTCACATACTTGAGAGATTATATTGATTCATTTAAGGTATGGATTTGGCGTGTAAAAAAAAATTATTACACATGATCTCTATCAACTTATACCTTAATTGATTATCATACAAAGGAAAAATGATTATCTAATGTGAAGTAGTAATCACCTCAAAGTTACATGAAGAACAGTTTTGATATGTTATTTGTTTAATCTCAAAGTTTTATTTTGAGAAGCATATAGTTATTTGGATAAGTGTACAATTACTCCAATAAGTGGGAGCAAAATTTGAGAAATTAAAAAACGCCATCGAATCCACACCACTTTTACAAGCCGACAGAAGGCATTTGTAGGCCCCTAAAATGAAATTTTGTCCACATCTCAATGACAATTACTTGCACAAGTTGTCATATTTGAGTTTCAAATACCCCTTCTTGCATTCAAAAATAATTTTCTAAATTTCAATATAATGCATCGAGCAGGGTGCCGTCACCTCTAAAATGCATGTAGTTGCCTTGGGAAGCAAGCGACTGCCCCAAGAAGAGTGCTACCGCCTTGAGAAGCAAGTCACCTTATCAAGAAGCACGATATTAAATTTTATTGGCTTAATACACATGCTAATACATCCCTAATGATTGTTGTGTTGAATGTCTGTATCAACCGGTGGGGACTTTACGCCTTCAAATTCCTCCAAATACTTATGAATTGCAACTATTTTCAAATGGGTACAATCACTCCCCGATGACAGTCGTGTTGAACATTTATGTCAATCGGAGGAGATCAAATGTTCAAAATACCATCAAATTTCTACAAAATACAAATATTTTGAAATGCCAAAGTCACCCCGATGATGACCGTGTTGAAAGCTAATCTCAAACGGAGGGGATCTCAAAAATTTAGAATACCCTCAAATTTAAAAGTTAAATCAAAAAGTTAAATCATAGTTGGAATAAAATCTCAATAAATTTTATAATATTCAAATGGAATTTATTATTTAAAACTTAAAGCAAAAATTCATTCATCATCCGCAAACGTTTATCAAGGATGGTAAATTTCATAATAATTTTAACTCACAAAGATCAAAATATCTAATTGAATGTATAACTGTGATTCATTCTTAAATGATTTATCGCCAGCGGGGACGTGGCATGTTTCTTCTGACAGGATAGTTTTGATGCAAAATAGGACCACTATATTACGATTACGGTCAAAGCCCGTATGTTCTCCAATGGTTAAAAAAATCCTTGAGTAATGAATCATATGGTACACTCAATAAGTCATAAAGTTTTCTATTAGCTAAGGTTGACTAAAATTTATCTCCTTAAACAAGCATCCACCCTAAGTCTACAAGGTACCCTTAGGCGAAGCAACTCATGGCTGCCGACAAGGATCCTTCTGTCATGTTGGGTCGACTACCTCCTATGACTAAGTAGACTATGCACCATGATGACCCGGGACGACGGAACCATAGGATCTTGATCGAGCTCATCATCATTCCCCCCACCATCCGCTATAAGTATAAAAATAATAAATCTATAATTCTAAAAATTTCATATGTTGCTACTATATGCTAGGTATTTTGTACATACTTAATGACTAGCTTTAATCGAAAGTGCTCTCTAAAGTCCTCACAAAATGAGGGCGAAATCTCTTGGTAGTGCTTTATCCCAAAGTTAATTTGCCTTTTGAAAATTTGACCCATAACGTCATTAAAACTCTCCTACGCAGGGGAGGCCGAGGCGCGAATTTTTTGAGCCCACAGATTTCTTTCAAGATACATTACTAAAGTTTTTCATATAACTTCTACCATTTCAATCTTCCTTTTCCCTTTTTGTTGTTGTCAAAAGGGAGAGTAATATTGTTTGTGTTTGGTGTTATTTTGTTTTTATGTTTTGTGTTTTTATATTTTGTTTTGTGTTTGTGTATTTTTTATGTGTTTTTGTTACCTGTGTAAAATTAAAAAAAAAATTGTGTTCTCCAAGGAATTCCCATAAATTCACATGTTTATTCTTTCTTTCTTTTTTTCACATGTTTATTCTTTTAGGTGGACCTAATGAGAAATTTAAGATATTCAATTTTACTCAAATAAAAATTATTTTACCATCATAAAAAAGAGGGAGATTGTTGAGATATGTGTAACATAGTTCTTGATTGTTGATATTCTTGCAACATGTATATTTTTTATGATTCTAAATATTATTTTTTTGATTATTATTTCTTTTAATATATTTTGGATGCATTATTTTACTTTTTGTGTGTACTAACATTTCAGGGTAATCATACTCCAGATTGTTGAAGACTTCAAGTCAGGTCAGTTTAGGGTTTATTATAAATGAAGTCTTTATTTTTTATTTTATAGTGTCTGAGAGAGTGTAATTGTAATTGAGTAACTGTGCATACACACACACCAAGGGATAGTTTAAAATTTGTAATTTTTAAATTGATCGCATTATACGAAGTAATTTTGTACATGACAATTTGTTCAGTTATTTTTTCCTGCGAGCAGTCAAACGATCAAAAGGTAAAAAATTTTCTAAGTATGAATCGTATTGTACGACATACCATTCATATGTATGCCATCCAGGGTATGATTTGGATGGGTCCCTTTTCATCCCAACGAATTTAAAGTTTTTCTAAACAGTTCGTATTGTACGACGTCGTCGTCATACGTAAGATGTCCAGTATACAAATTGGACGGGTCCCTTTTCGTCCAGACGATCATAATTTTTTTTGTAATTGATCGTATTGTATGATGTCGTCATCGTACGTACACCACCCAAGGTATGAAATTGTGGGGTCCCTCTTCGTCCTGACGAAGATAAAAAAATTTCTAACTGTTTGTACATTATGAATTGGGTTTGTACTGGACAATCATCGTGTATGAAATCATTTTATATTAATTCACATAAAGATTATACGCAATAGTTTTTAAACTGTTCATACGTACGAACATACGATTGTATTGTTCGATCGTGTTACACTCAAAATAAAAAATTTCAGTTTTTTGGACGATTTATTGTGTCTTTGATATAAAAGGTCCTTTAAAACTAACGTAAAATTAAAATGTTGTTATTTGTGATTTTTCAAGGGCAAGTGAAAGAGAGAGTTTAGGAGAGCGTTTGAGAGAGATTTCTTGCAAGTGGAGTATAAATGATTCACAAGGTTACTCAAAGGTAAGGATCTCTTTATCTTTTTTGATGATCACTCTTCTTTTCTTCTTTCTAGGTGCTCATAAAAAATTTTTTCAAGAAGATCTGGTACTCTATCGACACTTGGAGGCTGTGAACAGAAGACGGTATTATGCTGACACTTGGAGGGTGTGAACCGATGATGGTACTCTACCGACACTTGGAGGGTGTGAACAGACGACAGTTCTCTGCCGACACTTGGAGGGTGTGAAAGGATGACGGTTCTCTGTCGCATCAGGGATTGGTGGAAGAGAGGAATTGTAAATGATTCTCCGCCTTACTATGGGGGCAAAAGGAGAGAAATTTTGGTAATAATGTAATATCTGAAGGGGGAATCTTCAGGGAGTAGATGTAGGTCGTGTTTGACTGAACCACTATAAATCTTTGTCCTTTAATTTTTGCATTTATTTAATGTAACTTATTTACTGTGCTTGAAAAGTTTATTTTAAAACTTAAGATTAACTTGCTACGAGATTCAAAACAGTTTTCTATTTAAAAATCTAAGAGAAAATAAATTATGTTTAATAACCTAATCAAGAATCAACAGAGTTTGCCTTAGGAATGACAGGAAGAGAAAACTGGTGGCGACTCCATTCACTACTAGTGATAGAAAGAATAGGAAAGAAAAATTGACCTTCAAGAAGAAGAGGATTGAGCCTCCTTGTACTAAGAATCCTAATCTTGCTCCTGCTACAAAAATAATTAAGATAAAGGCAACTACTACTAAAGCTAGCGAGCTTGCTCCTAATGCTGATATTGTTCATATGATTGATGAATAAAAAATAATAGAACGACGACCAGCACCAGAAATATTAGAATACCCTAGTCGACAATTAATAAATGAAGAACAACGGAATTTCATCGGCAGTTGTCTGAAATAGTTCAATGAAAAGTGATTACCGAGCAATATCGAGCATTATAATTCACAAATAAGTTATTATACGAACACTACCGAGCAGAAATGTATTGTACCGAGCATGGGCGGATCTACAGTGGGGGCCCTGGGGGCACGGCCCCCCACTGGCCCAATATTTAAAAACAGCCCATTTCAATTTATATTAATTAAAAACTTAGCATATATAAGATTATTTATTTAATTATACATTAAATTCAAGCTCTAAAGAAAATTACTCCGCCTCCGCCTCCGCCTCCGCCTCCGCCTGGTATTTTTTTTTTGCTTGTCACGTGGGCAGCCTCTCCTCTCCTCTCTCTCTCTCTCTCTCTCTTCCTTTTTTATCTCTCCCTCTCTCTCTTCCTTTATCTCTCTCCCCCTCTCTCTCTCTTCTTTTTAGGAAAAGGTAAGATTAGATTATGTTGCAAATACTTAATTAATCATTAAAAATTTTAAATAAATTTTAGAAAGTAAATAATATTAAATTTATAATTTTGTATTATTTATATTTTTCTTTAATTAAATGTGAACCATTATATCAAATAAATTTAATATATAATTAATTTAGAATAAGTTAGAAAATTATCTTAAACTATTTTTAATTAAATTACTATAATTATAGTTCAAAAATTAAGACTTAATTTAATTAATTCTAACAAAATAATCTGAATTGTAAAAGTAATTTATTTGAACTCAATTCAATAACATAATCTTAACAAAAATATTAATTTCTCAAAAAATAATAAGATAAGAGTGTTATAACTATACTTTTTTAATGTGAACAACTATAAAATTTTATATCATGATATATGATTACGAAAAATATTATTTAAGAGTTATTTAATGGTTAGTATTTATTTGTGCCCCCATTAAAAAAAATTATGGCTCCGCCCCTGGTACCGAGTAAAGAAGATCTATACCGAGTTGTACCGAGTGTAGAAAATAATAGGTACAGCTCGGAATGATACGTTTGTGATGATTATGATGTGGTAATGAGCTTGTACCGAGCAGTTACAGCTTATACCGAGGAGTACCGAGCAGTAACATCTCATATCGAGTTGTACCGAGTGTAAGAAACATACTAGGTAATATTCGGTATATTAGTTGACCAATGCGGCAAAGAGCCAGGATTGTTTTGCTAATCATAAACCTTGGTGAGAATTGGTATCATATTATTCAAGAAAAAAAATCAATTAAGTTTATATATGTCAATAACTTAGGTGGTTCAGGATAATTTTATTATTGCTTTATTTTAAGATAGTAATAATAATTTCTGTCATGCCATTATTTTTTACTATTTTTTTTTTAATTGTACTATGAAGCTATTTTTTATAATAGTTTTTATAAAAATTATTTTCTCCACAGCAGTTTTACAAATATTTTTACAAAAGTCTGTAACTGTCTCAAACGAACCCTTAGCCTAAGAAAAAATTACAATTATTTATAACCAATATTTTGACACATAAGCCATTCTAAGGGATGTAAATAAGTGAAGTTTGAGCGTCGATTTTTATTTGTAGTATACTCATTTAAAATTTTGTTCTTCCAAGTTTGGCTTGTGTTAAAAATTATTCATGAATAACATATTTATGTTCGATCATTTTTAATTCATTTGTTCATGTACAGATTGTATTTGGCTCAAATTAGCTTCAATGCTATTTTTACTGGTAAAGATTTAGCCATAAGAAATTCTGCCAATAATTAATTAGTACATGGAGATGAACTACAAGGCCAAATTTGTTAGCTTGGAAAAAGATGGTGATACTTCCATCATTGACAGGAAATTCACAAGAAGCCCATGGTTGCTAATCATTAACATTTAATTTAATTTCTAAGTAAATGAGAAACTAGAAACATTTGATCAACATGAGCAGCTTTGTTTACTTCCTCTTTATTGTTTTACAACAACATGACATAATCACAAAATACATAACATAATATGATATTTTGTGAAAATTATTAAGAACAAAAACAAGGAAAGCATTCCATTGCACATACATAGAAATGTCTATCACACAACACATGAGGACATCACACAAGCAAACGTTATAACGATCATTGTAGGATTAGTTATTAAGACGCACACCATAATATACACTTACATGTTATTGGAGTTATACATTCACTAGCAGCAAATTCATCCTTATATATATCTCGACATTTGGCTTCACAATAATTTGAGCTGCATCCCAAAAGAAATAGATCATGATGATTACAATCCTTTACCAGCAAATTTCCTGTCATTTCTTCATCATCAAATAGAAGCAAAAGATATCAATATAAACAAATATGCACCCCTAAGAAAAATCCTAATTAACAACTGAATTCTTCATCATCAAATAGATGCAAAAGCTTATATGATGACGTTTATTTCCCAATGAAAATGATTATCTACCAAATACAACGCAAATAAGAAATATTACTGAACTTTTTATATTTAGAAGGATAGAAGAATGAATCTCACAGAGAATGTGCATTTCTATTCAAAATCCTTCACTTGATGATCTTAAAAAATTGTTGTTAATCTAATGAATATTTCATGATTGAAAAATATACTTAACAATGAAAAACATATACTTTATATATATAGACACACACACACACAACTAAAACGTGCCTTTTATCTTTCTAATGAAGGTTTGTTAGCTCAATTGGCTTTAAATTCGAACGACACCTATGTTGATCATTCTGATTGGCTTGATGGATCTGTTTCGCGTTGCAGGGGTGTATTGGGGAATAGTTTGATAGTGTCATTGATGAGTTTAATGAGATGTATAATTTGTTTGTTGGAAATATCGTTCATAAAGCCTTCTATCGTTGAGGGGGCAAAAGGCATGTGAAAAAAATCTAAGAGGTAGTTTTTGGGTGTTTGGGTTCTCCTGTCTGCTCGGGTGCTTCGTTTGGTGGCTATGATGTTTTGGGTTTGGTATTTTTTGTCTATTGTTGTTGGTTCTCTCCTATCTGTTCTTGGGGTTGTTTTGATTAGTTTGGGCTTTAGTTTGTGTGATCTTTTGGTTGGTTGGGTGGGTGATGTTGGTTTTTTTGTTTGTTTGTCGCCTTGGTCTTTTCTCCTTTTCTGGTTCTTGTGAGTATTTTTAGAGTCTTTTGGCTGCGGGTGTTTGTTCTATTGGTGGCTGTTGGGCGGTGTTGATTTGTTGGTGCTTGGGTTGCTTGTCTTCACTTCCTTTTGTAAGTTGTGTTTGGAGAATTTTTTACATGTTTGATGGTTGTTGTTCGTTTGGCTTTTGGTTTGGAGCTGAGGATCTTCATGCTGCTTCTTTTAGCTTTTTTTTTTTTCATTTGATTTGCTTGCTTTTTTATTTTATTTTCCTTGCTTTTCATTTTAATAGGAAGAACCATTAGCTCGTGGGTTTTATTTCAACGACTTTATTTTTAGTGATTTGAAGGTTCTTTAAAGTCTGATAATCTCTATTTTTAATTAATACGTAGGCCTCTCCCTGAATTTTCTATTAAAAAAATTACATAATTATCTGCTCCTATCCGGAAGAGTGAAATCGCTCCCCAAAGAAATTTGCACTAATAAATCAATGTAGGGTTCACATCGCTATAAATTTATTTTATTTGTTTTTTTTTTGTGTAAAATAAAAAATTTAAAAATAGATAAAACTTTCTGAATTTATATAACAAATACTAAACATATGATAAGTAATTAAAGTGGATGTGAAATTAATAATTATTATGTATTACGTATTGGTTAAGAAGGTGATATGTTTACATTTCTAGAATTTATTATATCAAAGAATAAAGTTATAGATAATAGCAACCCAAAAGAGAAATTTAGTATTTCTTATACTTTTACTCTTTAACATAAGGATCTCCTTCTTTATTCTAATTGGTGATGATTAAAACAGATCCCAAAAATTCATTTTTGATATAATTTTTTTATCTATGAAAAGCTATCAAAAATAAAATAATATTGAAAAAAAAAAAAGTTACACCATAACTAGCACTTCGTTATGTCTTCCCCAACTGTTATGAAATTGCCGCATAATGTCGTTGCAGCGTATTACAATCATAGCAGGTGTGCAATGGTTTTAAAAACATTGCAAAAAAATTTGTGACGAATAAAATAGGAAAAATTATTAGGTGCAGAGTGTGCACCGTCCGCACAAGGCATTGGAGGGTGCTATGTACCGAGCGGTACCGAGCACCCGCCAATGCCTTGTTGCGGACGGTTCTCCCCGTCCGCACTCCGCACCTAATAATCTCTCGTAAAATAGACATGAAAGATCAAATTTTGTGCTACTATAGTCCTATTTTTGGATAGTATATATATATATATATATATATATATATATATATATATATATATATATAACAAATGTTGGGAGAGAGAGAGGCTAATTACCAAAGGTTGGGATAAAGAACAATAGAAGGACGAGTGTTGGAATCACTTTACGGGAGAACTCCATTACTTACAAATGACAACGATGTCTGAAAACGCAAAGTAGGAAGGTTTGCTCACGACCATCTTCCTCCTTACCTTTTATAGCCACTTTCAGTGCATTAATAAACTTAAACAAACCATTGCTCGATTTGTCTATTAGTTCAAAGGAATATTATATTTGACTTAGTAAAGCATTTCTAATTTATTTTGCTATATTAAGACAGCTAAATTAACGAGAAAAAGTAGGTTAACATTAAATTTGTCTTATTTATAAATTCTTATGTATTCATATTTTTACACATAAATTTGTATATATTTTAATTTATATAACATTAAAACACAAATCATATTAAAACTATTACTAATATTAACTTACATAAAATAAATATATTTTCAAATATATATATATATATATATATATATATATATATATATATATATATATATATATATATATATATATATATATATATATATATATATATAGCATTTGTTTCTCTTTAATTTCTCCTTCTTAAATAACGAGCATGCATGTTTATATGCTCGTATATTTTATACTTGTTTTAACTGGCGTTTTATTCAAATTTATTAAGCCATTTCATTTTTTTTTAAAATATTATATCTACTAAATGAATTTTGAGATATTTTGATTTTTTTTTAAGGAATGTAAAAGCTAGGATGTCCCTTCTCATTAAATAATTTTAAGTTATTTTTTATTGTTATTTGATACTTGCTACTACATGGGACATTCAAGCTTAAAATTGAGAGAACAATGTTTATCTATTAAATTTTCTAAAGGTATAAAAAAAAAATCGCCACAACAGCTTCATTCCATAGGGCCGATATCCAATTTTCCACAACTACTAAAGTGTGATAGTCAATTTAATGTAGGGTCATCATCAAGCCCAACAGTAAAAGTTGAAGATGATTAATATGAAAATCCCTTTGCAAAAACAATAAGAAAGACATCTTCAATATGGCAGGAATTTACTATAGTTAAACTATGTGATGATACACTTCGCTTTTAATTCTATATACATTGAAGAGATAACACAGATGCACATCAATGTGCACAATAGCTTGTATGAACTGTACAATGAATATGTAGAAGATTGCATCAGCACATATATTGAGAAGGTTTTAAGTGAAACAGGAGTGTCTAATAGTTTCCTTATTTCTTCTACTGGCCAAGGAAGGCCAATATAAGGGAAGAAGAAATATGAAACTTACACTAGAATAGATTACACCATTCACACAATGAAGTCTGAGATAAATGTGTACTTAGATGATTTTTTTTTTTTTTAGGAGAGTGCAATGGTTTAATTCGATTATTTGAAATGATGGAAGGCAAACAACCTAAAATATCGTATCATATCTAGGATAGCCTGTGATATTCTTTCAATTCCAATAACATTTGTATCCTCAGCAATCACATTTACTGTATGTGATAGAGTGATTGTCTGATTGATCATTGCATATCATTTTTGGGGAAAGAGATAATACAATATTTAGTATGTGATAGTGATTGATACGATAATTTGTATGGGATAAAAAGAAAAATTAAGATAAGGTTTACAATTTTAAAATTACTCCATCTATCTATTATATTTTGCAGAGTAAGGAAGAAACGCCACTTTACTATGAAGAATATTCCTCTTAGCGGTTTAAATGTTAATCTTCATATATTTTTTGCTACATATAAGCACTTTGACAATGCTAATCTGTTTTCTATTTGTTTGGTAAACATTGTATTAATTTTATCTATAGTATCGAGGTGAATAAACGATGATTGATCTTTCTAATTTCCTTTGAATAAAATGTATATGAAACAACGTTACTAATTGATAAAGTGGGTAGCATTTTATCAACTGCAAAAATTGCTTTTATATTTTTCTCTGGATTTATTATGTTTCTTTGTTGCACAAAATGTCTATAAAAACAGCGTTGCTAATTATGTGTTTTCAGTGTTCATTAAGAAGATCATTCGTAAAAAAAGTATCATTTATGAGCTTGACAAAATACTTGTTTATAAGCTTGATAAGCTTGCTTGTTTACGGGCTCAATAAGCTTGCTCATTTATAGGCTCGATAAGCTTGCTCGTTTAGCTTGATAAGCTTGCTCATTTATAGGCTTGATAAGCATGTTCGTTTATGGGCTTGATATTAGTTTTCGTTAAGCTAAATGAAAATCTTGATTAGGCCTTTTGGTTAATAGATTGATGATGCTCATTTATTAATTTAATCGAGCCGATTGTTTAAAACTCAATAAGAATAGAATGAACCGATCATAAACCGAACACAAATCAAACTTGAACATCCTTCATTTTAAATGAACCAATCCCGAACATAAACGAAAAAGCTCGAATCAAACTTGAACAAGCCCTTGATGAATGAGCTCAAACATGAGCAAACACATATGCAGCATGGATGAGTTTGTTTACAACCCTAGTGAGAAGTTAGAAGATGTTTCTATCATTGAAAAGATCCTTTGATTATTAGAATCAAGATTTGATATTATCACTACAATCATCAAATAGACTAAGTATCTATGAGACAAAGTAATATAGCAATTCTTGGGTTTATTGCAAACCAATGAAGAAAAGAAAATCAAAAATGAAGTAATTACCAAATAACTCAATATAAATCTGCAACAAACCAACCAACTAAAAAAGATGAATGTTTCAATAACAATAATAGAAGCCAATGTGGATGAGGCCGTAGATAAGGATGAATTGTGCTAACAATCGAGAAAAGGATTTCACTAATTATGAATGAGGAGAGCTTAACATGATAATGTGATTGAGGATGTTCAAATTTTAGTTATGATTAATCACAAGTTAAATGCTATAACTATAAAAACTTTGAGCATTATATTAAAGGAATACAGAGTACTCAAAAATAAAATATATAAAAAACCAACTACATAGAAAAAAAAAAAAGAAGAGAAGAAGATAGCCTCTTACAACTATCATACAAGGAAAATAAAAGAAGATAAAATATGATACCTAGGCATTGATGCAAGTAACCATATGTGTGGAAAAAAACAAGTTTATATAATTTAACAAATTGATGAGCAACAATGCTTCTTTATAAGATGAATCAAAAATAGAAGAAAAAGATAAAATATGAAATTCTTATCCGCTTAATGTGGAACAACCTAAGGTAGCATATAATTGAATGTCATCATGCAGCTCGTCTCCAGGCCTCCCTCAATCATCCTCAATGCTCTTGTTTTCCGTTATTTGCAGTAGTATTATCCTAGTCAATACATTCTGTTAGCTATTTTACAACATACATATATATAAATACTTACTGAAAAGAAACAAAGGAAAATATACACAATAAATTTCTGTTCTATTTGCCTTGTGTATTCTTCTTCTTGTTTAGGTCTTCGGTTGTTGTATTCTCGGAAAGGCTTCTGTTGCAGGTTTCACAACAGCTGTTATCAGAGCCGAATCTGGGACAAGCACTCGGATGGCCGAGAGTAGCCGACAAGCAGCTCTTGATGAAGATTGGCGTCAAGAAGCTTTGTGGGCCTCCCTAGCGAATATCTCAAGGGAATTACTAGAGCTCTTTGTTGATTTCAGACGATTAATAATAGACACAAGGAAAGATTTACAAACATGGAAGCAGAACCACAATGTGCCTCAGGGTGTGAGGCATGCAGTGCAGGACGACATTCTCCTATGAGACACTGACACGTGGTGCTCGAGCGAGCCCAATGGGGGATTCCTACTGTGAACCCCGAACATTCCAAGTCATATTGTGAAGAAGGTCAACATCCCCCGGCTGAACTCTTCGAACCAGAGGATTGTGGGTATGGGGACCATATCAGCATGAGGCAAGGACAGATTTCTGAACCACCAAGGAGAATTCCAAGTTAAACTCGATAAATCATTTTTTCAAAGGCCGTTTACACAGAGGATTATCTGAATTGGGAAAAGGTTGAGACATTCTTCTAATATATGGAAATACCAGCACTACATTCAAGGACGGCGGTCAATCAATGAGTACATCGAGAAATTAATTCTATATATTAAGTGCTCGTAACAACCTCAATGAATCTGAAAATCAACTGTTTGCTCGCTATATAGGCTGATTGAGGGATCCAATACAGGATAAGCTAGAATTTATCCCTGTTTGGACACTTTCACAGACAGTTAACTTCTTCCTCAAAGCAGAAACTCAATTGTTGAAACATTCCAAAAGCTTCTCAAACAGGCGATAGCATTCAGATCAATTTAGTGATTCTCGGAATGTAGCAATCCATAATAAAGCTTCACAAGCAGCGCCACCTACAAGTTCACACACAACCCCTAGGATCGATCTAAAAGTGTTGTCGAAGCCTCGTCCACCTCATAGGGAGAACTCGTAAGCCAGATCTACAAATTTAAATTATTTTCATTGTTTCCAATTGGGGCACAAGTCTAATGAGTGTCCAACTAGACCACAACTTCAACTTGCAGAGGGTGAACCAAAAAATGTGTTAGGAGTCTTAGTAGAAGATGCCGAAATTGAGGCCGAAGATCTTATGACCTATGAAAGTGAGCCTGTAGTTTGTATCCTAGAACGATTATTGCTAGCCCCACACCAACCTACTATGTCCCAAAAAAATGCAATCTTTTGCACTGGTTGCACTATTAAGGAGAAGGTGTGTGAATTGCTCATATATAATGGCTGCAATGAGAATGTTGTATTGCGTTCGCTAGTGCATGCTTTACAACTAAAAACCAATAAAAATCCTCAACTGTATAAGATCAACTGGGTCAAGAAGGGGATGGGCATTTTGGTGACATGTGCAGAATTAACATCTCTATAGGGAAACAATACACTTGCGAAGTTCTCTATGACGTCCTTGACATTGATGTCTGTCATATTATTTTGGGTCGCCCATGGCAATATGCCAATAGGGCCATATATGACTGCCGCCAAAACACATACTCTTTCTTCTAGAAGGGAAGGAGACTTCAGCTACTACCGAACATAACTGGAGCCATTGAAAATCAAAACAAGGACAAAGCTGTCCTTAGTATTGTTTCGGGATAAACCTTGCTTGCCGATAAGAACAACAATTGTGTTTATGCATTAGTAGTAATGGAGAACCCCCTTAGCAACAATCAGGGACCGACTTCTCCGCAAGTGCAAGAGCTGCTTCAAGAGTTTAAAGATCTTATGCCTAATGAGCTCCCACGAGAGCTTCCGCCCATGAGGATGATTCAGAACCAAATTGATTTAACCCTAGGAGAAAATTTGCCCAATTTTTTGCACAATAAAATGAGTTCAAAGGAACAAAAAATCCTTTAGGAGATGGTGGAAGTCTCATTGAGACAAAAACTGATTCAGCCAAGCCTCAGCCCTTGTGTCGTCCCGTCATTAATAGTTTCAAAAAAACGTTAACAAATGGCGGATGTGCATTAATAGTAGGGCTATAAAAAAATTACAACCAAGTTCTGGTTCCCTATGCCTCAAATTGAAGATCTGCAATACAAGCTCTCCAGTTCATAATTCTTTTCCAAGCTTGACCTTCATAGTGGATACCACCAGATCAGCAATTGGCCCGGCGATGAGTAGAAAACTGCGTTCAAAACCCACAAAGGTCTATTCAAATGGTGGGTAATGACGTTCAAGTTGTGTAATACCCCGCCACCTTCATGCACTTGATGAACGAGGTACTCAAAGATTATCTCAATCAATTTTGTGTTGTTTACGTCGATGATATTTTGATTTATAGTAAATCTTTTTCGGAGCATTTGAAACATCTTACCTTGGTATTGCAAACTCTACGGACACATAAGCCATATCTAAACATTTTTAAATGTGAAATTTCCATGACCCAAGTATATTTCTTAGGCTTCATTGTGCAGACGGAGGGTGTGACCACCAACCCAAATAAAATTGTTGCGATTCGGGACTGGCAGATTCCTCAAACCCTGTTTGATGTCAGAAGTTTCCATGGTCTTAGTGTACCTCGATTTGGACCTAGTGTACCACGATGCAACCAATATCATATTTCTCCGTTCATCGTGGCTTCCTCTTCAAGGGAAATGCTATGTGTATACCCGATTCCTCCTATAGACAGCAGCTTATAAAGGAGGATCACATTGGATGTCTTGTAGCCCATCTTCATCGTGAAAAGACGAACCTTCAGCTGAAGCCGACTTTTTTTTTTTTGGCCTAAACTACATAGAGATGCATCGTGATTCATGGAGCGGTGCGCTGTGTCAAGAATTCAAAGGAACTAAGCAGAATGTGGGACTTTACACTCCCTTACCCATTCCTGACTCTATTTGCGAAAATATTAGTATTGACTTTGTAGTGGCTTACCACAGACCCAAAAGGGCGTTGACTCTATCATGGTAGTAGTCGACCTGTTTTCAAAGATGGTGCACTTTATCGCTTGCAAGAAGATCTTTGATGATGTCAATATTGCACGATTATTCTTAATGTCGTTCAACTACACGATCTCCCTTGTAGTATTACTTTTGACCGTGATGTAAAATTTGTTAGCCACTTTTGGTGAGAACTCTAGAACCGCCTTCGCACAACAATTAATCTGAGCTCCGCTAATCATCCTCAATCCGATGGCCAAACAGTAGTTGTTAATCAAACACTAAGTAGCATGGCTCAGAATCATCCAAAACAATGAGAGAATTCTCTCTACCAAGTTGAGTTTGCATATAACTGAATGCCCAATCGCTCTACAGGGAAGTGTCCATTTGCCATTATTTACAAAAGCACCTAATTAACCACTTGTTCGATAATGTCATTCTACTTAAATGCTCTAACAAATCGGCGGCTGCACTCACGGATCAATATCTAACAATACTTGATGAAGTCCCCACTAAATTAGTCACGCCCAATTCCAACTACAAATAGGCAGCAGACCTCCACAAACGATGCAAACAGAGGAAAATATACACAATACTTTTATATTCTATTGCCTTGTGCATTGTTCTTCTTGTTTAGGTCTTCAGCTGTTGTGTTCTCATGAAGGCTTCTGTTGTAGGTTTCACACCAATAAGTTCCTCTCTTACTTGTTTTATCCTAATTTACTTCATGTATTCTTCTTCTTCTTCTACTTCTTCTTCTTCTTCAAAGTTGTAGTTTTCATTCTGTGATCCCGAGTCACATCCTTCATCAAATATGACATGTAGTCTAATGATTGTCTTCCTAGTATTTGAATTGTAATAGCTTGTAGTATTTTCAGTTTGGGTCATAACCAATGAAAATGAACATCTAAATCTTGTCATCTAGCAACTTCTTCTCTTTTTCGGCACATACACATGAGCTATACTTCCAAAATCTTTTATATGATACTCGTTAGGCTTCCTTCCGCTCCATAGTTCTTGTGATGTCTTTCTCTATAAACTTTTTGTTTGTGATTAGCTGGTCAAACAAACCGTATATGCATCTGCTTCAACCCAAAATTCTTTTGACAATCTCTTGCTTTTAAGCATGCTCCTTGCTATGTGAAGGATTGTTCCATTCTTCATTTTTGCTACTCTATTTTACTAAAGGAATCTCTGAGCAATTAGAGATTAAAGTGTTTCGTTAGCTTCTCAAAATTCTTGAAATTTTTTCAAGCGAATTCTCCTCCTTGATAAGATCGTATAGCTTTATTCTTAAGCCCACTTTCATTCTTCATGGTTTCCTAAAATTTTTTAAATATTCCAAAAACCACTGATTTTTGCTTCAAAAATGCACTCATATTTTTCATGTAAAAAAAACAAGCTATGGAGACATGGAAATAATTACTCTTACCGAGCTTATCATTATTAGAGCACAAACATATGTATGCATGAGCTTAAGTAGCTTTAGAGTTCTTAAACTTAACTTAGTTAGAAAGCTTTCCCTAAAATGCTTCCCGAATAGACATGTTTCCTATAATTGATAAGGGCGTCTGAAGCAAAATAGTCCAATTATGATATTCTTCTTAGAAAGCAACTCAAGTCAAGTCCTATGAAATTAAGATGCTCAAAGCCCCAAACTGAATATGTCAAAACCAAGAAACAACATTATAACAAGCTTTAAAATACTTAGCAATATCATTTTGAATAGTTAATAAGAAAATTCTATTCTTTGGCATTAACACCTTAGCAATTAAGTTGGCAGTATTATATTTTAAGGAAAAGAATTTTTTTCTTTAGTGCATCTCATATCATTTCTCCAAAAGTTGTCATAAATTTAAGATATTACTCTTTATATTTGGTCAAGATAAATAATGAAAATGAATCGATGATTCATGTATTTCAAGCAAATAAGAACATTATCTTTGCCTCATACTTCTATCTTTGATTCACCTCTCAAAGACACAGTCGCTCACCGATTCATCAAACACTAGGAATATGCACTATAGCAAAATGGTTGATTTTCGATGAAATTTTTCATCAGAAATCATCAAATTTCTAACGAAAAGATTTTCACTTGTAAAACATGCATCAAAAAATGATTACTCAAAAAAAAAAAAACATCCAAAAATTTTAAACAAAATTTAGCATTTTTCATTCCAACCCGCAAACCAGCTAGACCACCCTATTGCCATTCCATACCATACCATCTTTCATCATTCTATAAAAAGAAACCTTTGGGCCCTAACACCACTTTGTTAGAAAAGGAAAGATTTTAAAACTAAACAAGACTAAGCAGATAAAATATATTTTGATGAAAGAAACTGCTTATTTTATTTTTCACTTTGCTTGATAATATTCAAAGAAATCACAACTATTTATATTACTGGCATCTCCATTAGGAATATACTAAATATACCAACATATTTCAATGCACTAGCTATAAATAATTACAAAGATAATATTTCTATTTTCTATCACAAAAATCATTAAATATTATCCTAAATTTTTCTAAGAATTACTCTAGAACAAATGTCTAACATCCTCAAAAAATCATACCAAAACATGAGCTCTATTTAGGCTTCGTTTGAGACAACTTTCTTACTATTTTCTAACATAATTTTTAATAAAAAATGTCTAATTCATTATCACCTTAAATGCTTTCCTTTCACATGATCACTGGTCACCAGGTATGCTCTTGATGATGTCAGAGTCACCTGAAGGGGCACAGGGCAATTTAAAATCCAAAAATAAACTCTCCAAAGAAAAATAATACAATATAAAATCGTGTATTGTGTTATCATACAGAGGGGTACCAACCTGGATCAATGATGCTAAGGCAGCACACCCGAAAATATTTGCCACAAGCAGTTCCCAAATCAACATTATCTGTTTTTGGGTAAATTTGATGTTACATGATAGAAATAGTTGAAACTGTATAGTTTTCTATAGAGTAACAAGAATTGTTCATTATGATCAACAAGTTTTCTTCCAACTAATTAGTCTGTTAAATCAATTCTCACATAATTTTTATCGATGCTTCTTTTGTTTATCCAAATTCCTTATCAGTAGACAATAATAGCCACTATTTACATACGCAGGAAACCAATATCCCAGTGCTGGCGGCGAAAAACCCTAAAGTCAGGGAGATTGTCTATATGAAAATATTTGTAAGTAGCAAATGATATGACTATTATACCCTTTGGGTTTGGTTGTAAATTGTAATTAGATTATAAATTCTTATGTTTTTATATATCTAATATCAGAATATTTATATTTATTTTTATAATTATTAAATATTATTAATATTAATTTATTTAAAATGACATACCCATTTTTATAGATACGCTTTTAATGATTTAGATACTATAATGTTATATTTATAAACTTAAAAATTTTAATATTTCATGTTTAAAAACGTAAATTCTAGTAGCATGTAAATAAATTTCTTTTTATTAATGAGATTTACATAAATAAATTCAAAAATTATTCAATTTGAACATTTCATGTTCAAAATTACAATTTACTTACAAAATTGTCATCACTTTAATCGTCATCAATGTCATTATTGTCACTAACAATCACTACCTTCCATCATCATCACTTGTTGACCATTTTCACTGCCCTGTTAATAGTGATCATATCCACATCATATGAATAAAAAAAGTCAACATTTTTTAAGATATTTAATATATTTTATCTCATATATAAATATAAGTAAAAAAGAAATAAAAAAATAAAAGAAAAATTGATCTTAAATAGGCCCTTAACCCTTATGAAATAATAAAATTTAAATGTTAAATATCTATATAGAATAAAATTGATCTCTCCGTCACCTTTTGGAGCCCAATAGAGTCAATAACATAAGTTTTACACAAATTTGAAGAATTCAAAGTATAACTTTCAAATAGTTTTTGCTAAAAATTAACTTGTCAATTTCATGGAAAGCTGAAGTTATAATTAAAGATATTTTACTTAATTCACAACCCCGATTGGGGCCCATATTGATGTTTACGGAGTGATTGAACCTATTAATTAACAAATTAATATGTCTCTTACAACCTCTATTTGTACATGTTAGATCTTTATAAAAATTTAAGGCATCAAATACTTTATTTCAACAAAATTTTAAGCATGTAATAGTTTGATTTTATTTCCATGAATATTTTTTAATTTCTTATATTTTTTCATTGATTGATAATCAATTCTCAATTAAAGATGCACAATATATGTGGTAAAGATCACTTAGGTGTAACCAAAAGGATAAATTTTAATCTACTTTATATCTCTAAGATTTCTTTTTTCCAATTGAATATATACATAGCCAGTTAATCATCAAGAATATATGAAATAAATATTTAAGACTATAACTTCTCTTCCCAAAATATTTAATTATAATAGTCCATATTACAATGTTTTCAACAAAACTCAATTAAATTTAAACAAAAAATTATAATTAAAATTCTAAATAAATGCTTTAGTCTAGCTTTCATGCTCTCTATTAGAGCAATAGAATACTCTAGCATTATTGTATTTATCATATAAAAGTGTTGTCATCTTCTGATTGGCTATATGTTAGGATGCCGTACATTACTGCTTTATAAAAAGAAATGTATCTCCTCCTTTATGAAGAAGAAAATCTATTTTCCTTCTTCTCGCTTCATCTCTGTCTCTCTATCTCTCTGTCAAAAACAGAGAAAACTTCTCCGTTCTATTCTTTTCTACATGGCATCAGTCGCCAGTCTTCTCTCTTCCTAACTCGATGTCTCAATCTGTTTCTTTTCACGTCTCCGACGACAATACTGACTCGGCCGATCACCTGATTCCGGCCAACCTGAAGTTTGTCGTATCCAACATCAAGAACTTCGTCACCACTCCGCTCAACGCCGACAACTACGCTATATGGCGATCTCAAATCCTGAAAATCATCCGTGAGAATGGCTTCTAAAATTTTCTTGTTCCGCCCATCGTGCTGCCTGAATCCTCTGATCAGATTCAAGAAGGTTCGTCGTTCTCAACAACTAGTACCGGCAACCGGCATCTGACCGATCAAACCCTCTCTACTGCTATCTCTGCGACTATTTCGCCTTCCATTTTGCCCTATGTGATATCGTTGGAATCCACGGTTGAAATCTAGCATTCTTTAGAAGCCCGGTTTCAATCTTCCAACCGTTCGAAGGTCATTCAACTTAAGAATGAACTTCACAATGTGTCTTTAAAAACATCCACCATGACACAATATCTCTCAGAGATTAAATCTTTGGTCAACCAAATAGTCGCTGCCGGCTCCACTGTAGACATAGAGGACATAATCCTCTACATCCTAAACGGTCTACCTCCTCCTTATCAAGCCTTCAAGACATCCATCCACACGATGTTGACTCTGATAAGCCTCGACCAATTATATCCTCTGCTTTTGAGCGAGGAGATTCATATTGCGGCGGATACTGCTCGTCAAACCACAGGCAACGATCCAAACATGGCATTATTTGGCTACAGGGGTAGAGGCCGACGGTCTCGTGGCAGACAAAATCAAAGTTCGGCTGGCCAATCCCGCTCCAACCCCTACAGCTCTGCTATTTGCCAAATCTGCTTCAAGAAAGGACACTCAGCAAATTCTTGTTGGCATCGCTTAAATGCCCAGTACACTCCCACCGCCAGGAATGTGAACAATGCTCTTCTTGCTGCCACAACCAACCAGGATAACACCTGGTTTCTGGACTCCGGTGCTTCCACGCATCTAACCAACTCGCTCGACAACATGTCCCTCACTTCTCCTTATCAAGGCTCAGAACACATCACGATTGGGGACGGCAGCTCCATCAACATTGCTCACTCAGGGGCTGGAATCCTTCCAACCCCCTCTCGTAAGCTACAAATGTCCAACATTCTTCATTCCCCATCTCTTGCTTACAACTTATTATCTATCTCACGTCTTACAAAAGATAACAATATTTCGATAATTTTCGATGCTAACGGGTTTACATTTAAGGATCCGACGACCCATCAAATCCTCCTTCAAGGTCCGTGCAATGAAGGGCTCTACCCTCTCAAGCTTGAACCCTCTTCGAATAAAGCATTGGCCGCTGGACATATCTCCATCGATCTCTGGCATCAAAGGCTCGGACACCCACACAAGCGGATATTAGACATTCTTCATAAATGTAATAAAAATATCAAGATTGGAAAGCATTCTTTCTGTACATCTTGTAAAGAGTCTAAGGGACATAAGTTGTCTTTTGAACATTCTCAAAACAGACAAACTATTCCTTTAGCTACTGTTCACTCCGACGTGTGGGGTCCAGCACCGATTACTTCCACGCAGGGATACCTATAATACGTTATATTCATAGATGACTGTACTCGTTTCACTTGGCTTTTTCCTTTACGTCGTAAATCTGACGTTTTTCATGCTTTTATTAGTTTTAAAACTCAGGCTGAAAATTATCTTGGGCATAAAATTAAAATTCTTCGGACTGACGGCGGTTCTGAATATGTAAATCATGAGTTCTCCGACTACCTCAACAAACAAGGCATTATTCACCAAAAATCTTACCCGTATACCCCTGAACAAAACGGACTCGCCGAGAGGAAGCACCGTCACATTATAGAGACTGCTCGTACGTTGCTGCAAGCCGCCTCCGTCCCATACATTTACTGGCCGGACGCCGTTCTCACCTCAGTCTACCTCATAAATAAAATGCCGTCGTCCATAACCAATGACATTTCCCCCTTCGAGTTGATTCATCACACTAAACCTGACTACAACAACCTTCGAGTCTTCGGTTGTCAATGCTTTCCTCTCACACCTCCTACATCCCGTCACAAACTTCAACCAAGAACTATTCCCTGTGTCTTCTTGGGATATTCAGACACTTACAAAGGGTACAAGTGTCTCAATTTAAATACCAACAAAATTATTATCTCAAGACATACTACCTTTAATGAAACAACTTTTCCTTTCTCTACCACTGCTCCTACGCCTGTCATCCCGCTCACTATAACCACACCTAATCTTTTGATTCCTACTTCTGTCACTAAGCATAAGTCGCATACTACTCAACAGCAAGTGTACAAGCCGACCTCTACTCACAATCTTGCCACAAACAATTCTATCATTCCGCAGCATCCATCTATGATGTCGTCCCAACCCCAGCAGACCAACATTGTGTCTCATCCCATGATAACCTGTAGCAGAATCGGATCTATCAAACACACCGATCGCTTAAATCTCTTTCACTCCACTTCACATTCTGTTAATTCTGATCCTACTTCTTACACTGTGGCCGTTCAGAAGTTTGAATGGCGTCAAGCAATGGCCGCCGAGTTTCTTGCACTCCAAAAACAATCCACTTGGAGTTTAGTTAAACCGCCAGCTAATGCGTCCATCCTTGGCTGCAAGTGGACGTACAGAACTAAATATCACACAGACAGATCTGTTGCAAAATACAAGGCACGTTTGGTGGCTCAAGGCAACAATCAAGAATTTGGCGTCGACTATACAGAAACCTTCAGCCCAGTTGTAAAATTACCCACTATTCGCAGTCTATTGCAATTTATAATGAATGGCAGGTACAATAATTGGACGTCGCGAATGCCTTTCTCCACGGCACCTTAAATGAAACCGTATATATGCACCAACCACGCGGCTTCGAGGATAGTTCCCGTCCAGATTATGTTTGCAAACTTCATAAAGCGCTGTACGGGCTAAAACAAGCTCCAAGACAATGGTACAGCACGTTCACCAAATTTCTCGAATCCATCGGGTTCAACCACAGTCTTGCCGATCCGTCCCTTCTCATCTACAGCAAAGATAAGGCTCTTATTTTTCTACTTATATATGTTGATGACATATTAATAACCGGTAATCAACCCAAAATTATCCAGGACATTCTTCATAAGCTAGCTGCAGAATTCTCTCTCAAACAACTCGGTGAAGCAAATGAATTCTGGGTATTAGGATTCAAAGATTTAAAGATTCTTTCTTCCTCTCTCAGCAGAAATACGCCAATCAACTTCTACAACAAGCACACTTAACGGATTGCAAGCCTCTGTCAAATCCCAACTGCACCAAACTCCCTACCATGTTCCCTCTCGAACCAATTCTCTCGGATCATATGCTATACCGAAGGCTCACAGGTTCCCTCCAGTACTTAACTCTAACTCGGCCTGACATCGCGTACAGCTTCAACCTTCTCTCCCAACATATGCAAGATCCACAACCTCAACATATCTATCAGCTCAAACGTCTTCTAAGATATATCAAAGGTACGTCGAATTTTAGTATACCCATCACCAAAACTAATTTAGTTCTTAAATCTTTTTCAGATGCGGATTGGGCCGGTGATCCCATAACAAGAAAATCCACGTCTGGATACTGTTCGTTTCTCGGTGAATCTATCATCTCGTGGACGGTAAAGAAACAGCACACGGTCGCTCGCTCCTCAACTGAGTCTGAATATCGTGCCCTTGCCACACTAACAACCGACGTAATTTGGCTTCGCAAGCTCCTTCAAGATTTCGGTCTCTCTCAAGACTGCCCGACCGAAATTTTCTGTGACAACACTTCAGCAATCGCTTTGGCTCATAACCCGGTGTTTCATGCTCGTACTAAGCATGTGGACATTGATCAAAAATTCATACGAGATCAAATTCAAAAGAACAACATAGCTTTGTTACCTATAAGTTCTATTGATCAAACCGCTGACGTTCTTACGAAACCTCTTTCCACTCCGCGGTTTCACATGCTTCGCACCAAACTGACTGTCATCCAGGACCCGTCAGTTTGCGGGGGCGTATTAGAGCAATAGAATACTCTAGCATTATTGTATTTATCATATAAAAGTGTTGTCATCTTCTAATTGGCTATATGTTAGGATGCCGTACATTACTGCTTTATAAAAAGAAATGTATCTCCTCCTTTATGAAGAAGAAAATCTATTTTCCTTCTTCTCGCTTCATCTCTGTCTCTCTATCTCTCTGTCAAAAACAGAGAAAACTTCTCCGTTCTATTCTTTTCTACACTCTCTATCTAATTGAGCTTACTCAGCAGGACATTTACCTTTTCCACAAAATATAATGAACAATGGAATGAGTATAAACTAAGTAGGTCAACACCAATTTTTCCATAATAAAATTTTAATTCATACCAAAATATAATTAAAACAAAACCATAAAAATATTATTTAAATGTTAATTAGGTTCTAAATATATTGATGCACATATGAATGCAAAATACACTTTAAAATGCAAAATATTGTTTACTTATACCCTTTTATAACTCCTAATCTTCCACCTACCACCTATTTATGACAAGTGCTGAGCAGAATCAGAACATAATAAATTTTTTAATACATAACCAATTTAGAGTCAGAAAAAGAAAATACAGTATTGAGAATTTCCACATTGGTCCCAAGCAGTTAATTTCAGAATAATTTTATTTTCAATTTAGAAACTCCATAATATTATGAAATGCATGATAATACAAATGCAACGCGCAATTAAAGTATTTAAAAGTAAATAAAATCATTACCAACTTGTATCAAAAACCCCCACAGTTTAGTTCACAACTCAAAGTGTTTAGAAATTTACCAAATTCAAAAAGATTATGTAAAATGCTAAATTAACATACTTTATCAACTGTACTGAAGTTCAGAAATACTTCAATTTGCGAGAATAAATAAAAATTTATGCATAGCAAATCAACTAGCAAAATTTTACATTCTTATTGTCGAACCAGAGTAGATATTAAAATAATCTATTAAAAGTCCCTTTTAAAACTTATAAAAAAAAAATTTACTTTCAAAAGCATATCTTTAGTTATATAATTTGAAATTTAAATTATAAATAGGGTATGGGTTACCTACCTTTAGCCAAAGTTCAGGAGCGAATTTAGGTCACGGAAGGTAGAGCAAGTGAGCTCCTCATTTAGGTTTTATTTGGGACAACTTTTTATTGCTTTGATAACAGTTTTTTAGCACAAAAAATTTTAACTTAAAAAATAAACTTTGTACTAAATAACTAATTTATAAAGCAATAAAAAACTCATCTCAAATAAAACTTTACTCTCCTCTAAAACCTCTGTTGAATGTTCTCTATTAATATTTTTGCTTGAGGATGTTATTTATTCAATCTTTTTTTTGGTAAACCCGGGGCGTAAAAAGCACATATATTAAAAACAAAATCAATTACAAGTAAACCTGTGGGAAAACAAAGCCAAAAATTACATAAACAGCATTATCTAATTGCCAACAAAAAAGGCAAAAAGGATAATAAACAATCCATTAGACTCAGAGAAAAAAGACCAGAACCCTGTCATCAAAGTGATCAGAATGAATCTCGCACAGCCGAGGCGGCGGCTCAGGTTGCCAGGGGAAAATGGACGAAGATTTGAAGGAAATAAGGCCATCACATAACCTCCAGCCAACGGCATAATTTTCATAGTATAAGCCTGGTTGCCATGATGGCCATCCATGGCTAGTATGGATGGATCTGATCTTGCTCATCATCGTCGGATTGTCAAGAATCCATCTACCATAACAGCCAAGAAGCCAAAAAACGCTGTTGCAGCTCTTCAGAGTTTGAAAACAGAGGATATCAATCCCAAATTGACAAAAGCAGTCGGTGCATAACAGCTGCAACCTCCAAAAATTTCTTCCCATGAAAGGTTTGAAACACCAGCAACCGGAGTAGACAATACCAACTCCCAAAAATAGCTGAAATCCAGCCAAACCGAATACTTGTAGAGAACCCAAAAAAAACAGATATTTCTCAAGAGATAGAGCAAACCCAGGAAAATTAAATTCCAGTAAATTTCAGCTGCAGAGAATCTTTGTTTTTCCATTTAGAAATTTTAAAACGTATAGCAGAAGAGATATTGCATGTAATTTTCACCAAATTGGTGTTAAAACTAGAGAAACGACGGTTATTCCTTTCTCTTCAAATATGATAAATTATGCAACTAACAATTAAGCAGCAAAAGTCTTTTTCCAATCTGCTCTATACCACATTGTGCTCAATGAAATCAAAGATCTGAGAAATAGTTGGCCGTAGAAGAAAACAGTTAAAATCCAGCAGCAATATCTTAAGGATATTAAAAGAAAAGTCACAAGCAAAAAATAAGTGGTTATGATTCTCGGTGTTGCAAAGGCAAAAAGAGCAATCAAGAGAAACCTGAATTCCCCTATGCAGTAAATTATCAGCCGTTTTAAGCTTCCCAATAATCGTCATCCACGAAAAACAAGCATATTTAAGGGTATGTTTTTTGTGCCAAATGGAAGTATGCCACTCAACCTTCGGCAAATGGGAATAAAAATGGGTAGTAAAGTCTTTGAAAGCCATCTTTGGAGAGCCCTTCCAAAGAATCTCAGACTTCTCTTTAATTTCTATCTTAGAAATAGGAACAGATATAGCAGTTGGAATAGAATTGGGAAGAAGCCAATTACCATTCACAATGAAATTTTCACCAATTTGTCCCCAAACACCGGGATGATACAGGTATTAGATACACAAGATTGAGCCCCAATGGTCTCAACGGCTAACTCAGCCTTTACCCAATAAGATACCAACACGTGTACAGCTAAATGTATTTATATATGTCTTTCTCTGTAACCGAGACAGGTTGAATAATACAATAATATTTCCTCTCTCTGGTTTTCTTGTCTTCTTCCTCTCCGGCGATCTCTACCCGCCGGAGTTATCTCCTTCTTCGTTTCTACATGGTATCAGGCCTTCTCGTTTCTATTCCACAATGACGACATCACACTCCGCTTCCTCCTCTGCGGCTACCGAACAAATATCTGCTTCTCCGGCGGATGTATCTCCGATCTCTCCAGCACTCAAGTTCGTCGTCTCAAACCTCAAGACCCTCGTCCCAAATCAATTGTCGACCGACAATTACCCGATCTGGCGACATCAGATCCTAAAGCTGCTTCGCGCCAACGATTTTGAGCATTTTCTTGCTCCGCCTCCCGCTTCCGGCGAAACTTCCGATCAAGTCACCGCTCTCAAGAACTGGCGTATCATTGACCAAAACCTCCAGGCGGCCATTTGCTCAACGATATCTCCGCCCGTCCTACCCTATATAATTCACCTCGACACAACCTATGACATCTGGCAGCTTCTTGAAAGCCAATTTCAAGCTACCAGTCGATCCAAGGTCATCCAGCTCAAGAACGAGCTTCACCACGTCTCCATGAAGAACTCGACGATGATCCAATACTTAACTGAGATAAAGAAGCTCGTCGATCAAATTGCCTCCGCCGGATCTACGATAGATTCCGAGGACATCATCTTATACATCTTGAACGGATTACCGCCCGCATACCAGTCCTTCAAGACATACATTCGCAACTACCCTGCTTCAATTCGGCTTGAGAATCTCTACGCGATGCTTATCAGCGAAGAGATCCACATAAATGCTGATGCAGCTCGTCTATCCAACGAAACCGCTCAGCAAACCGCACTCTATGCAGGCAGGGGCCGCGGTCGCCGAACCAGAGGGCGTTCCACACAAACTCCTAGCAACGCAAATCGCTCCTCACAACAACTGACTGCTCCTACCTGCCAAATTTGCCTCAAGAAGGGTCATACGGCCGATGCTTGTTGGCACCGTATGAACGCAAATTACATCCCATCTACTACCGGTCCTAAACAGAACACCGCACTGATCGCCAACTCCGAAGTCTCGTCCGGCGACTGGTTTCTCGACTCCGGTGCCTCCTCCCACATGACTAACACCGTCGATAATCTTTCCCAACCAGCGTCCTTCACTGGCTCCGACGGCATCTTCATCGGGGACGGAAGAAACATTCCCATTGCTCACTCGGGCACGGGCATTCTTCCTACCCCGAACCGTAAGCTGTTCTTATCAAACTTACTTCATGTCCCAAACATCTCGCATAACCTTTTATCCATTTCTAACCTCGTTAAAGATAACAAAATATCAATTACTTTTGATCCAAGTGGTTTTGTTTTCAAGGATCTGATGACCGATCAACAGTTGCTTCAAGGACCCTGTAGCGACGGCCTGTACAAGATATCACACGCCTCCAGATCCAAGCATCTTCCAACCGCTCTTCAGGCGTTCAAGAACTCTTCGTCTACATGGCACGACCGCCTGGGACATCCCCATCTCCGAACCCTGCAGCAGATTTCTCAAACCGATCCTACATTACGCATCTTTACTTCTTTCATAAATTGTAATACCTGTGTGCAATGTAAAACTCATAAGCTCCCTTTTGAGCACTCTCAGTCTAGAACTCAAACACCTCTGCACATTGTACACGCCGACGTCTGGGGCCCGTTTCCGGTCCCCTCCGTGCTCGGCTGCCGATTTTTTGTTCTGCTCATCGACGATTTCTCACGTTATTCATGGCTATTTCCTTTACTACATAAGTCCGATGTATTCAATGTTTTTATACAATTTACTACGTTTATCGAAAATCAGCTCAATCATCGAATTAAAATTCTTAGGACAGATGGCGGGACGGAATTCACAAACAATCAGATGAAATCCTTTCTCTCATCCAAAGGAATCAAACACCAAATTTCCTGTCCATACACACCCGAGCAAAACGGCGTGGCTGAAAGGAAGAATCGCCATGTAATAGAAACTACTCGATCACTTCTTCACCGAGCTGCTGTTCCACATCAATACTGGCCCGAAGCATGTTCCACGGCGGTATATTTAATCAATCGGATGCCTTCGCCTAACACCCACAACAAGTCGCCATTGCACTTACTGTTCCACATCAAGCCTGATTATAAGCAATTGAAGACATTCGGCTGCGAATGCTTTCCATTGCTTCCTCCTCATACGCATACCAAACTCGAACCGAAATCAAGATCTTTCGTCTTTCTTGGCTATTCCGACAGCCACAAAGGCTACAAGTGCCTTAACAGGGAGACTAACAAATTCCTCATTTCAAGACATGTTACATTCTTCGAACATTCATTTCCATTTGCTGACAACACTATGCATCCTCAGGCTACACCTAGTGACGTTCCTCCCGCTATGCTGCTACCGACATCAACTGCATCTGAACGGAGACATCCACCAGAGACATCTGCTCCATCTACGAACCCAGAAACTCTCTCTGTGCATCATTCAATTCCCTCATTCAGTCCAGAAGTTCATCCCGTCCCTCCAGCTCCAATCCTCGTCACCGAATCCCAGTCTCACCCGTGCCCAGCTCGGCATCCCATGATCACCAGAAACCAAACTGGATCACTAAAACCGATTGCTCGGCTCAATCTTCTGGCTCATAGCTCCCCAAGTTCCCCTCAAGATCCCGATCCTACAAATTTTAAAGAAGCCTTCAAGACACAGGAATGGAGGCAAGCAATGGCAGAAGAATTCTTAGCCCTCCAGCAGCAGGGCACCTGGCGTCTTGAACCACCCCCTTCCAACGCTCAAGTGCTCGGCTGCAAATGGACCTTCAGAAAGAAGTTCAACTCAGACGGCTCAATCGCTCGCTTCAAAGCTCGTCTCGTGGCTTTGGGAAATCAGCAAGCATACGGAATCGACTACGCAGAAACATTCAGTCCCGTGGCTAAAATCCCTACCATTAGAGTCCTGTTCACCGTCGCTCTCTTCCACGGCTGGCCTGTTCAACAATGGGATGTATCCAACACCTTTTTGCACGGTCAGCTCAACGACGTTGTCTATATGGTCCAGCCACAAGGCTTCACCGACAGAGATCATCCTAATCACGTCTGTCGATTACTCAAATCCATCTATGGCTTGCGTCAAGCACCCCGTCAGTGGTACACCACATTCACCAACCATCTTCTCACACTCGGTTTCGAATACAGCAAGGCCGACCCGTCTTTACTCACTCTATGCCGGGGCAAGACAAGCATATTTCTATTAGTCTACGTCGATGATATTCTCGTCACAGGCAACGACAACTATGCTATTTCCTCTGTCCTCGCCGACTTACAATCGAAATTCAACATGAAGGATCTCGGCCCCGCTCATCACTTTCTCGGCATCAAAGTCCAGAAACAATCAGATAAGTATTTTCTTTCCCAATCATCCTATGCCGAATCTATATTAAGCTCTGTAAATTTAACCAACTGCAATCCTTTATCTAACCCCTCTTGCACCAAATTACCGGTTCAGGTGCCCGACGACGTCGTCCTCTCCGATCCCACTACCTATCGAAGGGTCACGGGATCTCTCCAATATCTAACTCTTACTCGACCCGACATCGCGCACGCTGTCAATGTTCTATCTCAACACCTTCATGATCCCACACCGCAGCATACTTACCTGCTCAAGCGTCTGCTACGGTACATCAAAGGTTCAGTGCATCTCGGGCTACCAATTCTCCCAGGACCGCTCACTCTCTCTACATACTCCGACGCCGACTGGGCGGGCGATCCCGACACTCGAAAATCCACAACAGGGCACTGCACCTTCCTCGGCAATACCCTCATCTCCTGGACCGTCAAAAAGCAGAACACCGTCTCACGATCATCCACTGAATCGGAATACCGTGCGCTCGCAGCCGCCACCGCCGATACTATCTGGCTAAAGCGCCTGCTCACGGACTTCTCCATCCCTTACAACAAACCGATCGACTTATTCTGCGACAACATGTCCGCTATCGCCCTGGCCAACAACCCGGTCTTCCACGCTAGAACCAAGCATATCGAGATCGATCACCGGTTCATCCGCGATCACATCCACAACCAAGTGATCAGGCTGCTTCCGATCAACACTACTTATCAGCTAGCCGATATCTTCACTAAGCCTCTCTCCACAGTTCGATTCAAGGAGCTGCGAACCAAACTAAGCATTCAAGATGAATCCTCAGTTTGAGAGGGGATATTAGATACACAAGATTGAGCCCCAACGGTCTCAACGGCTAACTCAGCCTTTACCCAATAAGATACCAACACGTGTACAGCTAAATGTATTTATATATGTCTTTCTCTGTAACCGAGACAGGTTGAATAATACAATAATATTTCCTCTCTCTGGTTTTCTTGTCTTCTTCCTCTCCGGCGATCTCTACCCGCCGGAGTTATCTCCTTCTTCGTTTCTACAACAGGCATCAGAAATCGCGGTATCATTAAGCCAAGGGTCCCAAAGCATAGAAAATTTACTTTCATTAGCCACAGAAAAGGAGATATTATCTTTGATCTTAATAGCAGTAGCAGAAATTTTTTTCCAGAATTTGGATGCATTGGGGGGAGTGGGTTTCCACGGTGAAATAAATTTAGCTTTATACCAGTCACTTAACAGATTATTGGAATTGAAAAACCTTCCAATAATAGAGCAAAAAACTCCATGATAAAGAGCATCCACTGACGGAATACCAAGCCCACCAAGACATTTAGGAAGAGTAACCTTAGACCAAGAAATAAGATGCAGCTTTTTCTCAGTAAGCTTAATATGAAATAAGAATCTCGAATAGAGTTTGCTAATGGAAGTACAACAAGCTTTAGATATGATAGATCCCCTAATCCAATAAGCAACTGTATTAGAAATGGTAAATTTAAGAAATTGGATCCTACCTGCAAAAGTGGTTGAAAGTGAGAAGTTTGAAGTCTTTTCAGGGAAATAAGAATTCCCAAATATATGAAGAAATTGTTAATTTGATGAATGCCAAGCTCATCACAAATAAGTTGCCTCTCATGAACATTGTTGGAGAAAACAATGGAGCTTTTGGAAGCATTGACTTGAAGACCAGAAATATTACCAAAGTGCTGTAAACACCTATTACGACCAGAAATTTATTTATTCAATCTCATTGATATGTCAGGCCAATATTCCCTGGCAATATTTTTGCTTATGGATCTTATACACTCATTCTCTAATATGATCTAATTGACAATATTTCTCGGTTGATTCACACGATTCTGTTTTTATAGTTTCAGTCGCACCTCTCTTAAGACTCTCATAATTTATGGATTATAAAAAATTTCAATTACTTCATTTTTTTTTGGTCTATTTTGTTTAAACTCAAGTTGATGATTTTTATACCACCTTGAATTTATTGAGTTTATATTAAATCTAAATTATTATATTTAAAGCAGAAATCCATATTATTTATTATTATAATAATTTTATTGATTGTTTGTTTCTCTTGTTTATTTATAAGCATATATGTGCTTAGAGATATAAGTGAGCTTAGCCGGCTTGAGTGGGAGTTAAAGAGTCGACCTTATCGAGCAACGAGTTCATGCTCGAACCTATACTCGAGCTTAGCTTGACTCAGCTCAAAAACTCATTGAGTTGCTTGATTAATTTAAAATATATTTAAAAATTAATCTAAATTAACATTATATAATATATTTTGATATTATAACTTAATTATATATTATAAATGAATAAGTCTAAAAAAATTAAATTTTAATTTCAAACTATGAAATCCAGCTCAGCAATCGAGCTCGATCAATAGAGCCGATCTTGAGCACGTAAATTTTTTGATAAGTCGTGCTCGAGCTTAGCAAACAAGCTCGAGCCCAATAAGAACTAAATAAACTTAGCTCAAGGTATTTGATTTAATTGAATTCGTTTAGAACCCAAAAAAAAGGAGGACAATTTCATAAAGATTTGATACATTTTCAATTCTCTACATTCTAATGTTACCAAAATATAAAGTTTTAATATAAGCACAATTTTTATCATATAACTATCTCTATTTTGATATACTTTTCAATATAATTTTTTTTTACTGATTTATAAATCTAAAAAATCATAAGAGGCGTTAATCTCTAATAGATTTGACCCTTTTTGAACAACAACGACCAAATTGTAAAGATAAACCATCCTAACGAATTAATAAATATTCCCTTTATGAAGTCAATTAAACGGCACCTACACTCTTCCTTACGTCTTTCTGATGTGATCAACACATAATAATTAATTTGCATAAAAAAATCGCCTAATCTAAATAATTGGGGTGGGTAATGCTAAATTATGATGATTACTTCTGCTTTTAATAATATTAAAATAAGGTCCCGATCAAAAGATATTACACACAGAACAAATGTGTGCGATAAAGGCTCAAGTGCACGTAACATGCCCATCAAATCGATATCAACCCGATCACATATGTTTCAAAACATGATAAAAGATGATATGTGATCGAAAGAAACAAATTCTTAAAACCGACGACAAATTAAGATAAAATACATGAGGTGATCCTTCATCAACACAATGATCCTTCGTACAAATTCCCAGGATAGTTTGGCTAATTAATTAGCTTCAATGCTATTTTTACTGATAAAGATTTAGCCATAAGAAATTCTACCAATAATAAGTATATCGAGATAAAGTTAAAGGCCAAATTTGTTTGCTTGGAAAAAGATGGTGACACTCTCATCATACACAACCACAAGAAGCCCATAGTTGCTAATCATTAACATTTAATTTAATTTCTAAGTTGAGGAGCAACTAGAAATATTTGATCAACACGAGCATCTTTGCTTACTCTCACTTTATTTTTTTTACAACAACATGACATAATCACACAACACATATCATAAAATGATATTTTGTGAAAATTATTAAGAATACAAAGAAGGAAATCATTCCATTGCACATACATAGAAATGTCTATCACATAACACACGAGGACTTCACACAAGCAAACTTTATAACGATCATTGTAGAATTAGTTATTAAAACACTTTGAACAGTAACAATCTATTAGCTGTTCATTACAGTAACTAGTAAAACCATCATTAAAATAAGCTCTACATTTGGCTTCACATTGATCTTGGGTGCATCCAATAAATGGAATTTGAATATCCGTACATCCCGAATCCAGCAAATTTCGTGTCATTTCTTCATCGTCAAATAGAAGCAAAAGTTATCAACATAAACAAATATGCACGCCTAAAAAAATCCTAATTAACATCAAAATTCTTCATGATCAAATAGAAGCAAAAGTTTATATGATGACATTTATTTCCCAGTGAAAATGACTCTATCAAATACAACGAAAGCATGAAATATTACTAAATTTATGATATTTATAAGAATGGAAGAATGAATCTAATAGAGAATGTGCATTTCTATTCAAAATCCTTGGCTCGATGATTGAAAAATATACTAAAACAATTTATTTATATATATATATATATATATATATATATATATATATATATATATATATATATATATATATATATATATATATATATATATATATATATATATATATATATATATATATATATATGAGCATTTGGGGCTTTGGGGATTCCATGTTTCTGTTCTAGTGTTGGGTTTCTTGGTTGGGTTGCCTTTATGTTTATTTCTTGGCCTAATGGTTGGGGTTAACTTGGAGGTTTTGTGTTGTTCTGTTGTGTCCTGTTATGATTTGGTGTTTATGCTTACTCTTGTTGGTAGGATTGAGTGGCGTGTGAATTACTTGGGTGATGTTTCATGGTTTAATTCTCACCTGAGCTCTATGAGTCTTTATCCTATTAGTGGTTCTATTTCCTGGCATCTTCCTTTTACTTACAGTACTTTTTAAATTTACTTTTTTCTTGATTTAGATTTTGGCTATTAATTATATTACATATATGTTCTTTTGTGCTATAATTTTGTGTTGTAGCTTCTATTATTTTCAAGTGGATTGGTTCATAGCTGTCTTCAAAAGGTTTTGCAGAAAGATTGTGCCTAAAGTTCATATCTTGATCTTTCTGTTTTTGTTGCTTGGCTTTAGCATCTTTAGCATGTTATTAGGTCCTTTTGTACTCTGGCTTAGTGGAGAAAATCGGCTCTTAGGTTTCTTTTGATTTATTTTGTAGCTCTTTTGAGAAGTAGCGAGCTGATGGTCTCTTTTAAGGACTTTGTAATCGATTTTTATTATTAACGCGTAGGTCCCTTCGTGAGTTTTATATATATATATATATATATATATATATATATATATATATATATATATATATATATATATATATATATGACTTAAAACAAAGGTTGGGAGAGAGAGAGAGAGAGAGAGAGAGAGAGAGAGAGAGAGAGAGAGAGAGAGAGAGAGAGAGGCTAATTACCAAAGGTTGGGCAAAGGACCAATAAAAGGAAGAGTGTTGAAATCACTTTTCGGGAGAACTTCATTGCTTACCAATGAGAACGATGTTCGAAAACAGAAGCAGGAAGGTTTGCTCACAACCATCTTCCTCCTTCACTTTTATAGCCTCTTTCAGTGCTTTAATAAACTTAAACAAACCATCACTCGATTTGTCTTTTAGTTTAAAGGATTATATATATTTGACTTAGTAAAGCATTTCTAAATTTAGATATTATGATGGATAATATTTTTCTCTTAGTTCAAAGGATTATATTTGACTCAGTAAAGTATTTCAAATTTATTAGACATTCTGATGGAAAAAAGCTTCACTCAGTCAATTATAAACTAATTGAACACAAATATGATGTTTACAATAATGTCAAATGCAAGTCGATTAAATTAATGAAAATTCAATTGAAACGAATGCTAAAACAAAGCAGGCTCGTTCAAACATTATGATTCTTTCTTCTTCTTCTTCTTTTATTCAATTAGACAGGTAAGCTAGATAGTGTAGTTTAATTTTGAAAAATAATTTTGGCTTCTTTAAAATCCTTCATATATATATATTAGGTGTACCTAACGATCTTTACATTCAGAAAAAAAAAAATCAGAATTTTTTACTATAATAAGACAGCTAAATTAACGAGATAAAGTAGGATAATAATAAAATTTGTGGTATTTAATGAATTTTATAATATATAGAAGATAGAAGAATTTTTAAAAAATTTATTTGTAATTATTTGATTGAAATGTCTTGACAAATCATAATGGATAAACCAATAGTAATAAATAATGTGATGATTTTGAAAGATCCTTGGCTAGCAAGAAACATAAGAGAGAGAGAGCAGAGGACAGAGGGAAGAAGATATGGAAAAGTATATTTCATATATCAAAATGTAATACACAATGGCTATTTAAAGATAGCTATGAGGTAAAGAAGACAAGAAATATATAACAGAAAGGACACGCCAGCGGATGACGTGTAGGAGCTCTAACATGCTCCCTCAAGTTAAGCATACGTAGGTTGGATGGTTAATTTGTGACGTAGATTGTTGAACCTTGTAATGGAGAGAGGCTTTGTAAGGATGTCTGCTATTTGATCCAGTGAGTTGATGTGTGAGATGGTTAGAGTTCCATACTTGACGTGCTCGCTAATGAAGTGATAGTCAATTTCTATGTGTTTTGTTCTAGCATGGAAGACTGGATTGTTCTCCAAGGAGATGGCGGATGTATAATCACAATGTATTATGGTAGGAGCTTTATGTGGTAGTTGAAGTTCAGTGACTAGATGACAAAGCCAAAGTACGTCAGAAGTTGTTGTTGAGAGAGCACGATATTCAGCCTCGGTGAAAGATTTTGCCACTTTAGTCTGCTTTTGATGGACCATGAAATAATATTTGGTCTGAGAAAGGAACAGAATCCTGTTATTGATTTTATGTCATTTGAATCTGCGGCCCAGTCTGCATCTACATATGTCTTGAGTTGAAGGTCACCTATGGTGAGCGAAAGACCATAGTGAGAGGTGCCTTTGATGCACCAGAGGAGCCTTTTGAGATCTTGGTGATCCTTTGTGGTTGGAGCATGTATATGTTAGCAGATGAAGTTTGTTGCAAAGGCAATGTCCGGCCTTATGCTGGAAAAGGTACTGAAGAGAGCCAGCCAATTTGTGGTAGAGCTGAGGATCTAAGTATAGTTGATTTGAGGAGTTCCGGGAGGTTGATTTGGGAGTCATCGGTGTTGGAGCCGGTTTACATTCTTCAAACCCAGCCATTTGGAGAATGTTTTTGGCGTAATATTGTTGATGGAGAAAGAAACCGGTCAGAGTTTTGATGATTTGTATGCCTAGAAGTAGTGAGACATCTCCCATTTGTTTGAGCTTAAATTTGGAGTGTAATTGCTTGAGGAGTGTCTCAATTATGTATCATTGCTTGTTAAGAGAATATCGTCAACATATATTAATAAAAATAATTGAATGTGATTATGACAATAAAGGAGGGATCTTAGCGGCTGAACACGAATCCGAAATTCTGAAGTAACGTAGTGAACTTTTGAAACCATTGTCTCGGAGCTTGCTTTAGCCCATATATCGATTTGGGGAGCTTGCAGACGTAGTTTGAATTTTGCTTGTCAAGAAAGCCTGACGATTGTCGCATATATACTTCTTCTTGTAGATCGCCGTGAAGGAAGGCATTTGAAACATCCATTTGAGTAGTTGAACAACGACGATTGAGAGCAAGGGTGAGAAGGATTCTAATGGTTGGCATCTTGGCGACTGGACTGAACGTTTCTTTATAATTAATGCCAAATTGTTGTGTTAAGCCTTTGGCGACGAGACGAGCTTTGTAACTTCCTATGGTGTCGTTTGGAAGCATTTTTGTTTTGAAGGTCCATTTACTGTCAAGAATGGGTGTGTTTGGTGGAGCCGGAACGAGAGACCAAATACCTTGTTGTTGAAGGGCAAGGAATTCAGACGACATTGCGGAACGCAAATGTTGATATCTAGAGGCTTGGTTGTAAGTCGTTGGAGTAAGAATGGTGGCTGAAAGGTCAAAAATTTGCCTTGGGCAGGTGATACTAGACTTGGATCTGGTTTGCATCAGGTGAAGGATAGGCTGAGTTTGGGATGGTAGAGTAGGTTGATCAAAAGAGATATGGGATGTTGAGGTAGCTGAAACGGGAACACCAGGTGAAGTCGTGGTGATAGGATGGAGTGACATTGGAATCAAGAAATTGTTAGAGGTAACGAAAGTTGGAGTAAGAAGAAGCGGAGAGTAGTTTGGAGAATCGATGGATTGAGAAGTGTTGGGCGAAGGAATTGTATAAGGAAAATTGTGTTCGTGAAATATAACATGCAGAGATCTGTGATGTTAGTTAGTAAGAATATTGAGGCAATGATATCCTTTGTGAGATGACGAATAACCTAAGAATATGCATGTTTGTGATCTTGGAGAGAGTTTAGTAGGTGTGTTAGGTTGAAGCCACAGGAAGCAAAGACAACCGAAGGTACGTAGATGAGTTTAATTAGAAGGATGTCCATGAAGTTTTTGGTATGCAGTTTGTAAGGAAAGAGTTTTAGAGGGCAGCTGATTAATCAGGTAGTTGGCGGTGGAAAGTGCCTTGGCCCAGAAGGTGATAGGGAGATTTGAGGCATGTAAGAGAGTGTGAGTTATATCAAGAAGGTGACGGTGTTTGCGTTCAGCTAAGCCGTTTTGTTCCGGGGTATGGGGGCAGCTGATTTGGTGTGTAATTCTGTGATCAAGTAGAAAGGTCTGAAAGAGTTTTCTTGTGGATTCACCTCCACCATCAGAGCGGAAGTTTTGAGAGTATAAATTGAATTTATACCTGACAAGAGAATATAAATGCTTGAATTTAGTAAAGGTTTCCTGTTTGGAGTGCATAAGATATAACCAAGAGAATCGGGTAAAATCATCTATAAATATAACATAATACTTGTAGCCATTAAAAGAGGGATGAGGTGCTGGTCCCCAAACGTCAGAGTGCACAAGATAAAAAGATTTATGCGAACTAGAAGTACTTTTACTAAATCGCAGTTTGTGGCTTTTAGCCACATTACAAGAAGTATAAAAATAAGAGAAAGAGAATTTATTCAATGCAGGAATTTGCAAAGCTAAAGTAGAGAGAATGTGATGATTTGGGTGTCCAAGACGAGCATGCCAGTCAACAGTGGGTGTTGTCGCAGCTCAGAAGGTCGTGGTTGGTGTATGATGCGGAGGAGAGACTTGATATAGACCATTACGAAGATGACCATGTAGAAGATGGCGATTGTCTGCATATCCTTAATAACAAATCTGTTAGCATCAAAAGAGATAGATACATTGTTATATGAGGTAAGTTTAGAAATAGAAATTAAATTGTGAGATAAGGAGGGAACTGTTGACCTCGAATTTGTCAGAACCTTGAGTCAAAGGGTTGAACTGGTAAAATTGATAGAGCCAGATCCCAATACCACCTGCTTTGGGTTCCATGGGTCAGACCAAGTCTCTTGAGCTCAGACTCATGCCCTAGGTCAACCTGGTTGACCAAGTCAACCTGGGCTGACCCAAATTAACCCAGAATACTTCCAATTGATCTTAAATCAATTTCAGAGCTTCTAGGCTCAATCTCTCACCTCCCTTTGGTTCCATGGGTTAGACGAAGTTCATTGAGCTTAGACCCATGTCTTGGGTCAACCTGGTTGACCAGGTCAATCCAGGTTGGCCCAATTCACCCTAAAGGAGCCTAATTCAAATTCAATTCACTTCCATGGCTCCTAGGCTCAACCCCCTTTTCGAGAAGAATAAAATTGGATCCTTAATCGAGAGTTTTCTCAGGCCCTAGGCTCAAGATGTAATTAACCACGGGGGCTTGCGCCCGTGGGAATTGGAACTCCACCATCAAATAAACTCCACTCGAGCCGATGTATCGGGTGGGGGAAACCTGTTGTTACGATCAGGTCATATATATTACTACACATTGATGTGCGCTAGCGAGAGCCACTATCCTCAATGGTTAGTCGTATGTATAATCTAATCATTTCCTCTGTTGGCCCGTTTGCGAGGAGCGCGGAGGCCCGTGATCGTCTCTATCCCTCGGGGTGGAGCGGTCGTATCCCCTCTGCACTCTGCAGCCGGCGATGTCCTTTCGAGGTCCACATGTTTCTGGCGACCATGGTGGGACTCGTATCTCTCTCTATCTTTGGATCATATATTATTCTTTCTTATGTGTACTCTATGAATGGCACTCCTTAGATTAGGTTCGTGCTACTCTTAGTTAGGATCCTTTTCTTAGTTAGGTTCCCTGCTTAGCTAGAGTTTTTCCCTATCTATGGTTCCTTTCCTTCATGCCTTGTAGGTCATTCCATACCTTATCAATTCTCTTCTTTTCATCGGGCTTTTGTGTTCGCTCAGCTCTCTTACCCTAAGACCATCGAGCAGACTTCCGACGTCATAATGCTAGTAAACATCCTATTCCCCATTAGGTGTTTGGAATGAGAGTCAAGGATTCACATCAAAAATTTTCTAACACTCTTTCCACTAGTGTCGGTTATTCGTTACACACTAGCAAACTTCCCTGCCTTCTATAAATATCCCAATGTGTTTGTACCCCCTTTAAAGGAGCCTTGTTACTTTTCGACAGTCTGTGTGGCCATAACGATTTGTCCTCTACCACATGATGTTCACTATGAAGAGTGTAAGGCTATCCTCAAAGGGGATATGTTGATACTTTATAGGAGTATTTGTGTTTATGTTTTTGCACACCAATCACATTGGCGCTAGCTCATAATCGTTTAATTCATCCTCCCCTGCGAGGATTTATTTTATTTTTTATCCTAGTTTTGCTTGTCACCCCAAGTATGGTTTCGGATACCAAAACTAATAATTCAAATCCATTCTCTATAGGTGATACTGGGTCCATACCCACCTGCATTAGTCAGGTATAGCGATGTTGATCCAATATCCTTATTTGAATTTTTTTTCTTCTATCGATCATGATATGATATTTGATATTACCCTAGTTTGGCTTGTCACCCCAAGCGTGGTCTGGGATATATAAATCAATAACTCAAATTTATTTTTCTAGAGGTAATATTGGGTCCATACCCACCTACATTAGTCAAGTGTGGTAATGTTGATCCAATGTCTCTATATGAATTTCTTCCATCTATCAATTATGATACGATAATTGATCTTACCCAGTTTCACTTGTCACCCCCAAATGTGGTTTGAGATATCAAAACCAACAATTCAAACTTCTTTTGAAACGAGATACTGGGTCCATACCAACCCACATTAGTTGGGAGTGATAATATTGATCCATTATTTAACATATCAATTCTATCCTTACATAAATTTCACTATAATTGTGCTCTCCAGTTTCACTTGGCATCTATAAGTGTGGTCTGGGTTATCAAAGCCAATATTTCAATTCTTTGCAAATTCTATCTAACTCTCTCCCCAGTTTGTTCACTCAAGTTGAATGGGGTCTGGGATATCAAAACCATTCATTCAAACCTCTTTTGAGATGAGATATTGGGTCCATACCAACCCACGTTAGTTGGGAGTGGTAGTGTTGATCCACTATCTACATACAAATTTTATTCTTACATCAATTTCACTAAGAGTGTGTTCCCCAGTTTCACTTGGCATCCACAAGTGTGGCCTGGGTTGTCAAAGCCAACTATATTCCCTATTCTCTATGTTACTTTAAATCTTTTGATAAAGTTCCTTAAAGAATTCCACCGGCAGTTGGATACTCGTGAATACGATGATTTGTCATCTACCATGTGGTAACTAAAAATGAGTTTGTGAATTCTGAAACAACATTTTCTTTGAAAATTTTCCAATTACCCTTACTTTTTTTTCCTCACATCCCTACATGGATCTATGTCAAGTTAGTGTTGAGATGACTTTTGCCTTCTATCCTGCTACCTCGATAGGGTCAAGCAGGTAGTTGGCCACTTACTTACCTGGTGGGGTGCCCCATAGGGTCCCTGGGAGGCATACCACCCACCTAAATTATCCTTTACTTTTCTCCCTCACATCCATACACAAATCTTTGTCAGACTGATGCCGAGGTGACTTTCACCTTCTATCATGATGCACTGAACTGGCCAGGCATGTAGATTGGTTACTTACTTACTTGGTGGGGTGCCCGATAGAGTCCCTGGGAGACATGCCCTACCATCATGACTCTTTATTCACTGGTTCGAAAGGATCAAATGGGTATTGAGCCCTTCCTCATCTGCTACGCTGAACTGGTTAAGCAGGTATTGAAGCTTCCTTGGTTGAGAGAGCCCGACAAAGTCACTAGGAGGCATTCCTCACCACACTTTGTTTTTATGTCCTGTTGTGATCGTGCAGATGTCAGACCCTGACTGTTTACTCACTGGTTCGAAAGGATCAAGTGGGTATTGAGCCCTTCCTCATCTGCTGCACCGAATTGGTTAGGTAGGTGTTGAAGCTTCCTTGGTTGAGAGAGACTGACAGAGTCATTGGGAGGCATTCCTCATAACCCCTTTACTCTGGATGTCATGTTAAAGACTAGGCAGACTTCTAATTTCGTGGCTTATTTACTTTTGCTAAGGTCAGACATAAGTATTGAGTCACCCCAATCCACTATTTCGAAATGATCAGGAGTAGACAAGACCCTTTCACCTTCTACCCCGCTGTCCCGATATGGTCTGACTTGTAGTTGTTTTACTTACCCGATTGGGAGAGCCCGACAGAGTTCCTGGAAGGCATTCCTCACCACCCCTTTACTCTGGATGTCCTGTTAAAGATTAGGCAGGCTTCCAATTTCGTGTCTTATTTACTTTTGTTGAGGTCATGCAGAATTATTGAGTCACCCCAATCAATTGTTCCGAAAAGATCAGTAAGAGACGGGACCCTTTCACCTTCTGCCCCGTTGTCCCGATACAGTCAGATTGGTAGTTGGTTTTACTTACCTAGTTGAGAGAGCCCGACAGAGTCCCTGAGAGGCATTCCTCACCACCCCTTTACTTTGGGTGTCCTGTTAAAGACTAAACAGACTTCCAATTTCGTAGCTTATTTACTTTTTGCTGAGGTCAGGTAGAAGTATTGAGTCACCCCAATCCACTGTTCTGAAAGAATAAGGAGGAGACGGGACCCTTTCACCTTTTACCCTGCTATCTGATACGGTCAGACTGGTAGTGGTTTTACTTTCCCAATTTAGAGAGCATGACAGAATCCCTATGAGGCATTCCTCACCACCTCTTTTTACCCTGGATGTCCTATTAAAGACTAGGCAGATTTTCAATTTCGTGGCTTATTTACTTTTTGCAGAGGTCAGGCAAAAGTATTGAGTAACCTCAATCCACTGTTCTGAAAGGATCAGCAGGAAATCAGATCATTTTCACCTCTATATTGTTGTTTGAAATGAACAGACAGATAGTTGGTTTTACTTACCCGGTTGAGAGAGCCTGACAGAGTCCCTAGAAGGCATTCCTCACCACCCCTTTACTATGGATGTCTGGTTAAAGATTAGACAGGCTTCCAATTCCAGTGCTTATTTACTTTTGTTGAGGTCAGGCATAAGTATTGAGCCACCCCAATCCACTATTCTGAAAGTATCAAGAGGAGACGGGACCTTTTCACCTTCTATCCTGTTGTTTCAATATGGTCAGGCAAATAGTTGATTTTACTAACCTGGTTCAGAAAGCCTGACATAGCACCTAGAAGGCATTCCTCACCACCTTTTACCCTGAGTGTTATGTTATGATCATGCAGGCATCAGATTTCATGACTCATTTATTTGTTGTTTTGATATGATCAGACAAATACTGATTCACCTCAATCCACTATTCTAAAAAGATCAGGATGAGACGGGACCCCATCACCTTCTATTCTACTATTTCGATATGGCCATGCAGATAGTCGGTTTACTTTACTATTGTGCTTTAGCTCTTTCCTCGGCTATGCCCTTTCTATAGGGTAAGGCCATGAGAGGATACAACTACTTATTCGCCACTCGGTGATCCTTTATTCTTTATTGTTGCTCTTTTGCTTTCCCCTTGGCTCTACCCTTGTTATAGGGTAAGGCTAGGGGAGAATTACTTTACTGCTTTACTTCGATGCTTTCCTCGGCTCTGCCCTTGCTATAGGGTAAGGCCAGGAGAGAATCCCCCTAATTTTCACACCTTATGGGGATCTTTCACTTGTGTTCTTTACTCTACTTTATTTGTCACATTCGATCAACGCCAACACACGCGGTTCACTAGTTGGTTCGCTGCCCCTGTTGGGGGTCCGTTTGTTGACCTCGAATTTGTTAGAACCTTGGGTTAAAGGATTGACCGGTCAAATTGACCAAGCCATATCCCAAGACCACCTGCTTTGGGTTCCATGGGTCAACCCAAGTCTCTTGAGCTTAGACTCATGCCCTGGGTCAACCTGGTTGACCAAGTCAACCTGGGTTGACCCAAATTAAACCAAATTGACCCAAACTACTTCCATTTGATCTTAAATTAATTTTAGAGCTTCTAGGCTCAATCTCTCACCTCCTTTGGGTTCCATGGGTCAGACTAAGTTCATTGAGCTCATGCTCATGTCTTGGGTCAACCCATTGACCCAATTCACCCTAAAGGAGCCTAATTCAAATTCAATTCACTTCCATGGCTCCTAGGCTCAACCCCCTTTTTAGGAAGAATAAAATTAGATCCTTAATCGAGAGTTTTCTCAGGCCCTAAGCTCGAGATGTAATTAACCACGGGTCTTGCGCCCGTGGGAAACAAAACTCCACCATCAAATAAACCCCACTCGAGCCGATGTATTGGGTGGTGGAAACCCGTTGTTACAATCAGATCGTATATATTACTACTCATCGAGGTGCGCTGGCGAGAGTCATTATCCTCAATGGTTAATCATATATATCATCAAATCTGCCCTTCCATTGGCCCGTTTGTGAGGAGCGCAGAGGCCTGCGATCATCTCTATCCCTTGGGGTGGAGCGGTCGTATCCCCTCTGCACTCTATAGCCGGTGGTGTCCTTTTAAAGGTCCATAGTAACATGCAGAAGTTTGTGAAGGTATAGCTTACAAGCCGATTCCGGAAGAGGAAGAAGACCTTGTCCAGAGTTTTGGATTGACAAGGAGCTTCCATTTGCAATAGAAACTGAGTCGTTTCCTTAATAAGGAACGGGTTACTGAATTCTTGAGAGGTCTGGTGTGAGACGCGCAGAGGCCCCCGAGTCGAGAACCCAGTCATTGTATTGGGTCGGCTGTTGATGGGTTAAAAGAGCTCGTGGTGTGGAGGTTGATGGGGCATATTTGAGGTTGCATCGATGCCAGCAGTTGAGTGCGATATGTCTAAGTTTTCCACATATCTGGCACAGTGGACGGTTGGAATTTGGTTGAGCCGAAGAAGCCTTATCTGATTGGTTGTTGGTTTGTTGAGTGCGAGAGAATGAAGATCTGCCTCTGGATGATCGAGTTGAGCTCCATTCGCAGACTGCAGTGGGTTTATTTGAATAAAGAACTGTTGCAGCCGTCGAAGAATTAGTTTCTTGAGATTGTTCGTGGTTCACATTGATTTCTTTGCTACAAAGTAAAGAATAGAGGGTGTCGAGATCGATGGGATTTAGAGAGGTACGAATGGAGGTTTTAAAAGAGTTGTAAGTGGAAGGTAGACCATTCAAGATGTATAAAACGATGTCTTTAGTGTCTAGTTTGGATCCGGCGGCAGTAATACTATCTACAAGCGTTTTAATAGAGGCAAGATATTGCTGCATAGATCTATCCCGCTTTTGGACATGATGACGTTTGTTCTTGAGTTGTATTACTCGAGAATGATTTGTTGGTTGTAAACGTCGTTCAAGAATGGTCAAAAGTTTATGGGCCGTGGAGGAGGATAGGACATAAGGAAGGACAGATGGTGAAATCATGCCGAACAAGGCAAAAATCAAATTGCGATCAATTAGTTGCCAAAGATGATAATCGGAGCTAGTGGTGTCGGTAGGAGAGGCAGTGGTTCCAGTGAGATGACCAAGAAAGCTATTTGCCGAGAAGGTATGATGAATTTGCGGACGCTATATGGCGTAATTGTCGCTAGAAAGTTGGGTCGGAATGAGATGTTTGAGATTAGAGATTAAGAATTTCAGGGGAGGTAGAACGAAATCTTTTAAAGAAATGGAAATACATGAATTGGGAGGGATATATGAAGAGATTCTTGTTCTGCCATAGCTCGTGAAGACCAACTGAGGAGACAACGCTAGGAATTGCTGTGAGCAGCAATTTCTTGATCCTTCATTTCCTGAGAAAAAATGCTATGTTGAGGCGACACACGGAGTAGAAGCACGGAGCGGATCTTGATCCACCGTCGTCGCTAGAGAAGGGCTTCAATTGAGATGAAGCCAGAAGTTGCGAACAGTGGAAGCGAAACGCTCTGATACCATGAAATATCCTTGACTAGCAAGAAACGTAAGAGAGAGAGAGCAGAGGATAGAGGAAAGGAGGAATGGAAAAGTATATTTCATATATCAGAATGTAATACATGATGGCTATTTATAGATAGCTATGAGGTAAAGAAAACAAGAAATAGATAATATAAATGACACGTCAACGGATGACGTAACATATTTATATTTGATTCAATCAAAGAAAAAAAGTCATATTTCATCAAAATATCTCTTATCTTCTCTACTTAGTCTTATCTAGTTTATAAAAAAAAAAATCATTGCAAAGTGCTATCAGAGCCCAATGGTTCATTTCTAGAGAGATAATGAACGAGAATATCATTTCTTCAAGGTTTCTATGCTCAATTAGAATATCAAGATAAAGCACTCCTTAGTGAAATGTATAACTTCTAACATTAAGAAGCTAATTTGATATTTTGCATGCGAAAGAATGCTGAGTCTGTCTTTGATTATTTTTCTGGAGTTTGTATCATTTTTAATCAACTATAGATAAACAGTGAGAAGTAGAGCTGAAAGCGAACCGAGCGCTCGACAAGCTACAATGAGGCTCAGCTCGATTGTAGCTCATTCGTGATTGTTTAATTAGTTCATCAAACAAGTTTGAACATTTTTTAAAACACTCGATGCTTTAATAAACAGGCTTGAACAATTATATGTTTGGCCCATTTATGTTCCTCAACGGTATCGCTTGTGCGTGCAACGTCTTCCTCCCTTAGCGTCTTCTTCCTTAAGTAAGCTCTATTTTTTTTTATTCCTTTTGTTTTAAACTGCTTCACATATTCGCCTTCGTTTCGTGAGTTACTTAGGCTGGCAGCATTTTTTTACATGAGCTCTAGGTCGAATTTTTGCATTCATAAGCAAATTTTCTTTCAGGATTAGGGCTCCTTGTCAATGAAAAATATGTTTTAGAAATTGATGGCTTTGTTTTCACTAGTTTTAAGTTTGAAGCTGTCTTTATTTGATTATTGATGGTCAAATAGGGCTCATTTGAAAGAACAATTATTATGTCCCCTGATCAGACATAGAGCTACATTCGGCCGCCAATAACATGTCGCCACGTGCTCTTACTCTTTACCGCGCGGCCCGACGACTTAACCCGGACCGGAACCCGGGATTGCTATGTTCGCGTTTTGCTAGGTATTACTCGGTATTTACTCGGTATTGCTCGGTATTAATAGGTATTGCTTGGCAATAATGAGAAATACCGCTCTATGAAGACCAATACCGAGCAATACCGAGTTGTACCGAGTTTTTCTAGATATTTGCTCGGTATTGGTTATTGCCGAGCAAAATCGACCAATATCTAGCAATACCGAGCAATACCTAGCAAAATCGAGAAATATCGAGCATCCTGGGTCCATTCGGGGTCGGAAGAAAAACTCGGTACAACTCAGTATTTCTAGGTATTTGCTCGGTATTGATTAATTCTGAGCAAAATCGACCAATACCTAGCAATACCTAACAAAATCGAGAAATACCGAGCATCCTGGGTCCGTTCCGGGTCGGGTTGTCGCTACGCGCGGCCGAACGTAGAGCTGCGTCCTGTGACAGGACCAAATAAAATGTTCCATTTGAAATGAGTTCACGTAACGCCTCATAATTTAATTTGGAATTATTGTTTATTTTATCTTCTAAATTCATTAACCAAAACTTCTATAAATCGTCACACCAATAAATCTATATCTAGTGCAAGCACCTAACAATCATATATCTCAAAATATTTCACTATATTTCAAAAATCAATATATAATAGACAAGAGATCAATACAATTACTACTCTATCACAAACTTCTGACTCTAAAATAATAAGGAAAAATATATACAAAATCAAAAGAAAAACCTATGATCTGTGCCAATCTAACTCCAATTGGTCCTTACTTCTTCATTGACCTAAAATCATAAAAATTCATATAATGAGCATAAAAGTCTAGCAAGTAACCAAAATTCCATAACTATTTTCAATGAAAGACAAAAAAAATTAATATATATGTTCAGTTTTAGTCAATATCAATCATCACTTAATTTGAGAAAATAAAAATATAAAATTAATAATAAAATCAATATGATCAATAAACTAACCCAATAAGCTATACCAGTATGATATTATATGTTGTATCAAAATTAATGCTAGTGTAATTTTAATTCTATATATCAATCAGTTAATATAAAACAAGGCAGGACAATCCAACTTTAATGTGATGTTTTTTTATCATAGTTATCAATCTGTCAATCTAATCTAATTTATCTTTTTTTTATATATTGATCATTTATTTTCACAAGTATGGGTATAAAAAAAGATTGACTAATCGGGTTTGGATCCAACCCAAGTTGATAGTGGCAGAGCCAGAAAATTTATAGGGGGGGGGGGGGGGGCTAAATTATTTTATTAAAATTTTCCCTCAACTTTTTTCATCCGGGCTTGGGATAGATATAGGCATAGGCAGTTTACGATGTGGGGGGGGGGGGGGGGGGGGGCCTAAATTATTTTATTAAAATTTTCCCTCAACATTTTTCATCCGGGCTTGGGATAGATATAGACATAGGCAGTTTACGATGTGGCCGACCATGAGAAACCCATTTATCATCCATATGTGGAACATTGATTTTTTGTTGTGGTACCGAGTGGTACCTAGCTAGGTACTCAATAATTGTGCGGACAGTCCTCCCCGTCCGCATTCCGCACCTAATAATCTCTCCACAAAATGAGGTTACATTACTACGAAGTTAGTCCATTTGTTATCTCTCATATCCTGCAGTCTTATTTTACATATACGCACCAAAGATATCGCATTTACAATGCCTTGTTCTCCTATCTGCAAAGCTTGTGACAGTTTATTAGTGATACCAAGAATATCTTTCATAAGATGTACGCAAAAGGACAACTCAAAGGTCTGTAACGATTCAAATAAAGTATATGCCTTACCTTTTTGTTTTGAGCTTACGCCGTCATCCAAATAGATTTCCAGAATATCAATTAATGTAGATAACATTGTAATAAACCTTAAAGTTGATTCATAGTGCAAACCCCACTGCGTTTCACCAACACGTCTGAGGGTTATTTCTTGATTTAAGTATTGCCCAGATAAAAGTTTTTCACTTTGTAATTCAATTCATTTTATGTCTTCTCATGATGTATTTCTCGCAGTTAATCGTGACGCTTACAAGAAACACCAACATAGACCTGTCAATTTCGGGTTACGGGTTGAACCCGACCCGACCCGTAACTGACCCGGCTTTATTTGGGTTCGGGTCAACCCGACCCGGTTTTATAAACGGGTCGTTTTTCGAAACCCGAACCCGACCCGCTTCGGGTTCGGGACAACCCGACCCGACTCGTTTAGGGTTTAGGTGACGCACTGACGCGGGCAACGCGGTGGAGCGGGCGGTGAGCGACGCGGTGGAGCGGGCGGTGAGCGACGCGGTGCGTCGAGCGACGCGGCAGCGCAGCGAGTGACGGCGCGACGCGTTGCGGGAAGCGCGCGGGGCAGCAGGGGCAGCTCGCGGGGCAACGCGCAGGACAGCTCGCAGGGCAGCATGCGGGGCAGGCGGACAGCAGCGGGGCAGGCTGGCAGCAGCGCTGCAGCGCGAGCAGCGGGCGGGATAGGAAAATTCTAAAAATTCAATTTTTTTTTTAAAATAAACGGGTTTTCGGGTTGACCCGGTGGGTTGTCGGGTCAACCCGAACCCGACCCATTTTTTCAAACGGGTCGGTTTTTCGAACCCGAACCCGACCCGCCTCGGATTCGGGTCAACCCAAACCCGAAAATTCCAGATCGGGTTCGGATCGGGTTTTTCGGGTCGGATCAAATATTGACAGGTCTAACCAACAAGATTAATTACACTCAAAATGATAGTAAATAATAAAGCAATATGAATATGACTTTTTTACAACTACCACCAATGCAAATTGAAGCTGATGTGAGAATCAATGAATGTAATGTGTTTATTGATTTTTATTTAGAAAAAAGAGTCTTTAGACTATTAAAATCCCCTCTCATATTACTAGCACTATCATAGCCTTGACCACATATTCTAGAAATGCTCAAATAATATGTTGATAGGAGTTGTTTAGTCACCATTTTAAGATTATTTGTAGTTGTATCTAATACATAAGAAATCCCCAAAAAATGTTCTACTATCTCACCTTTCTTGTTAGCAAAACGGACTATGATTGCCATTTGCTCTTTAGCGCATGTGTCACACGATTCATCAACTATAACTAAGTAAAATTTATCACCAATCTCCTCAGATATAAAATTTGTAATTGCAATAGCGAATGCTATAGTAATATTTTTTTGAATATCATGTGCAATTAACTTTAAATTCTCATGTGCATTCTTTAGAACCACATCTTATGTCTTTGTTATATTCAGCCAAAAATATCACCAGTTAAAGAAAATTATCCTGATTTTTGGATTTAGAAGACTCGTCATGTCCTCGGAAAACTAACTCTTACTTCAAAAAAAAATCTTATGCAATCAACAAAAGTATTGAGGTAGGTACGGTATTCATATGTAGCTTGATTTGATTGCTTTTGGCACACAAAATCAATATGTTGACTCTATTTCAGTAGGTCTTCACAACTACCTATGGCATTATTATATGCACTATTATGACTTCCTACATGAAGATCAAATTTGTTTGTTTTTTTCTCAATTTGAAAATCCATTTTTATCAAATGATTCTTCCTATTCATTGCCTCTACCTAATTTTTTGAACAAATAATAATAAAGACAATATGATTTGTCCTTGCTTATGTACACTCTAGTCAATCAAAGTACTTGTCAAGCCAAGTATGATTAAATCATATATCTTTGAACCTGGATTTAGTTTTTGAAAAATCATGACTGCAAGGTTGAAATGCCCCTCGATATAAATAAATTCTACGAACTTCATCTCAAACATTAAGATTAAAGTTAGCAATAGGAATTCGTAGTCCTAAATCAAATGGAAGATTTTCAAAAATCTAGTAGCAGTAAACCTATAACTTGGTCCGGCTCTAATCCGTCCAAACTGGTCAAGGCTCGTCGAGGAGAATCAATTGCAGCCTTATTAGTTTACTGCTACTAGATTGATTCTCATCTTTCAATTCTTTTGAAGAAGAACCATCAATGGAAATGTTCCCCAAACCAACTGCCATTGCCTCCCTTTCATATCTCTTCTCCCTATCAGAAACAGCAGTATCATCTAAAGAAGGCTCCAGTTTTTCTGATGGTTGTTGAAATCTGGGACATGGATCCAGCCATGAATGGGGCAGAAGCAGAGCAGTTGTTAGTCTCTTCTCAAGAACAAAATCAAGTACGGGTTTAAGGAAATCAACCATTTCGTTGGCATCTCGTTCGCTGAACTCATATTTTTCATGAGAAACTTGTTCAAGGGCCAGAACCGAAGGCAATGGATATACCTCAGGTCTACATACCGGTTGAAGAAATCGCGGGAACAGCGGCCACCTGATGCGATCTGAAAGAGTATTGTTTATAAATTATAATCTATGTTAGGTATTATATATATATATAATAACACCACCATCAATATTTTATCCCACTATGTAAGGTCTGTTATATGATCACTCTATATCTATTGCAACTTTTCTCAACTCTTCTTCTCTTTAACATATTTGCGTGAAATTTAATTATCTGCTATATATCGTTAAACCACATATGAATACAAAATAATTCATCTAAATAAAAAATAGTAATTATATATATTTATAATATTTATTTTTATTTTACATTTTTTATTCATGTGCACTTTATGTTTGCTTCCTCAAATCTTCTTTAAGGGCAATGACGATGATGATTTAGAATTTAGCCATAGAATGCACACTATGATGCACCGACACTTCTCCTCAAATAAAAGTGCAGTGTCCGACACCGTGTCCGACACAACACTCATCCGACACTCCTCCGACATGTGTCAGACAAGCCGAAAACGTGTCGGATTAAAAAATATTAAATGCAAATTGGACACGCGTGTCTGACACGCGTATCTTAAATATTTTATGAATTTTTTAAATATAATTTCTTGTATTTTGCAGGATTTAAACTAAATTTCTTATTTTCTATCCACAACACCAAATCAACGTCCGCACTTAATACCCAATCATCGAATATTCTCAATTTCATTTCTTTTTGGCAGTGAATGTATTTTCATCTCCTCTCTCGGTGACTGATAAATGGCATCGACGCCTGTCTCTCGATACCTGAAATATTAATTGTTGTCTTTTGAAACTTACCAAAAAAAGCTAATGTACATGCTCGGTACCGCTAGGTATTGCTAGGTACATTCTCGGTAACGCTAGGTATCGCTAGGTACAAGCTCGGTACCGCTAGTTACATGCTTGGTACCGATAGGTACATGCTCGATACCGCTCGGTACCGCTGGGTACATTACTGCTCGGTATCTTTCCATACAAATAACTTACGAACTTTAAAAACAAGCAGAACTTCAAAATTACTCTTACCCTGGCAGGTCGAACCCCGCCAGGGGGCTGCTAAATGGTTTTTTGCTTATATTTTTTTTGGTTGTACTAGACATTTTGTACCAAACATCTTTATGTTATAAAATAAACAAGTTATCATGAAATTGATTTATTATTGCTTGTTATTTTTAAAATAATGTCACCTTAATTTCTATATATTATATTAAAAAATTATTATGTCGTGTCCACCCCGCACCCGTGTCCTATATTTTTAAAAAATGCCGTGTCTCATGTCCATGTCGTGTCGTGTCGTGTCCATGTCGAAGTGTCCGTGTCAGTGCATCATAGACTGCACATGATAGCTATGAAATGTCCCTATATTTCCTAAGATATGGCCTGTTTGGATGTCCTGTAAGCAAAACTCATCTACTTATGTCATGGATTCCTTGCCATATGAGCCTTCTTATTTTTGTTTGTTTCTTCTTCTACTACTTATTCTTGCTCTTTGCTCTTGAAGCATAGCTCTTTCAGTTGAGCCAAGCTCCCTAATAATCTCTTCACTAATAAAATCCTCTCCAGCTTCTGCTGATGTGGCTGTTACAATATATCCATTATCAACTCTTGTTGCTAAGCTTTACTATGTTTTTCTGGCTACTAGATGATGAATTTCTTTTGGAGAGGCTGTGACAGTTATTGCTAACGATTGACAATTTGGTCATGTATAATTCTTCCTCTACTCTAGCAATGAGGCATCAAGGATGGCATGAAGCTTCTCTAGAATCTTACTTGTAATGCTATTAAATACTTATAGCTGTGCTTCTTCTACCAATGTTGCTGCTACTTAAAGAACCTACTTATATGGAGTTGTTTACTTGGATGTTCCAACTTTGTGTAAGATTCTTTGCAGCGGTAGGATCTGGATGCGTTTGTTTGTCACACGCTTGCAACCTCATATTGTTGTATGTTCATTATCAAGGCTGTAATGATATCCCTTCTCTAATATTCTTACTCTTTTTTAATATACACCTATATATGTTTGCAAGCATATACTTTTGCAATTTTGGCTATCAATTATTTGCTTGATGACCTTATTGATTTAACCTGATAATGTTGGATACACTTAATGACCTATGAAAAAATCTGTGTTGTATTCATCACAATCTGTTTTTTGTGTAGAAGATAATGCTACTGCTCTTTATGTCTATATGTATGTCAGTTTCACTTTCTATGCATTGGTGAGGCATTAAGAATGTTTTGAGAAGGTAACCAGTGTTGCTAAATATTTAATTTTAAGGATTATATATGAATGATTGATGAGAAATTTTATTTCTCTCTACGTAATGTTTTCCATTGATGATCTAAGGCTCTTCTCTATTCATTTCCTTGGGGCATGTGATAATCCCCAACTTGTGAATTATGTAATGAGTAAATGATGATTATATTTCTTTTAACCTGTAAAAAGAACTTCATAAACATAGATGTACAAAATGAGCTAAAATCTCAATACTCCACTCTAATGTTGTGCTTTGGATGTTCTTATAATAATCTTTCTTATATCATTAATGCAGGGACATTTATATTGATCAATGTAGTCATTCCCTTGATCAGTCCTTGTCATCTACAATGTCTAAAAATGACGAGGTGGTGGTGATGAAATAGAAAATAAAAGTAGCAGAGAATGATCTAATAATGGTAGAGCTTAATGAATTGGGAGACACCCAAAACACTAGAGAGATAGAAAAGGTATCTTACGCCTTACTCGGAAATAGAGTACTATAGTTGGTCCTCGTATTGATTGCCTGAGAGAATGAATACCCTTCTGATCTGCAATGCAAGACACTCGAACAGGTCGATCTTTCACCAACCACCCAGACTTGGTCTCAAACTCCATTCCCTTCTCCTTACACAGTCCTCGTGTGAGGCATTCTCCACAACCAGCTCAGATGTGTGTTCATGTCCTAACAATTTCATTTACACTCCCAAACTTAAAGAAGAAAACAAAACTCTGCACAAATTTTGATCAGCAATGAAGCAAAACAATGCAGCAACATTGGTTAAGTTTTTGGTGGATTGAAGCACAATTTTTATAGGTAAATGCAAGGCCATGGTTGAGGAAGAGAAAATATCGGATTCTTTGATAAAGATGATTGCTTATTTATGCATTGACACGTTAATTTGATAGCATAGATGTTCATTGAGTAAAAAGCTCAATAAGGAAGATGAATTGGGTGTATAATTTTTTTAATGTTATAAAATTTTCTTATGAAACTCTTTCCAATTCAAATTCAAATAATCATTTGATCAAATATAATATAATGAAGTTATAACAATAAATACATACAATGGAAGCAACAAATATAATAAATAAAATGATGGATAGAAGCTAAGAATACACTTACAAGTTTTAAAATATAAAAACATTAGTAATATGTGCATATGGTTATCAATTTTAAGCACAAAATGAATAATGTAATCTTCAATTACAACTACATTAACTTATTTTTAAGTTGAATTTATAGATGCAATAACACAACGAAGTAACGACATTGAATGAATTATTAAGCTATTAAGAATGTTCAAAGCATAAAGGATAATAGCGCTGCACAAACTTATACGAGAAAATATTTTTTTGTCAAACACCAAAATAAAAATATCCTCAAAATAGATTATGTTTACACAACTGAATCTAGATCTAAAATACAAGCATATAACTACTAAGCATAATGAAAAATAATTATCTTAACTCAAGAGATTTTATCACCTTAATTAATATAAAAGATTCAAGCATATAATAATGGCAATGTAAATTTATAAGTAAAAATATTTTATAAAGCAAGACAAATAAGATCAATATCATGTGATTCAAATAGGTTGTAGGCCCAGACAATTTTTTAACGAGAATGTTTTGATGTTTATATAATAGTACTTGAGTTTAACAAAATGACTTCATATATTCTTTTTTTGATAGATAATACTATTGATATAGCATGTCATAACTTAACTTTAAATTTTCTTATTTCATTTTTTATTTTTAAAATTTTCTTGACGTGCACTATGTGCACGTGCATTATACTAGTATATATAAGCGCAATTAAAATGACAAGAAAAAATCTTCCTCAAATCCATGTTTTGTCTAGTGCATGTTGAGTCAACACAACAAGAGAAGGGGGGTGGGAAAAAGAGACTGATTAATATGAAATCTGCCACAACAACGATGACCAAAATGAAAGTTGAGAGAAGACATCATAGTATTTTTAGAATTATCATCTCTAATAACAGAGGCTTGAAGTTTTAACCCTTGCACAAATAATTTAAAGATTCAACATGATGCTTGTTTATACTATTTTAAGAGATTCCTGGGAATATCAAATAATCAAAATTATAGAATAATAGAGAACAATAAATATTGCTTCAAAATATGCATTAAGTAACAAGTTAAAAGTAATATGAAGATTTTCACTTTGTCGACAAATTAAGAAAATATATAAGAAAAAAAAAAGTGTTGATAGTCGATGACCACCTTAAATGCTTTATTTTCACATGATCACGGGTCACCAGGGATGCTCTTGATGATGTCAGAGTCACCTGAAGGGGCACAGGGCAGTTTAAAATCCAAAAATAAACTCTCCAAAAAAAATACAATATAAAATCGTGTATTGTATTATCATACAGAAGGGTACCAACCAGGATCAATGATGCTAAGGCAGAACACCCGAAAATACTTGCCACAAGCAGTTCCCAAATCAACATTATCTGTTTTTGAGTAAATTTGATGTTACATGATAGAAATAGTTGAAACTGTATAGTTTTCTATAGAGTATGAAGAACTGTTCATTATGATCAACAGGTTTTCTTCCAACTAATTAGTCTGTTAAATCTATTCTCACATATTTTTTATCAATGCTTCTTTTGTCTATCCCAATTCCTTTCCAGTAGTCCATAATAGCCACTATTTACATTGTATAATTATGATGCAATAATCCAGAAGAAAGGAGTTCAGTAAAACTCACTTCCGTTAAAATGGTTGACTCCGACCTTGCCCAACATTGCATAGTACTCAATTTCAGATTTACGAAGAGGAGGGCAGTTGTTTGCTATGATCACCAACTTGCCTAGTGAATAAACATATTCAAAACAGATTAAGCCAATTCTCTCTAATATGGGTCACACCAAATTCCATGTTAACCTCTAGTGCAAATCCTTAAACGGACACTTTTTTAAACTCAACCTCTTAGCTAGTCTTTCAGTTTAACATATCTTTTTAAACTGCTAGGACTCAATAAAGTTCCAATCATGTTTAACATTAATCAAACTAGTTATGTGCGTACATCTTAGTACCTCGAGTACTCAGAAAAGTGCATTGCCAGTGCCTGTGCTAAGATGATAAGTTTCTCTATTCAGGTGACATGTGCCTCAGTTAAGAAATCTTTAACATCGAACAAGAATGATTCACCCCACCAATATTCATCTCAATCATAAACAGAAACTATGTATTAAAATTTATATGTGAAACAATACCAAACCTAACATGGTGCATTAAAATCTGAAAGTTCAAATGTGAGTTGTTAGACCGACTTGCACTACAGGGAGGGAGGATTTGATGCTTTAAAAAATTATCCTTTTTGATAAGATTGTTATCTAAAAATAATTTGACAACACTGATTCTCAAAAATAACTTTGATTTTATTTTTCAAGAAAAACTTGCAAAGAAAAATCTAACATGCACAGAAAAAGTTGTAGGAAACTTAGAAATTTTTTTATGTGAAAATTAAGAAGAGAAAAACCACATAGCCTGGACAAGTTGCAATAATCCATTTTTTAGCAAAAGATACAATACTCCTTCACAATTGAAGAATATGGGAATAGTTAGAGTATACTTTTTTTTATTTATATTGTAAAGATTGCAAAGTCCACAAGCAAATAATTAAAACTCAACAACAAGTTAAATGCTAAAAAAAAAGTCTGGCGATGGTGGTGACGCTTATTGGTGTTCACCAGCTATGATAATCGGAAAATACAAGTGAGTTTTTTAGTTCTTTCAGCTTTTGAACCTCCCCTTATGTAAAGAATGATATCCTATTAATAACCTTTTTTAGAAGTCATTTTGGAAAATTTGACTAAAATCAAAAGCACTCCATCATATGATCTATATTGATCCCTTAGTTATATATCGCTTATCAAATACTTCAATGTCTTAACGATGTTAGAATTGAGTGATATTGAGCTCATTAATTTCATTTCATCAAGTAACTCGATTTGACTATAAGCATGATATAATTGGAAGTCATTTGGTCCAATAATTCATGTTCAAAAGTTTTCAAACATAATTCAAGTGATTGAATTGAGATCATTTGGAATCGAATCATTTGTAACATAGATTCGTTCATCTTGCCGAGATGTTCAGTTTGACTATAAGTTTGCCAAAATCGGAGTTTGGATTATCATGAATTTAATTCTGAAAGTTTTCAATTCAAATATTACATCGAGATTTATGTTGATACTGTGAATTTTTTGGAGTCGTATCATTAAACAAACTCAAACACATACAAAAAATGTATCTAACTACTAGTCATTATGTTTTCTTCCCCCCACACTTGAGATACATAAACTTCATTGGTTTTAATACATCAATTGCCGATATCCTCAAATAGCAAATGTAAATCCTATTCAGTAAGGAGAGTTCAAGTAATCCATGTAATGAATATAAAGGGAACTCCTATTCAATTTCATGGCATTTTTGTTGCAGCATAGTCGCCCTTTCAAGCTACTGGTTCCTAATCCATGTATACAATTTTTTTATTTAATCTTCAAATTATGTTCTGCATGCTCATGATATAAGCTTTATTAATAAAAAATTTTGGAGCACCCCTCTTAAGCAAAAAAAAAAAAAAAAACTTGAAGATTTCAAGAATGCAAACTATCAAAAATTCAAAATCTCGAAAAAAAAAAAAAAAAGAAAGATAATGAAACAACAAAAAGATCAATAAAGTGAGCTTCAAACATAAGCAAGCAACATTCTATATTTAGAAATTAAGAAAAACCTTGCTTAACTTACTTAACAATAGCTTAAGAACTTCCTTCAAAGCACATTTGCAGATTAAAGTGCACTACTAGTGGTAGTAGTTTCTAACTACAATGGCATCTCTAAAATGAAAATTTCAAATTAATGACTACTGAAAAATGGGCTTCTTACGAATAACTTAATTATTAGAAATAAATTATAAGGCTACAGGACAACCAAAGTACATGAGATGGCAAATTTAGTTTCACGAGAAACTTAGTTTGTTGGCTTGAAAATGCAATCCAATGTTAAACTAAGGTTTTTTAAAACATGCACAACAAATAAGTACAATGCTCATTTGAAACTAAATGATAAAAACCTCATTCCTCACAGTGAAGTGATGGATTATATTTGGTTTCAATGATAATATGCCGAATTACAGATCAAATCAATGCTGAACAGATGATTGATGTTACATTCCGGTAGAAAAGAATGTAGTGATCAGGTAATAAGCCAAACAAAATAAACCTTGAATTTAACCAGAATCTATGAAGCAACAATATAAGAACATAATTGTTGTTTTGAACACTTGGAAAATATAGTAAGGCAATTGCATTTAAAAACAAGAAATATTGTACAAGTACTCATCACTTCACTGTATAAAGAGAACTAACAAGTGATCGAATAGCAGATACCAGAAAATGATAAAATAAAATGGATAAAAAAGGGCAAAAACATCAACCTTTATTGTTCCTGAGGGATCTAAGAACGGTCTTGTAGCCAAGAGTGTACTTTCCGCTCTTCATCACCAGAGCTAGCCTGTTATTAATGCTCTCGGTGCTTTTCTTCTATAACCAACAGAATAACAGAGAATGATCGATATCAAATGATAGAACAGAATTAAAACAATTACGATCCAAATGAATTCATGACTTACCGTTTTCTTAGTGGGTGCCATTGTTGCTGTTCCAAGTAAGAAGGGAAAGGAATGCAGGAAACCAAGATCCCAACGGCGAAAAACCCTAACGATATGCAGATTGTCTATATGAAAATATTTGTAAGTAGCAAACGATATGACCATTATACCCTTCGGTTTGGTTGTAAATTGTAATTTCCCTATAAATTCTTATGTTTTTATATATCTAATATCATAATAATTATATTTATTTTTATAATTCTTAAATATCATTAATATTAATTTATTTAAAGTGACATAGCCATTTTCATAGATATCTTTTTAATGCTTTAGATATTATAATGTTAAAATTGTAAACCTAAATATTTTAATATTTCATGTGTAAAAACGTAAAATTTAATCCCATATATGTAAAATTAATTTAAAATATATTTAAAAATTAATTTAAATTAACATTATATAATATATTTTGATATTATAAATTAATTCTATATTATAAATAAAAAAGTCTAAAAAAATTAAAATTTTAATTTCAAACTATGAAATCGAGCTCAACAGACGAGCTCGATCAATAGAGCCGATCTTGAGACTGTAAATTTTTTAACAAGTCTAGCTCGAGCTTAGCAAATGAGCTCGAGCCCAATAAGAACTAAATAAATTTAGCTCGAGGTATTTGATTTAATTGAATTCGTTTACAACACTAAAATACGGAGGACAATTTCATAAAGATTTGTAACATTTTTCAATTCTCTACATTCTAATGTTACCAAAATATTAATTTTTAATATAAGCACAATTTTTATCATATAACTATCTCTATTTTGATATAATTTTAAATATAACCTTTTTTACTGATTTATAAATATAAAAAATCATAAGAGGCGTTAATCTCTAATAGATTTGACCCTTTTTGAACAACAATGACCAAATTGTTAAGATAAACCATCCTAACGAATTAGTAAATATTCACTTTATGAAGTCAATTAAACGGCACTTACACTCTTCCTTACGTCTTTCTGATGTGACCAACACATATAAACAAATAGCCTAATCTAAATAATTGGGGTGGGTAATGCTAAATTATGATGATTACTTGAATAATATTAAAAATAGCTTTAAAAAGCGAAAAAATTCAAATTCTTCGTTTAACCATAAAAAATATTAAAATAAAAAAAAATTCAAATTGTTTTTAAAAATTAAACTTTTTTAAAAAATTTTTTTTTTAAAAAATTTATTAAAAAATCGCGCGTAATTTACGTTTTTAACATAAAAGCAAATGTAAAAGATTTATGATTCGAATGATCTCTTAAAAAAAGGGTTTTGTTAATTTTTATTTTTTAATTTAATATTTTTTTTTTATGTTATGTAATATTTTTAATAATTTTTTTATAATTTTTTAAAAGTATTTTAGCTTTTAAAACAGCGATTTCTTAATTAATATAAAATGTATTTATTTTTTTTGCTTGTTGTTAAAAACAGCGAAATAATAATTTAAATAATAAGAAAGCTTTGTATGCACGTAATGTCAACTCAATTGTAGTTTTTTTTTTTTCTTTTTTTTTTTGTGGTTATGTTGGCCAATTCTGATAAGCTCATGGCTCATGCACACATCATATGCACACATCATATCCGTAAGATTAGAATTCAAAGTTTTTTAGTTGGAAGCCGAAGCGCCCAACTAATATATCAAGATGAGCTGTGAAATTACAGTGCACTTATTGACGTATGGATTGCCACCGGTTTGTTCAATTATCGATGCTTCAAAGGCATCGCTGATATTGAATTTTAGGCGAGCTTACAAAGCATTTGCAATCAGAAAACCATTGCTTATAATTGTTTTTCATGATTTTTTCAACAAGTTCGTATACATAATTTGGTTAAAAAGTCAAAACAATCTCCAGACTATTTTTTTTTTGGAACATTTAGGTCATTTAAGGCAAACTCACACACACAACACATACACAAAGACTCGAACACAAGACCTATTATTTGAAAGTCTAAGCTCTCAACAAACAGACCAATGTGAGTTGTGTATCTTCAAACTATTCATATATGATCAATTAAATCCCATAATATTAGGGGCGGAACCAGCTTCAATTTGGGGGGGGGGGGGGGGGGGGGGGGTCCCCTAAGTTTTATATGGTTCCGCCAATGCAAAATATCATGTAACCTCAATTTTTCCCATCAATTATACAAAATTGATCCAAAATAATCTCTAATGTTGAAATTATGATATAAAATTGATCTCAATTTAGCTTCTCAATTTTATAAAATTGATCACAATTTAATCAAAATTATCACTTTAAATCAATTTTGTATAGTTGATGAACTAAGTTGGAGCAACGGTATACTATAGGACTAAAATACCCCTATATGAATAGTTGGGGAACTACTTGAAATTTATCTCATAGGAAAATGTATAAATATATTTTGCAAGTGATGAAAACAGCTGACAAGTTATATTAAATAATAAGATATTACATAAATTAAATAAAAAATAAGCTATTAAAATTACCTCAAAAGGAAAGCCCGAAAAAAAAAATAGCAGACATAATAATAAATATAAAAAAGGGGCTAAAATAAGAAAGTAAATCAAATATACAGAGAACGATTGTAAAATAAATTAAAAAGGGTCTCAGTCAAAATTAATAATAGTGCAAGATTTAGAAAGACATAAAAAGAGCCTTATCGAGAATAAAACTACTTGGTTTCGATGGCGTGAGCTTTATTGACGATTTGGATGATGATGAGGCGGCTTCCTGCTTATCATCTTGTTGGCCCGGGCTTGTTGACAACCTTGGTGGTAAGCCCTCCTTCTTGGTGGTTGCCTGTGTGGGTGGTAGGCTGATGATGTGTTTATGAGTGATTGTTACCAATGGGTGGTCTGTGCCTGACTGCGGGGTGGTGGCAGGGAGCTTATTGTCATTTCCTGAGTCCGTTGTTCGCTCCTTTTATTGCATCTTTGATCGTCTGTTTTATTGAGTTTGCTTACATTTTTCGTTATCTGATGTATTTTGGATTCGGCTGTTTTTGGGTCTTTGTTGTATATATTTCCTTTATCATGTTTGGAAAAAAATTTTGATTTTTTTTTTAAAACCTGCTTGGTTGAACATTCATTCTTGTCTGAACACACTTGTAAAAGTAACAAAGAGAATCAATAGCCACCAGTCTAAAAGAACGTATCACAAGGATGCAACAGAAGAGATAAGGAGGGTAAGTGAGTCAATCAAGTTGATTTGCGAGTCAAATCAACTCGCGAGTCAAATTAACTCTTGAATCAAATTAACTCGTGAGTCAACTCACGCCTAACTTGATAAATGGTTAATTTTGAGCCAACCTTGACTTGACTCTTTAGCTCAGAAGCCAACTCTTTTAAGAAAAATCAGTATAAAATAAAGTTAAAATATATTATGATTAAGAACTTTAAGTACAAAATTATTAAAAATATTTAAAAACTATATCTCACTTTCTAATAATAAGTGGTTATTTATTTATTTATTTTTAATTTCTCATTCATTTTGTCATTTTATTATAATAATTTTGTAAATTAAAATCAATTTTGTCTTTCATAATAAATGAGCCGACTCAAACTCGTTTAGTTTATCAAGCTTAAGCTTAAGCCAATGATGACTCGAGCTCGTCTCGAATCTCTTTTATATCCCTAGAATTGAAGAAACTATTCAGACATGCATGCACAATTATGTAAATCACTAAAAATTTATTA